>JAPDOI010000143.1:1200000-1507030 GCA_029168955.1 Aplectana chamaeleonis
CGTACCAGCACGCGTAGGAACCATGTGAATTTCGCCGTTTTATAGCCTGTACCTCTCTCCATTTTGTGACCATGTCGGTACGAGCAAAACGCAACCTTGTCGACTTGTAAAAGGGTGTTAGGTGGGGTGCAGGTCTTATAACTTCACGGATAATGTGCGGACAGCGGTGGAGATACCGGAGTACCGTCCGTTTCGAGACCGGAAGATCCAAATTCTCTCGGATGTCGTTTGCGGACTACATGTTGTTCGATGCTTCACGAGCAATATGCATCTCCTCGCGCCTCGAAAGCTTTCTCGGTCTTCATCCCCTCGGCATCACTTGGAACAGTCGCAGAAAATGCCTCTAAGTCACCAGGTGACAAACTTATACCTAACTTGGAACGGGAAAGTTCGTTGAAGTAACAAGGATTGGGATTGGACCTATACCTTTGCACCGCTTAAAGGCATCGTTCGCGATGAAATTCGTTTTTGAGTTTTCGATGTATAATGGAAGCTCTAGTATCATAAACAACAGCCGCGTTGGGAGAACCGCGGAAAAGTTACTAAAAACTGCTTTTCCGGACCCCTTTCTCTTCGTTTTCAGACACCATTCGATCAATCGACGCATTAGGAAGGAACACTCGATCGCTACGAATCGCTTTGGAGAAAAGGTTGACCGATATGTGCAGGAAAGGCATTCAAGAAATAATCATATGATTTACTTGATTAACTCCCACTCATGTGTACTATATCACTTGCTGAACGATTACTTTCGTTCCTCATTTGGTGAACGGACGTAACAGATGATCGACCCAAAGGCCAACCCCCGAACCTAGGAAGACGTTTTCAACTGGAAAAAAACTCCACTCCGGTTAAGTTTCAAGACTGCAAACTTTGTGAGTGGCCTTATCAAGGTCCACTTGAATGATCTAACACAAAAACAAGAATTTGGTTTTCAGCGCGCACTATGCCCTTAAGATGAACACTTTTTCCCAAAACAAGTAGTATTTCTTAACCAATTAACCGATTGTTCTGGAACACTGCCTACAAAGGTTTTCAGCACTCCTGAATCATTGATACTGTTCTCGTAATGCGAAGTCTAGGGCTTGGTCTCTTGAATGCGAGAATTAGGGTTGATCTATACTTTTGCACCGCACTGTATATGTAGTTATGAACGTCATGCGAATACATGGAAATGAATGATACATGAAATAATTGATAATAATGAACTGGAAATATGTAACTATAATTTTGGCAGAGGCTGCAGTATACTTCGGACAAATTATTGTAATCGAAAAATATCCGAATATTTTTTTCTCATTTCGAATCATTCAAAACTCGACAACTCTGGTTTTCGAAAAATATTTAAAATACGAACACTTTAAAAAAGCTGTTCCAAATACTGTTCAAAGTTCGAATATTTCGTAAACATACTCTCGAATATTATTCTATTTTCGCATATTTCAGGAAACGGACTACCGACTAATATTCGGAATACTTTAGTGCATAAACATATCAATTCATATTCTTTCATAAGCTCATCTCACAACTTTCAAATAATCGTAAAATGTACGATTTTCAGCATTCGATCAAAAGTTTTATTTTCGGTTCGACCCTCAAAGGTACACCGCAAACTCTTTCAACACGAATTCCGAACCGTTCACCACTTTCGGTAACCGTAACATGAAATCTCAAATGCACACTTTGAGAATTTATTACCCAGGTCGTTGGTTAAGTACCTTGCTATATGCCGGATTGAAGCAGGTACGTACTGTGCTTCTCTGGGCAAATTCCGGTCCGCCATTGCGTCTCGACACGCTTTGCGGCCGCGCGCTTTCGTGTCGGAAGAGTTTCCAGCGCCGCAGCCGTCGATCTGTTGACTCTGGGTGGGTTTCAGAAACTGGAAACCAAATAAAATTGGAGAAAACTGTATAAAAAGCCACATCGAGTCGGCTGTGGCGCTGGAAACTCGACCGACTCGAGCGCGTGCGGCCCCAAAGCGTGTCGAGACGCAAGTGCGGACCGGGTTTTAGCCCGGAGAAGCACAGTATGACTACCGCTCGCCCCTTAACCCCGTAAAGTGCCCTTGTACTGGTGTAGATCATACATTCCCCGGGTGGAGACACGTACCCGACCAAACTTTCTTTCTGATCTTCTGAAAAAGGTACATAGACCTTAGAGAAAAATGTTGGAATTCGTGTAGAGGCTTCACCTTTTTGCCTTTTAGCACCCCTAACTAAAATCAGAGCCTCAAATTTTAGGCTCCTCTCCACTACAAACCTAAAATGTAAATTGAATTTCAAAGCTGCTATACGTCCTTGAAGGTGCTCTATTATTTTTAAAAATTCAAATCACGGGTGTCGACTAATGACAAACGGTCACTAGTCGACACCCGTGATTTAAATTTATTCAAGTCCTAGCTAATTCAGAAGAATATCTCAAACAATCCAGAATTCCGTCAAAAACTCAATTACTATCAACATCATGCTCCAGCGCAAAGACGAAACCAGAGTTGAAGGATATTCCGCGGTCGGTGATTCGAGTTAGAGGGTGAACAATATATCTAGCCTACAATAGTTTCTGAATCTACCATCGTGGCTTCGCAATGCTAGAGCGGCTTTATTTTCACCATAACCAGTGCTGGACAAGCTTTCCGGAATGGCCGCTCCAATTACGCATTTAATTTGCTCAGGAACTTTTTACGCACCCCTCTCGGAATAACCTCACTCGTTTGCTTCTCTGTCAGTTGCTCATAGCTGGGACCATATGCATAGCTCTCCCTGAACGTCCCCGTCCCCGCAAAGTCCACACGTGATTGGTCAGGAGGCGGGATTGGGCAATCACAGAAGGGCTTCGTGGGGGCAGGGACGCTCGGGAAGAGGAACGCATACGGTCCCTGCAGTGACATTGTGGCCCTTTGTGCAATAACACGGAATCAAATGAAATACAAGCCAACAGTTTTCTTCAAGCTTGAAGGAAGAAATGGATTATGCTACTGAACTGGAGCAGAAAAAATGAGGCACTGGAGGACGAGACCGGAGGCAGTGATAGAATAGTCGCTGATAGGACGCTAATAGTAAGAGAGTAGCTTTGCTTTCTCTGCAATGGCACCTATTAAGCAGACTATTTGACTGCTCCAACTGGAGATTCCGGAATTTTTGGTAATTGAGAATTCGTGGTGGAAGAGTGGTGCTGTCTTTAGTGAAGAAGTTATCGACGGAATTCCCCTCGATACAACAGGGGAACTTATCCTGAATCGGTAGAATGTGAGAATAGCTTACGGCAGCAGAATAATAGAGGAGGCCCGGCGGCAGGTGTAGCCTTGTTCTTGCAACCTGCAGGGAATCTCTTGCTTTCTAGACCGCAGGCCTTGTCTCGTTTTTCTGAATGCAAGTCTTCCCTTGCTCTCCTGAATACAGGGCTGGAGTGCAGGTAACGATAACCACCTGTTGGCCTTGGTTCAACGCCAATCGATTTGCACACTATGTGCATAACAATAATTAGGCTAGCCATGGTTGAAACGTTAGCGTTTCTTGAATTACACCCCAGGTCTTCTCTTGCTCTCTCAATTACAGATCTCCCCTTATTCTTCGAACCGCAGGGCCAGAAAGCAATTCCCCAAAGAGGTGACTTTAAAGAGGCAGCCAACCTGAGGTCGGCGACGCCTATATGCCTTCTATGGTTGCCACCTTGGAGCAAGATTCATCGGTTGCCATCTTGGAGCGAGATTCATTCTTGAAGAGTGGCGTTGAATGCAAAAATGTCACTAGCCGGATTGTCCAAACTAACACAGCACCGGTCTACGTGACGAATGCCCAACACAGCGCCTTAGACCTCTAGGCCACATGTGCAAGTGTAAAGGACACTTCCTGTTTTTCTGCATACTCTCCCTCCACAGTTCTTCGCAACCATTGGAAATTTGATCGAACTAGCGGTTGTAAATATGTATGTGTTCCGGAAACGTGCACATGTGTATATCTTTCATATATTAGATTTTTTTTACCTTGGGTGATGAGATCTCGAATTTTTTCCGCGAAAAATCATAAAGGCGACTGAATGTCAGATTTTGAAAAAAGATTCTGAGAACTTCTTGCTTGATGGCCACTTACCACCGAAACCATGATACACAATGCTTTGAAGTGGGATTTCAAGGTGGTAACTTCGTGTTTTATCTTCACAAAGAGAAGCAAAAGGTTCAAATGTTTTTTCTTGAATTATGGAGTTATTTTTTCCTCAGTCTGTTTCACGCTTTCCAGTCTACACAGAAAGTAGTGAACTTGTTTCTAGAAAAGGACAACGAAGTTGAGATAAAACCGCACTCAGATGAACAATCAGACAGAATTCAGTCACTAGTACACGCGGATCACGTGTGTTTTATGTCTTTTCTCGAGAAAAAATCCATTTCTCAAGTGAAACATTACATATGAACATGCAACTCACATCATCATTTTACGTTGGACTGCTTTTACTCACCGCCACTAAAAATGTAATCTTGGTAGAATAGAATGGCGAAAAATGTCACCCTAGCCTGGAAAGATTCGAGTAAAATTCAAAGAACAATTAGTATGTAAAATACTGAGGAACATAGCATATAAGTTTCCGCATAAAAGAGGGGTTGCTGCTATCTTTGCAGAGACGTACAACAGCCAAATCCGATTCTTCCGTACAAAAACGTTAACAGAAATCAACACGCTATAATCTGTCAAAACTTGTTAACAACAGGTTCTAACTCGTCAAGACATGCTACACTACCACCAATGTGTACGTTTTTGCCGGGAATTTCGTAGTGAGCCGAGAGATTTCAAAGTTGCTTCCCGCGCACAGCGAAAAATTTTGAGCAAAAAAGGGGACCGCTACGCAGGATTTTCATGAGAGACCTGAAACCTGAAGAGCTACAAACGGTTGTCCCTCAACATGAACTCGATCAAATAGAGACAGGTGTCTCCTACTCACTGCCTTTTTTAAATAAAGACCGAAATTCACCACCTCAAGTTGTCCTTCGCATCTGCATACCTTCACTACAAGAGATCTTTATTCAATCGGATGATATCGCATAGAGACTTCAACAAAAAAGTAGTGACAACACAACAATTGTGGCTACATCTAAAGAAGGCAGTTATAAGTAGCTAAGAAAATTATGGCTACAGAAGGCTTTACTAACATAAATGACACACATCAAGTTGACTTCTTCGCTTAGGAGGTAGATCAGGTTTCAAAAGCATTGCATGGACGCGGTATTAGGAACGACTTACCTTCAGTCCACCGTGCTGTACATCCTTGTTGTTCATCAAATAACGGTGAATATTCGGGATGACACCTGAAAACACGAATTTAGTTGGAAAATATCAGGATTCATTGGAAAATTGGGTCGGTTCACCATACTAGGTTTCGAAGTTATTGACTCAGAAATTCAGTGTCCGACTGCAGGTTTATCTCGAGCCGAACCCTTTTCCATGCTTGCTTCTCACTTCCTCCAGCTAAGACGGCCTTATGGGGGAGGAGGGACAAAATTTAATCTTCTTGCACGTCTTCTCACTCGGGAGTAAGCGTGGGAGGGGGAGAATCGTAAAGTGTCCGACCCGACAGAAATCTGAGGACGGAAGCCGTTCACGCTATGGTCGAACACGGCGAATGTCTGAGGTAGAGCTACCGACGGCTGTCTCTATTTGATCGACTTCATGTTGAGGGACAACCGTCGGTAGCTCTTCAGGCTTCAAGCCTCTCATGAAAAAACTATGCGTAGCGGTCCCCTTTTTTACTCAGAATCTTCGTTACTCTTTCTAGTTTTCGTGTGAATCCCTGTGGCAGGATGTTTCGACGTTAGGCAGGGTGAGCGTCCTTTTCGAGCGGAATGAGCGGTGGACGATATAAATTTTCACTGCGCGTGGGAAACGACTATGAAATCCCTCGGCTCACTCCGAAATTCCCGCAATAGCGTGCAAACTGGTAGTATTGTAGCATGCCTTGAAAAGTTAGGACCTCTTGTTAACAAGTTGTGACGAATTAGATCGTGTTATTTTCTGTTCACGTTTCTGTACGGAATAATAAATTTTGGCAGTTGTGCTTTTCAGCAAGGATGGCAACAACCCGTGTTTTATGCGAAAAAATGTATGCTAAGTACCTCAGTACTTTTGTTACTAATTCTTCTTTGAATTTTACTCGAACCATTTCAGACTGGAGTGAACATTCGTTTGCCATTCTATTCTGCCAAGATTACATTTTTAGTGGCGGTGAGTGTAAGCAGTCCAACGGAAAATGATGATGCAAGTTGCATGTTCACATACAATGTTTCGCTTGAGAAATGGATTCGTTTCCAAAAGAAAAGACATAGAACATATCCTTCATTTCCGAGCTACTCGCAGTCGTATTATCAGTATCGTAGATGCGAAGCGGTTGTTTTTCGAAAAAAATTTATTATGAAATTGGAGAAGTCTTTCTCAAAACCGCGCCACTCCGATAATAGTGATTCCCAACCCTGCGAGTAGCGGGTAAATGAAGGATACGTGATCCGCGTGTAGTAGTGACTAAATTCTGTATACTATGAATACAGCAAGTTGCCTCATCTTAACAATTAGCATGCTTGCAACTTGCTGCAAAAGTTCGGAGTCGCAAGTAACTTGACTGCTCCGGGTGATGCAGAAGCAACTTGATATTGTTGAGATAATGCGCAAAAACAGGAATCGTAACTTTAGATTATCACTTTCTCTTTCATATATCATGTGCGATCTCTCCAACTCAATTCGTAATTGTAGGTGTCATCCCACATATTCACAGGTATTTGAAGAACAACTAGGATGCACAGCACGGTGGACGGAAGGTGGCGCCCACTCAATAAGTCGTTCCTAATTCCGTGTCCAATTAATGCCTTTCAAACCTCCTCCTGATCTACATCTCTAAGCGAAAAATTCTTCTCTGATGTGTGTCATTTAGGTTAGGGAAGCCTTCTGTAGCCATAATTTACTTAGCTACTCATAACTGCCTTCTCTAGGTGTAGTCACTATTGTTGTATTGACACTACTTTTTTTGTTGAACTCTTCATGCGATATCATCCGATTGAATAAAAAATTTCTTGTGATGAAGGTATTCAGGTGCAAAGGACAACTTGAGGTGATGAATTTAAGTATTTATTTCAAAAGAAAGGACAGAAAAAATGGAGTGACCTGACCACCATATCTCCAAACATAGTGTTACTTCCAATTTTGACCACACTGTCACTCAGAAGGCTAGAAAATAGAAAACTTGAAAGCATTGGCGAGGAGGAACAAGGCAAAGAGCTGCTTACAACGACTTTTCTCACTCCGAAAATACAGGCAAAAAGGTACACATTGGTACATAGTTGTGTAGAATGTCTTGACGAAATAAAATCTATTGTTAACAAGTTCTGACGAATTAGACCATGTTGTTTTCTGTTAACGATTTTGTACAGAAGAATCGGATTAGGCCGTTGTACGTTTCTGCAAGATTGGCAAAAACCACACGATTGCAATCCTCAAACCACAGAAATCTTCCACCGTATGCTGACAATGCAGCGCAGGGTCTTCGTTGCGGGACCATCGTGTCGTTTCCACCCCGTCCTTTACTCTTTGCGCTGGATCGCTACCGAATGTGGTTTGCACTACTCAAACACAAGAATGACAGCACTTGTTACTATTGTTCACCACACAACTTACTAAAATCTTAGTTAACATAACATAACATCGACATGAACACTTTAGGAGACAGCAGGAGCAGAACCAACTCTAGTGTGTGCGATATTCAGGCGTTGATGCGATGCGTTTCTCTTTTTTCCTTTTTATAACAGTTGGGCGTTATTGCCAAATATTCCCAGATGGAGATTAGCACTTTCGATTGAATCTCGCCCACCCCTGGGTTTCAAGTCATTCTCAAAAGTCGGAGTGTTTTGCCCCCATTTTCTCCTCCGGAGCTTCAGCCTCTATCCTAAAACCTTGGAACCGTTTGAACCAATGCGAGAATACCATGCGATCAAAACGGGCCCGTTTCATGTGTAGATTGTCCGACTGTGGACATATCACATTGTATTTACGGCCAATCTGCACTCGTCATACTGATGACAAGTCATTAATCAAATGGAAACTATGAAAAGCTATTTATATGTATATTACTAGTTATTTTAGTTGGAAGTTACTGCAGTATCCCTTTTGAGAATCTGGGAGTAAATTAATCGTTTTGTCCAAGTGTGTGCATTTTAGGCCATCTGCGGCTCACTTTCGTTGAAAGCAGTGAAACCAGTACACACCTGTGAGCCGGGAAACTAAAATCTCCTTCCATATGCTTCGTGTACCGTTTTTCATCACCGCTTTCGTAAGAATGCCGAGCTTCAGCGGTGAGGAATCAGAGCAACGCGGAGTCTTTCGCAACAGTGGATGCGGCAAGATGGCAGATGGTCCTACACCTAAGACCCTGCGCCGCTGTGCCGGCCTACGATGGAAGATTTCTGCAGTTTGAGTATTGTAATCGTGTGCAACAACCCGTCTTTTATGTAAGAAAGTATATACTATGTACCTAAGTATTTTCTGTTAATCGTAACATCATATTATCACTTTTTCCTTCATATATTATATGCGATCTCTCCGACTAAATTCGTAATTGCAGGTGTCATCCCACATAGCCACCGTTATTTTATGAACAAAAAGGATGCACAGCACGGTGGACCGAAGGTGGCGCCCCCTCAGTAAGTCGTTCCTAATCCCGTGTCCATGCAATGGTCTTGAAACCTCCTGATCTACCTCCCTAAGAAAGGAAGTCATCTTGATGTGTGTCATTTATGTTAGGGAAGCCTTCTGTAGCCATAACTTTCTTTGCTACTCATAGCTGCCCTCTCTAGATGTAGTCAAACAGTTGTATTGACACTACTTTTTTTCACTACACCGACCATCAAGGCCCCCGTGCGCCCGAGATAGAGTTGGTAACATTGGACGATAGCGTGGTAAAACTGGACGATAGTTCGTACTGCAAAATCGTGGAAGAGGTACCTCCTATTTTCCATCGCGTGCAGGTTGTCGGAGCAGTGGCCGCTAAAAAAGCACTACTTTTTGTTGAACTATATCATCCGATTGAATAAAAATCTCTTGTAATGAAGGTATTCGAGTGCAAAGGACAACTTGAGGTGGTGAATTTAAGTATTTATTTCAAAAAAAGGGCAGAAAAAATGGAGTGACCTGACCACCATATCTCCAAACATAGAGTCACTTCGAGTTTTGACCACTGTGTCATTCAGAAAGCTCGACAATGGGAAAACCTGGAAGCATTGGCGAGAAGGAACTGGGAATAAGGCAAAGACCTGCTTACAACGACTTTTCGTGCTAACACACAGTCACTGATGTCGTATGGAGCTCCAGCGTGGAGCACACTGGCTGTTTCTTCACACAAGGATCGTCTGCATGCCTGACAGAGCGCAGCTGCGAAAACAGCGACAGGAAGTCTGGCGGTGTGGTAGCAGCGCCCACTTGAGTAACGAGTCAAGGATCATTGCCAGTTAAAGCTCATATTGTAATGATGACACTTCAATATCGATGGGTAGCGTCACTCGATCAAAAGCACCCGTCATGCGATGTGATGAGGAAGCCGGCACCACCACAACAGATTAAAAGGCACGTTAGAAGCGTCAAGTCAAGGACGGCAAGGCCGGGAACTGCGGAGTGCCTTCGCGAAGATGTTCACAAAGAGTTCTTTTTTACTCAGAATCTTCGTTGTTTTTTCCAGTTTTCGTCTGAATTCCTGTGGCCGGATTTCTCGACGTTAGGCAGGGTGAGCGTCCTTTCCAAGCGGAATGAGTGGTAGACCATAAAAATTTTTTCTGCTCGCGGGAAACAGTAATGAAATCCCGCGGCTCACTCCTAAATTACAGGCAAAAACGTACACATTGGTAGTTTTGTAGCATGTCTTGACGAGTTAAAGCCTGTTGTTAACAAGTTCTGACGAATTAGAACATGTTGTTCTCTCTTAACGTTTTTGTACAGAAGAATCGGATTAGGCGGTTGTACGCTTCTGCAGGATTGACAACAACCCGTCTTTTATGTGAAAAAGCACATGCTATGTACCTCAGTATTTTCTGTTACTAATTGTTCTTTGAATTATAGTCGAATCTTTCCTGACTTGGGTGAACGATTGTTTGCCATTCTATTCTGCAAGATTACGTTTTTAGTGGTAGTGAGTGAAAGCAGTCTAACGGAAAATGTTGATGTAAGTTGCATGTTCATATATGTAATGTTTCACTTGAAAAATGGATTCGTTTTCGAGAAAATACATAAAATATGCGTGATCCGCGTGTACTACAGAGTAAATTCTGTATAATATGATTACAGCAAATTACTTCATCATCAAAATTAGCATGCGTGCAACTTGCTGCAAAAGTATTGTATTCTGGCTTCCTGCAGGTCTTCACAGCATCGCCCAATTATGTACATGGAAGTTTACACCTTGTGACCAACGAGTTTCGTTGATCGGGTGGAGTCTATCTGGTGTTTGGCTGCGGGACTTTTAAAGAGGCTGTATGGATGCTTCAGGCAACTTTTTTTGCTTATTTTGTGAGTAGCTTGTTTCGCCTGTTAGTTCATGTTGGACACAAGTTTAAAGTTCGTTAGTAACATCCACTCACAAAAAGTTGAGTTTAAAGTCACAAGTAGCTCACTCAAAATTTTCTAATAAGTTCAGTTCGGAGTCGCAAGTAACGTAACTGCTCCGGGTGAGGCAGAAGCGACTTGATTTTGTTGAGATAAGGCGCAAAAACATGAATCGCAGCTTCAGATTATCACTTTTCTTTCGTATATTATATGCGATCTCTCCAACTAAATTCAAAATTGCAGGTGTCATCCCACATATTCACCGCTATTTGATGGACAACAAGGATGCACAGCACGGTGGACTGAAGGTAGCGCCCCTCTCGACAAGTCGGTCCTAATACCGTGTCCATGCAATGCTTTTGAAACCTGATCTACCTCCTAAGCGAAGAAGTCAACTTGATGTGTGTCATTTATGTTAGGGAAGCCTTCTGCAGCCATAACTTTCTTAGCTACTCATAACTGCCTTCTCTAGATGTGACCACAATTTTTGTGTTGTCGCTACCTTTTTTGTTGAACTCTTTATGCGATATCATTCGGTTGAATAAAGATCTCTTGTAGTGAAGGTATCCAGATGCGACAGACAACTTGAGGTGGTGAATGTTGGTATTGATTTAAAAAAAGGATAGAAAAAAAGACCTGACCACTGTATCTCCAAGCATCATGTCATTTCCAATTTTAAAAACACTGTTATTCAGAAGGCTCGAACACGGTCAAACCAAGAAGCATTTGCGAGGAGGAACTGGGCGCTAGACAAATAGCTGCTTACAACGACTTAAAGTGTTATCGCACAGTCACTGATGCCGTGTGGAGCTCCAGCGTGGAGATCACTGGTTGTTTCTTCACACTGGGATCGTCTACAAGCCTGACAAAGCGCTGCTCCGAAAACAGCGACAGGAAGTTTGGCGGTAGGGTAGCAGCGCCCACTTGAGTAACAAGCCAAGGATCATTGCCAGTTAAAGCTCGTATTGAAATGATGACACTTCAGTATCGAACGGTAGCGGCACTCCATCTAAAGCACCCCTCATGCGACGTGATGAGGAAGTCGGCACCACCACAAAAAATTAAGAGGCATGTCAAAACCGTCAAGCCAGAGACGGTAGGGCCGGGAACTGCGGATTCGCAAAGAGGTTAGGGAAAATTTCTATTTACTCGGAATCTTCGTGATTTTTTTCCAGCTTTCGTCTGAATAATGTGACCGGATTTCTCGATTTTAGGCAGCGTGAATGTCCATTCCGGGCGGAATAAGCGGTGGACAATTAAAATTTTCACTGGGTGCGGGAAAAAGCTTTGAAATCCCTCGTCTCACTCCGGAATTCTCGGCAAAAACGTACACATTGGTAGTAGTGTAGCATGTCTTGACGAGTTAAAACCTATTGTTAACAAGTTCTGACGATTTAGAACGTGTTGTTCTTTGTTCACGTTTTTGTACGGAAGAATCGGATTTGGCGGTTGTACGGTTCTGCAAGAATTGCACCAGCCCGTCTTTTATATAAAAAAGTATATGCTATGTATCTCAGTATTTTCTGTTACTAATTGTTCTTTAGTCAAACCTTCCCAGGCTTGGGTGAACATTTGTTTGCCATTCTATTCTGCTAAAATTACATTTTTAGTGGCGGTGAGTGAAAGCAGTCTAACGGAAAATGATGTTGTAAGTTGCATGTTCATATGTATTGTTTCACTTGTTTTTGTTACGGAATGCTACTAAAAAATCGTACACGAAATGCATTTCTGCTAAATGGGCATCACCCCTGCCTTTTCGATTCGTTGAGTGTCGCTTGAGCGCGAGCTGGGATTTTTTCGATTTATTTGTGAGCACGAACAAATGCCATCCTATCGCGATTTCTGATCCTATCAGGTCACTTGCAAATTCTACACGCACATTCAATCGTGCCCTTACGCACTCTTTCTGCCAGGGAGCTTTGGGCGTGACATACAAAATAAAAGGTATTGTAGCGTTCCCACTAGGGACTGCTTTAAACTCCCCGTGGAGATTTGCAAAGCCATGTTGTCGTTGCTGTAGGTCTGTAACAGTACATAGATGACCCATGCTTGAAATTAACCAAATGACTGCGGGAATTCCTAAAAATGGCATTTTCATTGCTTCACAAAAAGGTTAGGGAACATATTAGGAAATTTTCGGGGTGTTCAGAGATAAAATTTTGCGTGCTCAACACTCTCAAGTGGGGGTCATTTAGGGCGCGGAACCCGAATCTGGGGTCTAATCTTCGTCAGAGTCAAGGGAATTGTAGGTTGCGGCAGGCATAATGTCTTCTAACTGGCCTTACTTACCCTAAAATTTCGAAAATCGAAAAATGGACCCCAAATTCGTGTTCAGCGTCCCGAATAACACCTACAGTGAAATTTTAGTCAAATCTGAGACTTTGACCGATATACATTATACCCAACGTAAACTACCGGAATCTATCGAAAATCGATAAACGGGTTGCGGATTCGTGTTCGGTAGCCTGAATAACCCTTACGTAGAAGTTTAAGGCAATTTCATCGTAGCATTCTCCAAATCGTCAAAAGTCGCGTTTGGCCAGTGAAATTCCCCCCCCCCCATTTTGAAGCTTCGGACCAAATCAGACGGAATTTTTCAAAAATTGACAATAAGGCTTAGGCGATGGTGCGTAGCAATGTGATCAGTAGGTATGACCTTGGAGTCGATGGGAATTCTGCGATCTGCCGTCGTAGTATCCAGTAATCAATCTGTGCTTCTCGTACACCGCTACAGAAAGTGATGAGGTGAACATCGTTTGTGAAATTGTTCATTTGCATTAATCAAATCGGCGGCCGCTGCCTACTCCCAGATTTTCAGAACCTCTTCCTTGCTGACACCGAATCCGTGTGTTTCCTCGAACTGTCTCGCTCAGAGCCCAAATGTCCATTCAGGTCACCCCAAACAACAGCGTTTCGTCGTCTCCAATAGATTGTACGAAGTGCACAAGGTACTGCTAGAAAACAGCCTTTGCTTCATTTGAGCATCCGGTTGCGGCTCTTAAACTGAAACCACTAGCATCCTAGCCGCTCCAGTGACAATTTTGACAGCCTTAAAGGCAGCATACACGCTCAAAAATGATATCAATTTTATGGAATGAATCGAAAGTCTGAAGCTGTAAATATTCAGAGATAACGAAAAAACCGGAAGAAAATCGACTGAAATGAAGTTATAACGGTTCGTTCTATATTGGCCCAGATGTGGACGAGTTTTACCGCATTGGCTGAAATAGCGGAGCTAGCGACAAATTGGTTGGGATAACGACGCTAATGTACTCTTACGGCCCTCTCTGGAACTCTTACAACCCTAGAAGCGTAAAAAATGAGCCGAAATGACCGCAATCGAACCTTGAACATTTGTATTGAAGGGCGGAGCCCGTATCGGTGGGCGGAGAAAGGATGATTTTGTGACTCAATACGGCTCAAACACGGTCATTTTAACTCGTTTTCAACTCTTCCAACTTCGTGAGGGCTCTTCTAGGGTTCTCAAGATCTCACTAATGTAGTTATCTCAACAACTTTTTTGAGCGTGTCTGCTGCCTTTAAGACGATCTAAGATCCGGTCTACAACAGTGAAGCAATCCCTCAGTTTCTCACTTATGACTATTCCGACTTCATTTCGGTCTGTTGATCCATGGTGAATCAGCTTGTATCCATCTGCGAGGTCCCTTGACTTGGAACCTTTCCAGCGCCTCTCCTGAATGCAACCAATGGACTTCTGAAACTGCTTGCAAGTTCTCGACTTCTGGCGGTGAGGCTCCCAACATTGAAAGTGGAAAAGCGGATCCGTTGATGTTCGCATTTGTAGAGTTACTTCTTTAGCCGGCTCCGTCTATTAGCCGGTAATCCTAGCATACTTTCCTTGCTGTTCGTGCCACAGCACGCGTTGCTTCTGGGAGAGACCCTAGTTTCCGTGGAACTCATAGACGACATCGTGGTTTGGTGCGATCGGGTGTTTCTCGGGTTGTCGTAGTACAGTCAGTGTTCATAGCCTGGCATCGGAATCGTAGTGGTTGACAGGAGACGTAACTAGTGAATATTCAGAAATACGGCCTAGCTGGCGTTGAAAGGGAGCACACCGATCTCTCATCAGGTTGCGCTTGGACAGTGAACAAGAGGCTTAGTTTTTAGAGGCGACCCCGAACCGCCTCTGGGTTACTTCCCTGTCGCTTGAATGTAGGCTTTTCACCAAACCGACGTGCATGATACAGTCTGCACCCGCGTCAACACACCCAAGCTCGACTGCGTATGAGCGAGCCAACAAATGTAGCAAAAGGTATATGAGTCGGTCTGGCACAGCAGAAGTAGTGAGTCCAGCCCATAATCCACCTGCATCTCAGGGCAAGCACAGGCAGCTTCGTGTCCGCGATAAACCCCTTATCCGCAACCTGGGGACGCGTCACGTAGTCTCGCGGCAAACTGGCTATCGGAGTCACTCTAATGAGTGAGATCCGTGATTTCGATGTACCCACTATAGAAATTCAATGTATATAAACCAAGTTGGAGAGGGCGTGAGTGTTTATTAGAGCCAAGGTTGATTCAAACAAAGCTATTTCATCAGAAATAGCAACAAACATGACAACTAACGACATTGGAAGGAAGAGAAGAATCTGGCAAACGTCTTAGTATCTTAGGTTTGATATTTAATGTAATTTAGGAACCCTGAATCTTGTCCCGGTTTTACCCCATGCGAGGCGGCTTGTTTCGTAAAACTTGGAGACGCTTCAGGCTCCTGTCCGCCACTTATTTCAAAAGCGATTTCACGTCTCAAAACTTGGTACGTTTCGAGAGAGAGGTTCATAGAAAAGAACAAACAATAGAACGCGATTCGACAAATCCCAACGGGACACAGTTTGAAACGTTGCATCATATATAAAAAGTAATCTGTATATGTGTAATTCAATCCCTTCAAATATTGATATCTGAAAGCAGGAATTGAATCGTGATTGATTCTACATCTCTCCATACAATTAAAAACCGGCTTCACAGCTGAATGCATCGTAAGCGCTGAAAACCACCCACCGTTTTTTTGTGTTTGAATAGAGTTGACCGCAATGTTAAAAGGACATGGTGCGGTTGCGGACTCGCACTAAAACTACGGTAGAATCTGACACTTTGCCAGATTTCGTCATCGATCGGCGCCAACCGTCGTCTCTCTGCTCACGAGACTATCAGATGTGGCGCCGATCGATGACGAAATCTGGCAAAGTGCCAGATTCTACCGTAGTTTTACTGCGAGTCCGCAACCGCACCATGTCCTTTTAACATTGCGGTCAATTGTAATTGGTTGGGCCCGCCTGAGAACATCTCGTCAATCGCGATTGGGGAGGAGGGGCGGGGGGGGCCGGGACGGTGCTTGCTGAAAAAACCGAAGAGAGGATGGCTATTGATTGAATGATTCTGCGCCCAACTACTGAGCGCAGCTTCCTACTCGATAGACGCTGACGATATCGTGAGTGTCGAGCAAGTAGGAAGCCGCGCTCAGCAATCTAGCGCGAATTCGCTCGATCAATAGCCATCTTCTCTTCATTTTTTTCCTCGGTTTTTTCTCGATTTTTCCCGCCAAATAGTGTCACTGCTTCCCCCAACCAGTGCTAGGTGATAGGTAGAATTTCTTGTATCACCAACGCATAATTGTGAAGATATGGGAGATCGAGTGCCTCGGTACAGGGTCTGCCTACACACCGAGGGAGAAGTTGTCCCGATTTCGTACTTCGAAATGTCACGCTACTCAGTGCAAGCAAAGTGTTCCCAAACAGAATTAGTGCCGCAAAAGACGAGACAACTCGCCGCTCGGTGTATAGAGAGCCCCTATCCCAGTGCCTCGAATACCGTCAAAAGAAGCCAAACCTCCGACAACCATCTGGTAACGAATGAGAAAAAAATAGCTCATCAACAAATGATACATCAACTTCCACTCATTTACACATCACCGTATAACCGTTGCGGCCGTACTGACCTGAGGTTTCGGTTCTCTGTTGAGCTAAGACCTGCGGCCGCAACATTACCCTACTTTTGAGCCGCTGTTAATGGCTCAAAAAATGTGCAGTGGCTCTCTCAATATTTATTCGTGCCAGTTAAGGATTGCTATATCCACGGATTGAGTTAGTAAACGTTATTCGAATGTTCTTATCTGTTTATCTCGAGTGACAACGTTCTGATCGCAAATGCTTCCACTATTTTTCTCTCTATGGTATTTTCTAGAGAGCGGTGCAGAACAGATGTAGATGGCTTGGATAGAGTTTCTTGCGCATGTTATCGAAGGTTACCATGAATAGAGTTTGAAAGAATAAGGTTCCTTTTGCACAAGTTTTTAGAAGTCCATCGCCTGTCCTGAACTTCCAGTTTTTTTACTCTCTAGCAGTCTCAACAAGTAAACCCTTTGAACCGCTGCGAGACTGAGGGGCAGCAGTGTTGTACAATAGTGAAATGTCGTTTGTGTCCCACAAGGAGATAGCCGCGCTCAGCAGTTGGGCTCGAAATCGTTCGATCAATAGCCACTCTCCCTTTCCCGCCATGCGGCGTCGCGGCGATCCCTCATCTAGTGATTGACGATACAGTTCAACTCCGCATTGCCGTTCAGTCCGCAAAGTGCACGCTGTTTGCGAAAGCGTGCTGCGGCGCGCTTGCGAGTATCCTCAGACAGGGATGTGGGATCACCCGGGCGGTTTTGCCTTTGGTGCCCGGGTTAGCCCACAGCCCGGATGATCCAAAATCCCTGTCTGAGGATACTTGCAACCGCGCCGCAGCACGCTTTCGCAAGCAGTGTGCATTTTGCGGACTGAACGGCAATGCGGAGTTGAACTGTACTTGAAATGAAGCCATTGCGAGTGCTTGATCGACCCATTTCCCTCATTCGTTATGCTGGCGCTCAGACGTTTTTGCGCAGATTATATGTAATGGTTGATTGACACGGGCAGAATGCGAATCGAACTTCTGGTTACTAAAAGAAGTCTAATTCATAAAATTGCATATCAATGGCTAAGATGCATTTCAATAACAGACCTTTAATCATTTCGCGCAACTCGATTGTAAAACGATATCAAATACTAAATTCGACCACTAATGATAAACAATGCGTAGTGCAAGCAAGTCCATCACTGACTTTTCCATGAGATTGGTTTGAATCTATCTATGAAAACGCTGAGCAAGTACATGGCCTTGTCGTTTTATCAATACCTACGCATGATGGCTCATCTTCAGGAGTGTCAGTGCTGTAAACATTTGACAGGGCAGCAGTATTTAATCAAAAATTCGAAACCAGAATGAAGACACCTTTCACAGCCAACTGCACCAACACCAGACGGTGGGTAGGTTCATTTCTCTTATGGTGCTCCGTGTTTGAGAATACTGCTAGGATGGTCTATTTTGATATCACAATAGTATAAAGAACGATCCTCGAGGAAAACTGCTTTGCCGTAGGTTTTTATCTCTGCTGAGAAACATGAATATGTTATAGCTTACTAAAGAGCAGCCAGATTTCGTTATTGTTAATGTCTTACTGTTCTTTTGAAAGAGTTCAGATATGATGTCTGTTCTCCGGCGGTGAGCAGCCTCTTGATATCTTTCGTGGAGTGTTCATTCCACACATCTTCACGCACCTAGTGGTCTAGTAGTTCGGTCAACCTTTATAACTTAGCCCGTCATTATGTTGCCAGTTTCTGTAGCGAGCTGACCGTAGTTTACGTAGAAGGGTACTCCGGAAGCCATACAGACACTTTCTTTGAAGCTGGGATTCACATACATAAGAGGGTAGGATATGAGGAAATGTGAAGATTGTCAAGAGTGTGACACTGGAATTCGCTTCTTGTTTTGCTCTAAATTTTTGCCAAGTCTGAAGAATAGGTTGAAACAAATCTACAAGAGTTTCCGCAAATACCTCTTCCAAAAAACATCTCAGAGAGGAAAGGAAAGGTTCTCTCGAATTTTACGCATGTGTAGTTTTTTACTCTTTTGAACTGCGACAATCGACATGTCCGATATGATTAAGGGTTTTTTATTGGATCAAGACTCCTAGAATTTGTTGAAAAAGGAAGAAATTTGAGATCTTACGTCAAGAAATTTCATTGGAAGCACTTTGATGTACTCCCACGCTATTGACTCTGTTTTTACATGAGCATCAACACTCAAAAGACAGAACAGCCACGGCATCGAAGTTACAGAACACCAAGAAAATTATACTTCAGTTTTAAAGCTGATCTTGTAGAGAGTTACACGCTGATCACAGCGGTGTCTCTGAAATCATTCGAGACCCCCTAAGAACAAAGTTTTGACTCCTTAAAGATGCCTATATTTCGAGGTGGAAAAACTGGTGGACGATTTGTCTTAGGCCTGTATTTCCCTTCATTTGCGATGTTGCACGAGAGCGAGCCAGGATAAGGAGACAGCCTGACAATGGACTGAAAAGCCACGACTTGCCGAGAGTTCATCCATTCATCTAGAAGCTATCGAATTCGGAAATCTGGAAGGGGGTGTGGCCCGTGGTGGTGAGCGAAGGAAGTCGGGCATGGGGTGGTCGCTTATATCTCGCTTATCTGGAGGAATTGAGATCTCCCACTTTGCCTGTGCTATAGAGGAGGGGTCCACAGCACAAATAAATTAAAATCACAAAATTCATGTCTGAGGGTGTTCTGTGCCTTTGAAACCGCAATGTTCAACATTTCCGGATTTTTGCGAATATTCGACTTTTCGAATGATTCGAGATTTTGTACTTTTCGAATATTCAACTTCTCTAATAATTCGGGAATTTTACTTTTTTGACTATTCGACATTCGAATAATCCTAAGTCGACTTTTCAGTCAAATGATTTTTCGAATCATTCGATTCGGTCAAAGTTTAGTACACACCACAATCAAATTTCGAGATGTTTAGCTTAGCTTGGACACTGTTCTGCTCGAGTGTCTTCCAAGGGTGCATGCTGAAGTGGCTTCCTGCAGAGGCGTGTTAGGGTGACGTCGTCCTCCATTCCACTTATTTGAGGGTATTGAGGTCTCGCACGAGGCGGGCGTTATACAGATCTTCTTTATTTCTGTGAAAATCTCCATATTCATTTCCAAGGGCGTGATCGTCTTTTTTTTATTTCTTTTTTGAAAATCTCCTTATTCATTTCTGAGGGTGTACTAAGTGTTCACCCTGAGTGGAAGGTGTGCCGCATAGTCCGCCGGGAACGATTCCGATTGGAGCTGACTTTCTCAAGAACGCATCACATATCCGCGCTCCATTTGCAGCCGTCACGGATCGCAGTGTCCATTTTGGTTCCTTTTGGCGACGTATGTAGTATACTTGTACACTAGCAAAACTTTTGAAAGTTTTTTTCCGGAATTTCTTTCATTCGTTTTCGTTTTTTTCTAGAACTTGTCGAACGATGTTTTTTTTTCGAAAATTTGTTCGATTTTCAGGATGATTCTCGTACCGTAGGTTACACTGTGTCGTTATTTTTTCGTGCCGATTTGCGCCTGCCCAAAAAAGTTTGCTTGGATCATGGAATACAGTCTTTCTCACTCACATGAGTTCGGGCGGAGCCATCAGGGATACTGTCGGTCATGGCGAAATATAACACTGGTTACGCGACTTCGTCATGATAATCCTGATGCGCATTACTTCAACCGGCTTGAAATGAGGGAGAGAGGCCATGCACACCTTCGACTTGAATACTAGCGACTTGAGTCGAAATCGAACAAGTGTAAAAAATTCATCCCCAATAACCGACGGCTTTTTTCTCAGAAAACAGAAAACAATCGTAAATCGCCCATCCGCCATACTCGAAAAAAAAAAGAAAGAAGATGGCTCTCAAAATTGTATCGAGCACCTGCAATAACGTGCAATTTTCGGACGAAAATGATCTCGGCTTGAAGATAACCGTGCTGGAACGGAGATGAATTTTGCCGTGACCACTTGGTGCAACCAGGATTGTCTTCGAGCTGAGTGTTTAAACATCGACTGCTTGCAGCTGCAGAGCGGGATTGCCCTTTACGTACTGCCAATGGAGCTTCCGTCCTTTTTGATCTACACAGCCGCACGTTGTTATTGTAAAACAGATCAAAATTTCCCCTTGCATATCCTCACAACACCGAATAGTTGGTTCGATTTACCGTCATCATGACAGTGGTGACCGCCTTAAAGGCACAGTCCAAGCTCAGGGACGAAATCTGAGATTTCCACATAACTGTGTAGTAGACCCACCACTCATAACACCTGCCTAGTGCGAGCTCTTGATTCCTCCGAATAAGCGAGATATAGGAGGAAGCCGCCCTGGGGCGCCCACTTCCGGAAGCCACTTCGGCACACCCCTTTTCCGAACGTTCGAGCTCAACAGCGGCAAGATGAGCGACGGTTTCCAACCAGAAGCCCCGCTCTTCCCTTCATTCTCGGCCTCTTTCTTTACTCAGGTCGGCTTGCACACATCGGTTGCAAATGGAGGAAGTTACAAGCCTCGGACAACTCGCCCACCATGCTTCCTTAAAGGCAGTGGTCGCGCTCAAATATGTTCGTCTTCTTTTTCTCTCTGAACCGTTTTCTGGGTATAGAGTAGTAGGACCTATAAGAAAAAATCGCGAAAAAACGCTGTTCTAGGCCAAATTTGAAGCCTGAACTTCCTTGTCTTTTGATGGTGGACGAGTCCACCCCACATCATCGGCATCGATGATCTCTAGTATCCAGAACATCAACTGGCTTGAAATTGAATTTTAATCAATGGACTTTCGGATCTATGTATAGTGGAGTCCACCAAGAGTGTCTCATTTACTTATCAATGAGAAGCGGTCGATTGGAGATCAATGAACATGAAACTCATTGCAGCACAACCGCTCTCGCTCAATCGGTATCGAGCGTGCTGGTATGTGGGATTCATGCATTGACATTGATCCCCAGCCGACCGCTTCTTATTGATAAGTAAATGAGACACTCTTGGTGGACTCCACTATACACGTCTAGTCAAAAACATTGACTGAAGTGCTTGCTTTCATTATTCAACTGTTTTATTGGGTAAATTTGCATTCATTTCTTCCTCTGAGTGTTGATGATTTTTGACTGCTCGGCATGAGACTGCGATCTTTCTGTGCACGTGTGCACGAACTGGAAGTTTAGGGTTTTAATAACTCTAATTCTAGCCCGTTTTTCACCGCGCTAGCTTCATAGTTTTTGAGCTGTTTTTCATCTGAGCTGATTTTTGTAGTTTTTTTCGATAACGTTTTTCATCGTGACCACTGCCTTTAACCGAAGCCTTGAGAGGCCATAATTCCGTTCCCAGGGGGACTTGTACGATTCCAGAGACATCATTGGAATCAGCGTGGGACCGTTTTCAAGATAGGTGGAAAAACAGAAAAACGATCCTGAGGTTGGACTGTGCCTTTGAATGAAGTCAGCAGACACGCTCAAAAATGGTATCGGTTTAATGTCATAAATTGAATGTTTGAAGCTAGTAGTATGGGAAACTAACGAAAAAAATCGACGAAAACTGCATGCAAATACAGGAATAACGGCTGTTTTTGTTATAGGGTAAGATTGGACGAGTTTTGCAATAGCGGTTGAAATAGCTAATATTAACGACAAAACGGTTGCGATAGCGAAGCCGATAGACTCCTACAACCTATACTAAAACGCTAACCTCGTTGGAAGCTTCAAGAACCAGTCGAAGTGGCCGTATTCGTATATTGAGGGGGCGGGGTACTAAGCTCATGGGCGTGGCTGACGAAAATTTTCGACTGAAATTTAGCAGTTTTCACTCGTTTTGACGCTTCCGTCGGCGTGAGCGTTCTGCTAGGGGCCATACGACCCAAATGGCGTAGTTATCTCAACAACGTTCTCGAGTGTGTCTGTGGCCTTTAACAGGTCCTAAAAAATTAGTCCATATAGGTAAGCAGTCACGCCCAGTACTGTGGCTGAATGTTGTGAAAAACGTCGTGCAGTTTCAAAAAAAGGTACGGAATTTCGAAGGATTTTAAAAAACTCGAAATCTCGAAGGATTTACAAAAAAACTAGAAGTTTCGAACAAATTTCGAAAATATCGTAACTTCGACATATTTTGAAATTCATTCCTTCGAGATTTTGAAAGTTTAATTCGCTTCGCTTGATTCGTTCGTTCGCAATTTTTCATTTTTCATTCGTTCAAAATTATTTCACACGAACTTTCTTCGGTTTTCGTTTGTTTAAATTTCTTTCGAACGATTTTTTTTCATTTTTTGTCCCTTTCAAACTGTTTAGAGCGAAAGTTTTCAGTTGTCATTCGTTCGATATTTTTTCGACATTGTACGATCATAATACGTAACTTATATATTGTAACATACATCTGTGCACCTACTTTACGCGGACGCGAGTCCATCGGTGAGAGGAACCAAAACGGTCAGCGCGATTTATGCGGAATGTATGCGGTCGTTCGAAAAAAAGCAGTGACTGGGAAAAAGGGAATGCGAGAAACTCCTCCGTTTCTCTTTACTGACACCATCCAAACATGTGCATTATACCTTTCTCATCTTTGACGAGATTTCGGTAGAAAAAGCACAAAACAAAGTCACCTTCCTAGGTGGTTGGGAGCCCAAATCCATATCCGAGGGTTCGAATTCCGAGTGTCCGAATTTCACCAAGCAGCAAAAACAGGCGTAGTTGAATATTCTGGTCTTTATCATCAGTTCTTTATCCGAAAGCTACGGCTTTGTGGGACTTTTCCTTACTATTCCCTTCGTTGTGGACTTACTGCGCAGAATTTTTGAATCCAGATTACGGATTTCATTGTGAGCGTTGACTGCGATGGTTAGCAATGAAGTTACTTATTAACTAGTGATCCCCTCATACTACGCGGTTTTGCGCAAAATGATTTTGAGTAATTGAGAAAATAATTCCAGCGGAGTGCGCCAATATAGCTACTGTTGAGGTTGAATCCTGCTTTAAAACAATTGTTTCTAGGAAATGAAATCGAACAAAGTCTTCTGGACCGTGGCCACCGGTGCAGGAATAGCCACTGCCTTGACAACCGTAGTCATAGCGTGTCTTGTCAACGACATCAGCAACTTTTGTGACGATGCGGTCGCGGATCTGACTGCTTTCAAGGTAATCTTCAAGTTCCAATACGAAGTCCAGCTATACCATGTTTCATTTGTTCAACATTTTTCTCATAGGATCTCGCCAACATTGCATCGTACGAGATGAGAACAACAACTGGTGCTCCATTCCGCCAGAAGAGGACGCTTGATAGCAAAACTCATCAGTACCCACCAGAGTGCAACTGTGGAGAGAAGGCCAGGAACTGCCCTCCGGGCCCACCTGGTCCACGGGGACTCATTGGACTACGTGGTAAACCGGGACTTCCAGGGAAACCAGGCCTAAAAGGTAAAGACGGAATAGCGATTCACACCGGTGGAAAAGGTGCAGATGAATGCATCAAATGCCCTGAGGGCCCTCCGGGACCACCCGGGCCGGATGGATGTGCAGGTCCAAAAGGAAAAGATGGTTCTCCAGGTGATGATTGCGTTCGTCCGCCGGGACTTCCTGGTCCTCCTGGTCCATCCGGAGAGGCAGGACCTGCAGGCTGTCCAGGAGAAGGTGGCGTGCCAGGGAAGCCTGGAGCTAACGTAACAAGGTGTGTTAACAAACCTGGACCTCCTGGAAAGCCAGGACCACCTGGTTCATGTGGCTCCCCTGGAAAAGACGGCGAGACAAAGCCTGGACCACCAGGAGGGTGTGGACCCCGCGGGCCCCCTGGTCATCCTGGTTCGCCTGGGCCTGCTGGAGAGCCAGGACCACCAGGGCTAGAGGGCGAGCACGGTAGAGACGCTGGTTATTGCCCATGTCCACCAAGAACAGCTGTGTATTTGAGCAACCTAGTTACACATCTACCCTTTGTTGCCCCTACTACTGAAGCAGCTGCACAAAGTCCCTCTGCTACCCATACTGCTTCAGTCGTGCCTAGTGGACGAGCGCAAAGAGTCCGCAAGTTAAGTCAGAATAGGAACAGCGGAACGATGCCAGGTCACAAGCCGAGCGCTGGAGCAACTCGTAGTAGTTCAGTCTCAGATGGGCGCAGGAGACTGGTGAGGACCATGTATATACACAGAAGACCTCGGAAGTAACAAACTCTACAATCTACTACCAAGAACCTCTCACTAACCAATGCTGCCATATGTTTTCTTTTCTTGACTATGAATTATGATAAAGCGTATATGATTTTCTTTCTTTCAATGAACTCAGTTGACAAACATACCCGGAAATCCTAGTTTTCCATTGATCGTTTTTTTGTGGAAATGTTCAGTTTCAATATTTCAACGGTACTTTCATCTGCGGCCGTCCCTCGTCGCGTTTATCGAGCCAAAGTCGTCCATCAATCTAGGCTACACTATTCAGCAAGACTAGCTGCAATTTTTAGGATATCGATTGAGGAACATATTCCTGTTCAGTAGTACGGTCGTCAGAGGATTCATTGTCAGTCGTACCCATCAGTGGAGGAAAATCTACCTTGCCGCCCCTACCAGCTAATACTCATTCACAACGAGCTGCCGACTCGTCAGCGTTGCACCACTATGTTTAGATGTAGTGCAAACAAATGTACAGTCAATCTGGACCAGGGGTGTGCATTTACCGTTTACCGATTTACCGGATTTACCGGTAGTTTTCGGTAAACTTTGGTTTACCGATTTCCCAGCTGAAACTTGAAATTTACCGAAAATTTTAGCGATAAAACTTAAGTAACATTTTTTCGCTTAAAGGCACAGTACACCCTCAAATATGATTTTTGAGATTTTCATGTAATTGTGTAGAAGACCCCTCCTGTATAACACGTGCCAAATGCCAGATCTCATTTCCTCCAAATAAGCGAGATATAAGCGGCCACCACAGGCCCGACCCCTTCGCTCACCACCACAGGCCCGACCCCCTAACAGATTTTCGAACTCGATAGCGGCTCGATGGATGGATGAATTCCAACAAGTCGTCGTTCTTCAGTCCATTACCGGACTGTCTTCTTATCCTGGCTTTCTCTCACGCAACGATTGCGAATGAAGAGAAATACAGGCCTGAGACAACTCGTCCACCAATTTTTCACTCTCAAAATTTAGGCATTTTTGAAGAGCCATAACTCTGTTCAAAGGGGGTCTTGGACGATTTTAGAGATACCACTATTATCAGCGTGTGACTCTCTCCAAGATAAACATAAAATCTGAAATTTGATTTTCTGGGTGTCCTGTGCCTTTAATCGACCCACTTCTCGTCTGCATTCCTTGAATAAATCTTATTAAGATTCACAGTGAACACCTTTTCCAAGCTACTAAATGCCGGGTTTTTTATTCGTGTGACTTTATATAAAGTGTGCCCGAATGAGAACGGCGGCTCACGCGGCCGGCGTACTTGGTAGGCGGTCGTCGCATGTGCCGCCCTCGGACGAGTGTTGGATTTCAACGACGGCCGTCCCTCTCCCATCGTCTGCAGAGCTTATTAATCGGCACAGTGCTTGCTGCCAGCCGGTGCCGGCCCCGTTTGTAGTCGGTGGCGGTGGGGACTTTTCGCATGCTCGTCCGAGAGCGGCGAACGCGACGGCCGCCTGAGAAGCACGCCGGCCGCATGGGCCGCCATTCTCATTCGGGCGCACCTTAATTCCTTTGGTGTGCTAACGTTCCCCCCTGTAAAAGTGGATCTTAATGCCTCAATTTGCGCTGAGTCACACCCCTTGAAGGCAGTGGTCGCGATGAAAAAAGCTGTTATAAAAAAACCATAAAAATCAGCTCGATCCTCGAACTGCTAAAAGACCGCGAAGTTTACGCAGCAGGATACGGTCTAAATATAGAGTTATTAGGGTACTAAGTTGTCCAGTGTTCGCAGCCAGAAATAAAAGCAAATTTAACCAGTAAAAACAGCTGATGAATAGAAACAAGCCATTCACTCATTGTTTAACTCGACGAAACCAGTAATAATCAAGCAGGTCCTACCGGAGGCTATTCTTCATTGATTGAATTCCAATTTCAAGCCAGCTGATGTTTTTGATGTTAGAGATCATCGATGCCGATGATGTGGAGCGGACTCGTCCAACATCAAAAGACTGGAAAGTTCAGGCTCAAAATAGTGCCCAGAACCGGTTTTTTTTTGCAAATTTTCCTCACGGGTCCTACTACTCTGAATCCAGAAAAGGGTTCGAAAAGAAAAAGGAGGCAAGCAAATTTTTTCGCGATTTCTGCTTTTGAGGTTTTCGGGACGGTCAAGAATATATATGGAGCCAAATCAATTCAAGCCAAAAGCATCTACTTCTGAGCATTAGAAAAGAGAAGAAAAATGTTCTCTTGAACCAGATCAAAATCACAGCTGCGATAGAAAAGATTCCTGATTTTTTTCTGAAAGAGAGCCTGTGACTTTTCTAAAAGATTTTTTTCTGAAAGAGAGTCTATGGCTTTTCTGAAACATATGACCTATATTGTGGCAAAAATTACGGAAAGGTTGCTGAAGAAGCATATGATCTATATTGTGGAAAAAATTACGGAAAGGTTGCTGAAGAGGCATTAAAAAAAGTTTTTAATGTCCTGTCAAACTGGCACTCCACCCTTTTATGTTGGTACTCCACTACCAAACGGCGAAATTTCGTGAATGTAAAATGGATAGGTCTTGGATGGAAAAGAGAGATAGTGTTTTGGCAGAGCTGTGAGCTCTATCCCTCTCGAGGTCGAAATTCAGACGTTTCATACTATTCTCATCAGTTTCTAACTGAATTTTCCGGCTTTGCTGTCAAGAAGATAAGCCGAAGTGTTCTCTTATCCGGCAAATCTGGAAACGTTCTCGTAGCAAACCCCGTCTCAAAGACGACCGAAGGCTTGTTGAGAAACGAACATTTCGGACTACTATTTCTTGTAGTATATAGACATTCCGTTGTTAGGATTAAGTGAGTTAGTGGATCATCATGTCAAATATGTGATATTACGTTCCTGCTTGCATGAAGGTTTTTTGTAATTTGAGTTATTGCAAGGCTTATGTAGAGAATCGAGATCCTGCAATTTTGAGACGATTATAAATTGTCATCAGCACAAAATTCTCACGGTAAACAAAGCTGATGATACCTAATTGATGAAGGGTAGGGTATAAGGCCCATGTCAGAGTTGGTGCTATTTGCATCTGTAACCCACCGACACCCCCGAACACCCACCCGGTCGATACGTATGATTAAAATGATGGAGTGAGGTTGAGAAAATCACTCGGTGTATACGACTAGAGCCCACCGGTAGTGATGACTATGTTTACGTGGCCAACAGGTTTGCACCTGTTCAGAGAAATAGTGAATGAAAGTTTAGTGAAGAAAAGGAGGTAGCCGGGAGGATAGCTTTCTGGTGATACGCAGAGTTTTATCATTGGCCCGCCTACCCGGCGTTTTTCTAATCCCCCGTAATCCACGTATAGCATGGGTATCGACCGCGTCGGATACACCGGGTGATTTTCTAAACCACACTCCATCATTTCAATCATACGTATCGACCGTGTGGGTGTTGGGGGGGGGGGGTGTCGGCGGAATACACCGGGTGATTTTCTCAGCCTCACCTCACCATGCTGTTCATACGTATCGACCGGGCTGGTGTTGGGGGGTGTCGGAGGGATACACCGGGAGGTTTTTGCATCCCATTTCCAATGCTTTTTGTGTGTATCGACCGGGCTGGATACGTCGGCTCACGAAACTATGACCGGGGCCTAAAAGAGATTGAGAGCGGTTTGTCTTCATTCAGGCACCGTCCTCCTTCAGGAGCCAGTAGTTGAGGCTCTGCACGGACTATAATATGGGTAAACAGCACGACCGCTTCACAAAATGTCACGGTATCAGGCAGTCAACATGGAAAGCTCTTGAACGCAAAACTAATACACTTCCGTGAGAATTTTGCGCCGGTGGCCAATTATAAACCTGTGAAATTTTTACCGCATTTACCGTTTTTACCATATTGATCGGGGAAAACTCTCGGTAAAAAGTTGCGGCAAAAAAATTACGGAAAAATCAGGAGTACCGCACACCCCTGAATCTGGACCACACTGACATTCTGGTGCCCATGGCGTACACCTGGCACTCACACTGTCGTTCTCGAAGCCTAATTCCGGTCCGCCATTGCGGACGACGGCCGCTCCATCACGCTAATTGATGATAATCATGCTGAGAGAAAGGAGAATGGTGCCGGAACCAAGTGGGACTCAAATGTTGTCCGCACATGCGGACCTGAATTCGGCTCCGTGAACGACAGTGTGTTATAACATACAGTCGACACGGATCGCACTGAAACCTCTGGTTCCTTATTGACGGTTGGCAAAAACACGGTGCACGTGTGTGATAGCATACGTGCGCAGAGTTTTCGCCAACCATCATCAGGGAACTTGAAGTTTAAAGGCAGCGTCCGCGCTGAAAACCTTCTTTCTTCTCAATCCAAGGTTTGAACCAAGTGTAGATAGTTGGCGAAGCTTGAGACCTCAATGTAGCGTGAAAATAATGCAATAGGCTCTTGAAAACTGCTCCGTGGTCTGAAAAGGCGTTTTCCCAGTCGATCATCTAACACGAGGAATAGAAGCGCCACGACGGGCTCCGGCAGGCAACGGAAATCCAAAATTCTATATTCTTTTATTCGAAGGATCCTCGAGTTCGGACGTGTGTATTTAAAGCCTCTTATTTTTAAAGACCTTTCGACAGCAGAAACACGAAAAGAATTGTGGAACTTAAAAAGTTAATGAGGATAAACCAAATCAGCCGTCCAAATTTTCGAAATTTGTGCATTTCACAAGACACACCGGACAGACGTGAAAAAAGGGAGCTGAATGCTCAAGGATTTCCGAACGAGTTTTTCTCAGGAATTTGAGTGTATTGGGTGGTCCCTTTGCGATATATCACAACCTGGCAGGCCTACCTGCGCGAAATTGTGAAAAAACAAACACGGTTTTTTGCGCGTACGCTGCCTTTAAGGACGATCAATGTCGACTGTACGCGCATCGATTTTGCGCCAGCGCTCACAAGGCCGACAAGAGATCCAAAAGTTCCTGTGCAGTCGTGTCGCCTGTACTGTGCTTCTCTGGGCCAAATTCCGGTCCGCAGTTGCGTCTCGACACGCTTTGCGGCCGCACGCGTTCGTGTCGGTCGAGTTTCCAGCAACATAGCCGACTCTATATGGCTTTTTTATGCAACTTTCTCCAATAGTTTTTAGTTTCCAGTTTCCAAAACCTACCTGGAGTCATCAGATCTGCGGCTGCGGCGCTGGAAACTCTTCCGACTCGGGAGCGCGCGGCCGCAAAGCGTGCCGGGACGCAATTGCGGACCGGAATTAGGCCCAGAGAAGCAGAGTACCTGGCGACGCTGTCCCGCTATATTGATGTGCATTGAAAACCCATTACCGTGATTTCTCAATTTGCGTGTCAGACAAGTTATTCAGGATCATTCTGAAAAGGGCTACTCTCAAGTATAATGCCCTTTAAAAGCACAGTCCAACCTCTGGGGTAATTTTCGATATTATAGTCCGGTCGCCGTGTATAACAATTTCACCAAGCGCGAATGTTCAATTCACCCAAATAAGCGAGAAAAAGAGAGAAAAAATTTGACCACGCTTCCATGGCGGAATAAATGCGTAACGCCCACCGACAAGCTTTCGATGCCAATATGGATGATAAGCGCTATTGATGTCATCCAAGATCTATGTTCTTAAATTTAGTTTCGCTCTGGCTTTATTTTGTGTCCTACTTCAGAACGGTGGCTGCGAATGGCTAAAAAAAGACAGGCTGGGCACAACTCGTCCGCGAACTTCTCACCGTTTAAATTCAAAATTTTTGAAGGGTCATGTCTCCGTTCGTAGTGATTTCCGAGCGATTCTAGAAAAACAGTTGGGATCCGCGTAAAGTCTTCTCCAAGATAATAAGAAAAAGCAGGTTGGACTGTGCCTTTATCCCTGAAGTATAAACAATCACGATTCAGATGAAAATTCAAGATTGCTGTGCAACATGGAAATATAATATGCAGCAATACGAATCCACATGTGCTCTGTAGCAATTTAAAAATCACATCTCGAACTGACTTTTTATAATAGACGGAAAACTAGGATTCGAAACTCATGGTGAACACTGTCTTCGAGAGGCAAGGAAGCATTAACCTCACAAAACTTTCACTAACATTCCGGGTTTTCTCAAACGATCTCGCAACCAAGTGTGTTCTCAGTGATGGCACCAAGATTGTATTGCTGGTGAGCCAACAGCGACAGCATTTTTACTTGTTATTGCAACAAAAGAGGAGCATCACCATCAGAAAACCCCTACAACCCGATTGGCATTGCGCGAATAGCGTTCTTCGGTTTATGTGCGGTATATCCCGTACCATACGAGGGATTATTATGATGTTATGGCCAAAACGACAGAACTGGTTCGATTAACTTTCAGTCCACGCTAATGAGCATAACAGAAACGGTTTTGTTTTCTTTCTGACCTTCAATGATGATGCCATCAACAATGACCTTCAGACTATGTCGCAAACGAGTGTTAATGGCGCTTGTAGCGTCTTGTAAACTAGGAAGTAAGTTTCGGTACCTATGCATACTGTTGTACGTTAGTGCCTCAGACCTGATTGTGTTTTGGCAGAGGAACTCTTCGGGGTTTATAAAACGAGTACTATCAGTATTTGTTTTCCAACTTTCGAAGAAATTCGGTGGTACACTATACGTTTGATACTATTCAGGCATTGTTTCCTAGCAAAATTTATTTTACCTATAAGATAATGTCGCTGATGTCGGATACGTGGTCGTCTCCCGAAAAAATCTCTGTATCCTCTGTAAAACGTCGTATTTCTCACGACCCATGGCGCGAGCGGCGCGCAATCTCGTCCCCTCCGTCTGTCATGCGCTCTCTCGCTGTCTCTAACCTCCGCACCAGCACGCGTAGAAACCATGAGAATTTCGCAGTTTTATAGCCTTTACGAAGTTTGGACTGGTTAAAACTACAATTTGCTTGCCACAGCGATTCAAAGGCAAAGATGGACCTCAAACTTGTTGTCTTTCGTGCAAACCACCTCGGGTGGTATTATAAATGCAATAAGGCTAGTAGATTTCGGTCGGAATGTTTATTTGCTTTTCAGTGCCCATTTCCATACAACAACTTCAAATTCAATGTTCTTCTTACTTCAAAACTGTTTTGGAAGCTTGACAAGACGGGCTATTCGAATTTATAAGGATTGCTGGAGCTAAGCTCTAACAGAAAGTTTGCAAGTATTTTCTCTGTGTGCCAATGGCATATACCTAGAGAATGCAGCTGCAGAGCGCTATGTGTACTTACCTACTGCGTAACGGTTCGTAAATGAAATCTGAAGCATTTTTGTTCAAATTTAAACTCTAGCAATCGGTCAGAATGTCCTTGAATAGCTTTCTCCACCACAAATGTAAATTTGTTCACAGATTCGACAGAAATTGATTTCGAAGCGAGTTACTGAAAAATGACGCTTAGAGCGCGAGAAAGCGCTGCTGCATGTATTCTAAGCAAAAACCTACGAACGGCGTTTTAAGAAAAAAATGAAGTAGTTGATCAGTCTTCGCAAGTGGAAGCATAAGGATAATCCATTCGAGCAATGTGATCCTGAGTGGAACTCAAACTGCAAAAAACTGGAGAACTCCTCTTTCGATTCGATGAGCACTGCGCTTACAATCCAGTCACCCCCTGTTGGACGAAATTTGGGCATTAAAACCTTCCGGTCTCTGAGATTCGGAAGATTGTATAGCCCACGGCAGGACGACTCAGTAGGTTTTTGTCAATCGTATTCTGAACTGATTCTCTGAAACAGTTGACTACATATTATTATACGCCGTAGCATATTTGTTCATGGCAAAAGTTGAAGTTGAGGTGTGTCAAGGTTGATGATAGATACGTGTCACAATGAACAGGAACCATTGTGGAATTGAAGTGCTAAACTTCACTTCGGTGTATTCTTTTTAGCGGAATAAAGAAAAAAAACGGGAGCATACTGATCACCTGTGTCCGCTAGGAAAACTGGTTTCTCGAGAAGAATTTGTTTAGTGAAAAATGAAGGAAACGCTACTTTGTCAGGTGTTAACTGGAACTGTGCATCAGAACCAAAACAAATGGTATACTGCCTTCTACGTCACAACGACAAAATTATGCAGGTGAGATGTAAGGGGGTTACCATGCACAATATGGAGAAACAGGGTACTGAATGTTAAAGATTGTTTGATGTTTTATCACTGTTTTCTTGCGAGTTCACTGGCTGGACGAGCTGACAGAGATTACTGAAAGGTAGGTGAAGGCGACAAATTACGGAGAGTTTCAGGAGGAGTCATGAGCTGGACAATCGAGAAATTTGAAGGCGTTACATGGTTATACCCTCTATAAAACGTCGTCATTTACTTCATTCGAGGCGCGAGCGGCGCGCGCGACGCCTCTGCCTCCGTCTACCCTCGCTCTCTCACTGTCTCTAGCCTCCGCTCCGCACCAGCATGCGTAAGAACCATGTGAATTCTCCGTTTTACAGCGAGTAGAATCAATCGTTTTTCACACTGGGCAATTAATGGCTACTCATAGCTGAGCCAAGACGAAGACGAAAAGAAAAAGACGCTAAAACCCGACCTCGCGCGCGTTCTGACCAAATCCTATGAGCGGTAGTGTAGACAGGGCATCTGATGACATCATCAGATGCCCTGCCTACACTACCGCTCATAGGATTTAGTCAGAAGACGCGCGAGTTCGGGTTTTCGCGTTTCGTCTCTTTTTATAACTCGCTTCAAAGTCAACTTTGAGGGAAACTGCGGTGATATTCGTGATCCTGATGTCAAGGGCTACCAAACGGTCTAGCCCTTGTTGGGGTTTCGTTTTGAACTCACGAAGTTTGACCGGCAGGGTATACTGTATATTACCATTTGGTGGAGGAGGGGGGCTCGGCGTCCTGTCTCTGCGTCCTCCAGGCTCCCACCACAGCCTCTGCAACGCGCCCCCGTCTGTGGCCTCACTGACTCGCGTGCTGCCTCTCCTCACCACACCTTCGACCAGCAGCGCTGATTTTCGCCGGTCCCTCAGCCGGCAATCCATTCGGTGTGGGTGCGTCCATTAACCGATGCCCCGGGAGTTGTGCCTATCACACCCCAAATCGAGGACACTTTAAATATTGAAATGGGTAAACAGAAGATATACGAATAGTAGATATAAAAGAAGGGAAACTCTCGAGTTTCAGAATGCCGCAAACAGCTGGGTTCAAACTACGCTTTTACATAATCAGATTTTTCACGAATATTCGACTTTTCGAAAAATTCGGGATTTTGAAACTCTCGAATATTCGTTTTTTCGAATGTTTCGGAAAATTGTCTCTCCCAAATAATTCGAAAGCGACTTTTCCAGTCGAATGATTTTTCGAATCATTCGATTCGGTCAAAGTATAGTTCAGACTCGGCACTGATCTCAGATGTGGTGTTTAGAGTAACTTTGCAGTAGCCAGAATCGCTCCAGCCGCGAAGCGGCTGGAGAGGTTTGGTTTTGCCTGGCACTTGTGATCACTTAGATTTTGATAAAGTAGTTAATAAAACCTGTAAAACAAATTTTCTAGAGATTTCCTTCTGGATATAAGTGGGAGAGTCTAGAAGACACCCGCTGACAAAATTTGAGCCAAATCGATTGAAAATTAACAAAGTTAGATCGGCGGAAGCTTAGCTAGAATTCGCGTTTTTTCTTGTAACGCGTCCCTCGTGTCCTGTTCCTCGTTCCTCGTTCCTGCCACTAGCCACTGCCAGTGGTCGCAGGCGATCAGTTGGGCAGGTAGGTAAGTTGGTATGTGGACAGATATGATTACCAGCTCACTTACTTTAACATTAGCTACTTCACCTTTTACTACTTATTATCTCAAGTGATATTATCAGTTGGTAGACCAAATCGCTTAACCCCTTCGTAGGCTGTACTTTTCGATGGGAAGGGACAGGCGAAGTGACTAACAAGTTTGTCACCTACTGTTTCACATTAAATACTTTACTTCTTACTGCTTATCATATCAAGTGATATTATCAGTTGGTGGATCAAATCACTGAAACACGTCGTAGGCTGTACTTTTCGATGGGAAGGGACAGGGAAAGTGACTAACAAGTTTGTTACTTACTGTTTCACATCAAATACTTTACTTCTTACTGCTTATCATATCATGTGATATTATTAGTTGGTAGATCAACTCGCTAAAACACGTCATAGGCTGTACTTTTCGATGGGGAGGGACAGAGAAAGCGACTAACAGGTTTGTTACTTACTGTTTCACAACAACTACTTTACTTCTTAGTGCTTATCATATCATGTGATATTATCAGTCGGTAGGTCAAATCGCTAAAACACGTCGTAGGCTGTACTTTTTGATGGGAAGGAACAGAGGAAGTGACTAACAAGTTTGTTACTTACTGTTTCACACTCACTACTTTACTTCTTACTGCTTATCATATCATGTGATATTATCAGTTGGTAGATCAAATCGCTAAAACACGTCTTAGGCTGTACTTTTCGATAGATAGGGCATCTGATGACGTCATCAGGGTGTCATGCAAAGTACATAGGGCATCTGATGACGTCATCAGGATGTCATGTAAAGTATATAGGGCATCTGATGACGTCATCAGTGTGTCATGTAAAGTACATAGGGCATCTGATGACGTCATCAGGGTGTCATCTAAAGTACATAGGGCGTCTGATGACGTCATCAGGGTGTCATCTAAAGTACATAGGGCATCTGATGACGTCATCAGGGTGTCATCTAAAGTACATAGGGCATCTGATGACGTCATCAGGGTGTCATGTAAAGTATATAGTGCATCTGATGACGTCATCAGGATGTCATCTAAAGTACATAGGGCATCTGATGACGTCATCAGGGTGTCATCTCAAGTACATAGGGCATCTGATGACGTCATCAGGGTGTCACATAAAGTACATAGGGCATCTGATGACGTCATCAGGATGTCATGTAAAGTACATAGGGCATCTGATGACGTCATCATGGTGTCATGTAAAGTACATAGGGCATCTGATGACGTCATCAGGGTGTCATCTAAAGTACATAGGGCGTCTGATGACGTCATCAGGGTGTCATCTAAAGTACATAGGTCATCTGATGACGTCATCAGGGTGTCATCTAAAGTACATAGGGCATCTGATGACGTCATCAGGGTGTCATCTCAAGTACATAGGGCATCTGATGACGTCATCAGGGTGTCACATAAAGTACATAGGGCATCTGATGACGTCATCAAGTACATAGGGCATCTGATGACGTCATCAGGATGTCATGTAAAGTACATAGGGCATCTGATGACGTCATCATGGTGTCATGTAAAGTACATAGGGCATCTGATGACGTTATCAGGGTGTCATCTAAAGTACATAGGGCATCTGATGACGTCATCAGGGTGTCATCTTAAGTACATAGGGCATCTGATGATGTCATCAGGGCCATCGTTATCAGGGTGTCATCTAAAGTACATTGGGCATCTGATGACGTTATCATTGTGTCATCTAAAGTACATAGGGCATCTGATGACGTCATCAGGATGTCATCTTAAGTACATAGGGCATCTGATGATGTCATCAGGGTCATCTAAAGTACATAGGGCATCTGATGACGTCAACAGGGTGTCATCTTAAGTACATAGGGCATCTGATGATGTCATCAGGATGTCATGTAAAGTACACAGTGCATCTGATATCGTCATCAGGGTGTCATGCAAAATACATAGGGCATCTGATGACGTTATCGGGGTGTCATGTAAAGTACATAGGGCATCTGACGACGTCATCAGGATGTCATGTAAAGTACATAGGGCATCTAATGACGTCATCAGGACGTCGTGGAAAGTGAGTAGCGCTTCATTTGTAGCGTGCGCAACAAGTTTTTTGCTTACTGATTATTATAGCAGTCCATGCTATTTGAAAAATATTGAAGATTTTTTTAATAGATATCACTTCGTGATATCAAGAGTGAACAATTCTATCAAAAAGGGGTCTTCCAAGCGAAAGAGGTTTGGTTGGCCTCAGAAAAGTTCCAACAAAAAGGGAACAATAGGTAAGTAGATTGAGGAGAGTCTACAAAAAGTGAACAATATTCCCTGAGAGTAATTTTCTTGGTGAACACTTCTTAACAGCGAAAACAAACCGTTGCGGTGTTCTACACGGAAGCACTCTGTGGTTCCAAGAATGGTCTTGATTAAGCGGGAACCGTTTAAACGTATGTGCATGTAAACCTAACTCTTACCATCAGAATAGAACATGACGTCGCAAAGACTTAGACAGACGGTTAGGTCCTGCTGTAAGGAGAAGCAAAACTATAAAATAGAAATACAGCATTAAGCAAGAGTAATCCCGTAAAATCTCGTTGAACGAATAGAAGTCCTTTTTCCGAAAGACACTAAACTCATCATCGTAAAATGCCACAACGGTTTGTTTTCGCTGTTAAGAAGTGTTCACCAAGAAAATTACTCTCAGGGAATATTGTTCACTTTTTTTAGACTCTCCTCAATCTACTTACCTATTGTTCCCTTTTTGTTGGAACGTTTCTGACGCCAACCAAACCTCTTTTGCTTGGAAGATACTAGCTTAACTTCACAAAAGGTGGATTTCCTAACAGATACATCTCATTGAATGTACATAGTGTCTTGTGGAAAAACGAGATATTTTTGTCGACCGTTCTTATGACCATTGCGCTAAATGAATGTAAACAAAACACGATCCTACAACACTTCAGAGACGTGTGTGAAAAAAAGAGAAACAAAATGCTTTTGAAAAATCAAGCAAAAGGCGAAGAAACAGTTGAGCAACATTGCCGTGGAATAATCCCAAAAGCCATATTTTATCGTGACCACCGCCTTTAGGTGTGCAGAAAGACAAGGAATTGTATTATTTACAAAATATTCGAATGATACATATATACATAAATAAATAAAAAAATTACGAATCATTCAAAATTCGAAAATTTTCTTTCTTGAGACATATTCGAAATTCGATTACTCCGTAAGAAGCGGCATAGAATAATATTCAAAAGTCTAATATTCCAAAAACAGGCTTTCGATTATTATTCAGGACTAGTTAAAAATCCACCTTTTGTTGAGCTTAGCTAGTATTCTGGCTCCTGCGCAAGCCCGTTGCGCCAATTTTCGACGGAGAAACGACCCCCTTCCGTGTTGACCAAGTTTTTAGGATCCACCCTCCAGGATGAAAAAATCTTTTTGAGAGTGATAAAGATGGAGAAGGGTGAAATTTGTGGTGAACTTCGGTCAAATCGTACAAGCCCCCTATTTTAATTTTTTTCAAGAATTTTCACGACCCCCGTTGAGCCGAGTCACAGCCCTGCTCAACTCTGCTCCTGCGAGGTTACTCAAAACACCACATCTGAAATCTGTGTTCAGCTTGAACTTTATTTGAACGAATCGAATGATTCGAAAAATCATTCGACCGGAAAAATTCGACTTCGAATCATTCGGAAAGTCGACTATTCGAGAAAGGCGAGTTCCCGAATTCATCGAAAATCGATTGTTCCAAAAAAGCCAATTCTCGAATTATTTGAAAAAACCGAATACTCGGCAAGTTCAAAATTTTGAATTATTCGAAAAAAAGAGTATTCGAGAGCTTCAAAAACCCCAATTTTCCGAAAAGTCCAGTATTCGTAAAAAATCTGAATATGTAAAATCATAATTTGAACCATGCTGTTTGCGGCATTCTGAAACTCGAGAGTTTCCCGTCTTTTATATCTTCTATTCGTATATCTTCTGTTTACCCATTTCAATATTTAAAGTGTCCTCGATTTGGGGTGTGATAGGCACAACTCCTGGGGCACCGGTTAATGAACGCACCCACACCGAATGGATTGCCGGCTGAGGGACCGGCGAAAATCAGCGCTGCTGGTCGAAGGTGCGGTGAGGAGAGGCAGCACACGAGTCAGTGAGGCCACAGATGGGGGCGCGCTACAGAGGCTGTGGTGGGAGCCAGGAGGACGCAGAGACAGTACGCCGAGCCCCCCCCCCCTCCAACAAGTGGCAATATACAGTATACCCTGCCTGTCAAACTTCGTGTGTTCAAAACGAAACCCCAACAATGGCTATAGCCTTTGGTAGCCCTTGACACCAGGATCACGAATATCACCGCAGTTTCGCTCAAAGTTGACTTTGAAGCGAGTTATACAAAAAAAAGACGCTAAAACCCGACCTCGCGCGCCTTCTGACCAAATCCTATAAGCGGTATTGTACATGTGACCTTCAACCAAGTGTGTTGCACGGTGCGAGTTGACTTACACGGGACATAAAGCACTGACGTATAACTTGAATGTGTTATTTCATCGCACATGTAACTCTTCTCGGGGCGCGCTGCTTCCTAGGGCGGTATGCGACGCACGGGTGGTGGCCCTGGTGTATTCCGAATCCTGAAGAGGCGGGAAAAAAGGGAGAAACACAGCCAGTGGGCTGTCGCTAGCCCCATGTTGCGTCCACTCAGGAACCTCTTCTCCTCCGTCTCTCTCGCCTCTTCAGTGGTCGGAATACACGATGGCCACACTCCAAGACTGAGATGTCAGTAGCGCCGACGGTACATTTACCCCAGTTTGAGATACTTCGGACCTCACACCAACTGGAGGCCCCGCACAGCCGCTGGCGGCCCCCGGCATGCTCGGCGAGCATGCCGCGCGTCGGTGTACGCGTCAGGTAACATGCAGTCAAGGGTCAAGTTACTTGCAATGTTGTGTATTATTAGATACTTCAATCAAAATATGGTTAAGTTACTCGTAACATTGCTTCAAGGTACTTGTGAACTTCAAGTGCGTTGCGTGAAGCCATCATGTAACTTGCGTTAAAGTTTCAGGTAACTTGTTCAGAAATTCCTGAGTAAGGCTCACACAGCATACATTTTTTCGCAGAAAACTAAAACAAGACCGGTACTAGAATATGATCCACAACCATGCAACCTGACAAGAGATCTTCACAGAAACCCAGAAATCGTTTTCATAGCATGACATTCAAACTACAATAATGTTCTAATAAATCTCAACTAGCGCCGTCAGCGTAAGACAAGTAGACGAGCGTGTTCTAGAAACAGAAACATAGCAGCACAAACATAGCGTAAAAAACATAGTGTATACCAAACGATTAATGCCTGCTTATAAAATAGTTCTAACTTTTGCTTCTATGCCAAACTTTTTAAACCATTCTTGGTTCGGTTAATTACGCTAGGAGGAGCGCTTCCAGAACTGATGAGAAGATTCCGCCCATTCGCCGGACCGAAAATGCAGTTTATTGAATATTTCGGAATATTCAAATCTACGTCGAATGAAGGACCATCGTAATCGTAAAAATCCACACAATTTCGCCTTTTCATCGATGACGTGAACATATCCGCTAGCCTAACTAATTGAACCAAGAACGGTTAAAACAATGTGATGACGAAGCAAAAATCAGAACTATTCGATGAGCCGACATAGATCGTTTGGTATGCTAATGCACCAATCATATAAGCCAGCAGCTAAGTGTCGAATAATGGCGACCAAACGAACAGCTCGTGGCTCTATGGAGGTATTGCCGCCATCTTCTTCAGGTTCTGCTCTACGCGCACGCTTCGCTCTGTTTCGCGCGATTCTGCAAGAGGAGAGATTTTTATCAATAATCATACAAAGGAGCGGTATTAAAACTGCTTAGTATGCCGCCCCGTGCTGCTAGTTAAAAGAGGTTATAGGTTCAAGAAGGTGGTTTTTGTACCTTTCAAAACGCACAATAAACTTTCCAAAATCTGAAAACGGACGTCCTAATCATTTTTAGCTCCAAAACAACACCTATTGACAATATTTAGAAAGAAATCACATTTAGTGAACGTTGAACACCGATAGCGCTTCCGACTTGGACTGGTTGTTGGTTGCTTCTACTTCAGAGTTGACCCTAAATACCACAGTGAGGGAGGTTATTTGGTGGGCCAATCACGAATTTGACGTTTTATTGTCGATCCTAAAAAGTTTAAGAATTCAATTGTTAAAGGGTTTCATTCGGGAGAAAATTTGATGGCATAAAGCGACTTGCTACGATTTTCGGATTGCTACTATAGATATTGTTCAAAATGTCTCTCTAGGGCTCACTTGAAATGCTTCACACGAGTCTGAGATCCGTTTGCCGATTGTTAAAGGCATCGCACGCGCTGAATACCACTCACCGTTTTTTCGGTTTGAATGATTCTCTGGGCCCACCTGAGAACGTAGGGATAGCTTTTTCGGTTAAAAATGCCTTATTGGGAACATGAATGAGGTCGAATGTCTCAAATTCCGTCAAAAGAGGCCGGCCCTCCGCCAGTCATCTGGCACAATTTGCCGTCAGCCATATAAGTAAATTATCAACAATTGTTACAGTACAGCTCAAGGGAAATTGATTCAATATACCATACGGTTACGTGAAGAATGACTTTTCTACACAAAGCGATTACCCTTTTCTTCTCCATAAATCACTCGAAAGAAGACAAAGTTCATTTGATCGTGAGATCGTTGGTCAAAACAGCGGTCTCTAACGATCGACTGATCTTGTGGTTGAGATATTTTCGGTCTAAAGAGGTGTTTTTTCGGTGATCTTTGCGTGGTTTTTTCAACGTTGCTGTTATATAGGGTACTAGAGCTCTCATCATATATAGAAAACTCGAAAACGAAATACATCGTGAACGATGCCTTGAACAGCTTACGATAGAATACGGCGGTTCAGTTAAAGGCTCAGAATTGACTCAGAATTTCTTTGCGGAGTTGATTCGAAATGCTAAACACGAATTCAATGTCCATTTGTCCTTGCCCCTTAAATGGCATTGTGCTAACCATAACCTACAGCGAACCTCAGGATTTCAACAAACACATCCAAATACGTTTTCAACACATACGACAACCTCAACAAAATGTTGATCCAAATCCGAAATTTTTTTAATACTCCAAAAAATGTCTATTGGAAACCTCTACTTTTCGCAAACCTTGAAAAACGCTTATAACTTCTTAGAACCAGCAGCTCAGGGAGGATGCTACTCTAATTACTATAGTTGCCCAAAAGATTCGAACAATAATATTTGCTTTTTCACACGCGTTTAACGCTCTTAAACTTTCCTTGTTACAAAGGACCAGCTTTCTCAAGAAATAAGAGCTCGCTAACAGTGCCCCGAGCTTATAATTCTGCTCAGCTGACAGCAACACTCAGTGCTCTACAACACTCAAATGACCCCACCGAATCTGAGCCAAATTTGAGACTGCCTTATACTTTTTCTAATCAACCGCAGTCTATCGAAAATTTGTTAACGTGCTGTCGTTCTCGACGCCTAATTCCGCTCCGCATTTGCAGACAACGGCTGTTGGTTCAGCAATAGGATACTAGTGTTGGCGCTGATTCGCTTTGCTGCCAGGACGATTAACATCGTGTTACTGTCAAGCACCATCTTGCGTTCAGCGTCTGACGATCGCAACGATAGAAAAAACTGAAAGATATCTATAGCGAAGCAGTTCGTTATGTTTTTCACTGAAGATCAAAAGTACCTCTACGGCGTATATCCCTCAAGTGTGCCACTTTTGAGCTCTTCATAACTATACCCAAGCGCAAATAACATGAATTCTGAATGGGTGATCTAATCTTTAGAAAATAGTTTAGCGTCTGAAATTGCAATGATTATTGAGTACCAATCAAAGCATCCTCGAAGCCTTTCGGAAGCGTTCCTAGAGCCGACCTGCCACGATTTCCATTGATGCGGACTGCATACGTCGTAATAAAATTCGGGGAATTCTTAAGCTAGCCCATTTGCATGACACTCACCCTATGAAAGAGACACCGAAAAAGCAAACCCTTAGTTTATTCTAGGATTCCACTTCGACGCGTCTTCGTTGATCAAAATCTGCGAGGTACTGAATGGTGATTTTATTGGTTTGAAATGAAAAGAGTACATACCTTTACAAAGGACGCGTTCGCCTCAATGCGCCTTTGGTTAACGCAGCTTCTAACTGCCAAACTTCTTTAACTTGGGATCAAAATCTCGACCTCGGGTGCCTGCACTGTGCGGTGCAACTGTTTGAAGTTGCTGGCGTGCTGCGCATCCTTAATATCGATCTAAAAATTATGTGGAGTGAATAAAGCGCACTGGGTCTGCCTACCCTTAGTCTTCCTTCCCATCTAATGCGTTGCAGGCTCGTCGTTAGGTCAGCGTCCACTACGTCCTGTTCATACACGAATTTCTTGATACGCGCCGCTGCAGACTTGATGAAACTCTAGAACGATGCGACACCTATTATACGGAGCAACTCCAGAGTACATGAGAGAGAAACCTTCTTCATGGGTATGTTCACTGAAGACGGAACAGTGTACTTGTTTAGTGAGGAACATAGCTGCTTCACTAAAGCGAAGGTGGTCTCCATCAACGCAATCGTTCCACGACTAAGGCCCCATTCATAGCAGGTCGCTTCGACTAGTCGCGGCACTGCCAACAGTTACAAAACCCATCGCGCCAACAAATCTTGTACTGAGCCGCGACGGTTTGTAACAGTTTGCAGTTTCAGTCGCGATCGCCGAGCGACTAGGGTATTTCATAGCTGGTCGGAGCGACCTGCTTGATTTTGTTAGGCCGCTTTGATTAATCGCGTCGTTTCCATGATGGAAGCGATTAGTCTAGTCGAAGCGACTAGTCCGCAATCATTCGTCACAACCTTGAGTATGTGGCGCAAAATTGCAGACGTCACAGTTCACTGGCATAAAATACGGCATGTGAAAGGGAAAAACGTGTATTTATGACACACTTACGATGATAGAGACGAGAAAATATAATAAGGATACCGAGAAATCAGATTTCATGCAGAGCTTCTAGCAATTAGTAACTTAAGTCGTGGTTTTAAGTTCTTGCTCAAGCCAATTCCACCCCATCGTTTTGTGGAACCATTATTTGTTTGAAAACTATGCAAAACTCTATTTTTAAAAGGTAAGGTCAACAATGTCACAAAAAATAACTAGAAATGCCGAGAAAATGCTTTTTTTTTCATTCCTGCGAAGCGGACCGCAATTGTCCGTCTATTTCACGCAAAATTACGCCCGTCCGAGCGATTTGAAATCGGAGAACGGAGCGATTTCAAATCGCTTCATCCAGCGATTTCAGATCGCGGCAGTATTGTTGGTTGCTTCGACTTCAAATCGAAGCGACTAGCTAGGAATGGGGCTTAAATGACACGTATGTCGTTTTCTTTAAAATTCAACTCCGGTCAAAAAGTGGACTCCCCTTCAAGAACAATTTGATATGTTTTACTGAGTATCGTCAACTTCTATTAATGATTGCTGACGGCGAATATAAATACCTCGTTCTTGTAATCGTACATCGTTATGCTAACCAGTTTTATCAAATCCATTGATGAAGAAGAATAAAAAGGCATGCGGAACAAGAAAAACAGACAAGAAGCCGTTTAGAAAGGGGAGACAGAAGAAAGTTTTTGAAGAAGAATAAAGAGATGGGACCAGAAGAATCTTAGCGTGCCTCTCGGAGACACGCGACGCAGGGCCGCACCGCGCCACCGTCAACAATTTCGAAACTCCCCCACCAGTCATCGTCGATTTTAGGCCACGTGGTCTCTATACATATGGTTAGATCCGCGGCCTGTTTCCTCAAGAAAAAACGTGTAAACTCAAATCGCGGCTGGCGTGGCGGTTTGAATCTCAATCTCTGAGAATTAAACCGCCGCGCCAGCCGCGGTTTGCATTTAAACGTTTTTTCTTGAGGACACTGGCCACGGACCTAACCTGCTGTGGGGTCGATCATCTAACACTGTCTCATAATGTTGAGGCAACCGTCAAACGACAAGGAAACTATTAAATAGAAAACTCCACATACAGATCCTCAAAAATGGCAGGGACCGGGTCTCCTAAGGTGGAAAAAACAGAAGAATATTTCTGGCGCGGAGTTCCCATCCATTTTCATTCAGAACTCTAACTGGTTTTTCTTCAGAAATAAAGGTTCTGCAGGAGCTCTTTCGACATTCTCGCTCACTCAAGTGGCCAAGCTATACAGAAACGTGAAAAAAGAATATTTGGTTTTCTGCTTGGATGATGCCTCTAAATGGGTTCGGTCTTTCTGAGTGCTAGACATGTACGAAGTTTCGCACATCAAATTCTCTTGATATTTCAGACGCAAGCTACTAGTGAGTGGGCTCAGAGGTGAGGACATAAACGGTTGTTGCGGGCTGCGTAAAAAGAGGTGATCGCGTGTTGACCGCCATCCTACTCACAATTACCAGCACTATCGCTCACTTCATGTATGTACCTTACCGCCATTTAAATCATCAGGGCGCCACAATTGTGAATGGTTTTCTTCCGCTATCTAGCGGAGTTGCTGTGTGGAACCTGGGGCGGCATGCACGAACGCTGCGGAGAAGGTCAGGGAGCCGCCTCGCGTCCTCCGTGCGAAGCGTCGAGCCAGATGTGGCCCCAAAAAACATGCCGTCGGCTTGACGTTGGGGCGTAAACTCACTACACACAGCTAACCCCACGCCTAACAGCTGTTATTTGATTTGATCCTTGTCTAGAACGGCTTTGTTTCTGTGAAACCTTAGAGCCAAACGGGAAAATTATTCAAAAAATAATTAACAATAGAACGAAATCAAAAAAGACCAAGGTTAAGCACGATTAAAGTTTAAAACAAAAACAGTTAGGTGAGGAGTTTACCGTGCGATGTCGCGTAGTCCACCGAGAGCAACCTTCACGTCGAATCAATATTTCAGAAACTTACAAATCGTCATCGAGCAAGTTGCGAGCACTCCTATTATACAACTCACCGAAGACTTCGGGAAGTTCTTGAAAAAGCTGATTGCAACATTTTCAAAATCTTCTGAGATAAGTGACACGCATAAAAATGAAGGTATGATGGCTAATGGTCAATTGGCGCAGTGCCCATTGAAATAATCGCGGATTCCTATTTAAATGACACAGAGAATACGTCAGTTTTGGGAAGAGTTAGGCTGCTAGGGCGCTTTGGCGAGCGAAAAAAAAGGGTTGGAAAACGCCATTCTATCATTGATAGTATTCGTAGTAAGGTACGCCAAAGGATCCTGTGCTTCTTCGGCAGAAGCACATGCAGCGCTCACTGAAGACATAGTCCGCGAAAATTGTCGCGTTTTTCTCTCTGCTCGGGTGTGTCACCATGACCGAAGGCTCAGTATGTCAGGGGCGGCATGCATGAACGCTGCGAAGGAGGCCAGGGAGCCGCTGCGCGTCCTAGTGCGAAGCGTCGAGCCAAAGTTGTCCCGAAAAACATGCCGTCCCCTTTGTGTAAGGGCGCAACCTCACCACGCTAGGTAAACTCCTCGCCTAACTGTTTTTGTTTTAAATTTTAATCGTGCTTAACCTTGGTCTTTTTTGATTTCGTTTTATTGTTAATTATTTTTTGAATAATTTTCCCGTTTGGCTCTAAGGTTTCATAGAAATAAAGCCGTTCTAGACAAGGACCAAATCAAATAACAGCTGTTAGGCGTGGGGTTAGCTGTGTGTAGTGAGTTTACGCCCCAACGTCAAGCCGACGGCATGCTTTTGGGGCCACCTCTGGCTCGACGCTTCGCACGGAGGATGCGGGGCGGCTCCCTGACCTCCGCAGCGTTCGTGCATGCCGCCCCAGGTTCCACGCTCCAACTCCGCTAGATAGCGGAAGAAAACCATTCACAAATGTGGCGCCTTGATGGTTTAAATGGCGGTAAGGAACATACATGAAGTGAGCGATAGTGCTGGTAATTGTGAGTAGGATGGCGGTCAACACGCGATCACCTCTTTTTACGCAGCCCGCAACAACCGTTTATGTCCTGTTCTCTGAGCCCACTCACTAGTAGCTTGCGTCTGAAATATCAAGAGAATTTGATGTGCGAAACTTCGTACATGTCTAGCACTCAGAAAGACCGAACCCATTTAAAGGCATCATCCAAGCAGAAAACCAAATATTCCTTTTTTCACGTTTCTGTATAGTTTGGCCACTTGAGTGAGCGAGAATGTCGAAAGAGCTCCTGCAGAACCTTTATTTCTGAAGAAAAACCAGTTAGAGTTCTGAATGAAAATGGATGGGAATTCCGCGCCAGAAATATTCTTCTGTTTTTTTCCACCTTAGGAGACCCGGTCCCTGCCATCTTTGAGGATCTGTATGTGGAGTTTTCTATTTAATAGTTTCCTTGTCGTTTGACGGTTACCTCGACATTATGAGACAGTGTTAGATGATCGACCCCACAGCAGCTTTCTAGTGGCCATAACTTTTAAAGGACGCATTTTCAGAGCCTCAAGTTTCGTGGGTGATGTCAGCTAGCCGGAGAATCATTTGACTGCACGAAAAAAAATTTGAAAGTGATTTTCAGCTTGCACGATGCCCTTAGAGAGGCTAAGAAAAAGCTAAATTCATCGTAGGCGATGCCGTTGAACGAGTCAGAAGCTCTGTCGATCTCGTTTTATGCTATACTGTGAGCCTAATGAGGAACCTCATTTCGCATGGATACACTTAAAGGCAGCACACACGCTTGAAAAAGTTGCTGAGATAACCACGCTTCCTGAGTCGTATGGCTCCTAGTAGAATGCTCACGCCGATGAAAGCGTCAAAAACGAGTGAAAACTACTAAATTTGAGCCGAAAATTTTCATCAGCCACGCCCATGAGCTTTCAACCCCACCTCCTCATTATACGAATACGGTCACTTCAGCTGGTTTTTTAAGCTTCAAACGGGGTGAGCGTTCTAGTACAGGCTGTAAGAGTTTATCGGCTCCGCTATCCCAACCGTTTCACCGTTGATATTGGCTATTTCAACCGCTCGGGCATAAGTTGTCCACATTTACCCCATAAAAAACAACCGGTATTCCTGTATTTGCATGCAGTTTTCGTCGGTTTTTTGTTAGTTTTCCATACTACCTGCTTCAAACCTTCGTTTTATGACATAAAATCGATACCATGTTTGAGCGTGTCTGCTGCCTTTATCACAGGCCTTGATGAAGACAATCTGCTCGGAACGTTGGCCGAATAAAACAGTCTCACCAATCCCAACCTGGATCGGCACAGAAGTGACCACGCAAAAAAAACTTAGCATTGGTCCACAGCACAGGAGCATTGGTCCGCAGCACAGGAAGAGACGCCCGTTTGGTCAGGGGTAGAAAGCTGTAAGACGTAATAAGAAGATATACATTCCTTCATTTTCGAAAACATAACTTTTCCTATTACTCCCCAAATATGATGAATTGTTAGATGTTCTTTTCCTCCCAACACTGACGTCTGCAATCTTTGTCTCACCTTCCAGTTAGAAATTCAACTACATTACCAAGCATTGCAAAGGAAACACCAAATGGTCGCGTTTCCGGGCAACGTGCGCACGTATATATGGGGAAGATGCTAGTTCGAAATTCAGCTTATTCAGCCAGTCGAAGCACCATTCATGCAGCTTTATTGAATTCCATCAGGCTCTTCATCATCAGAGATGGCGAACTTAGTCTTTAATCATTTGACAGCGAATCTCATTCAGCAGTTAGCTATAACTTTTGTCTTTGCTGTAAGAACAACTCCACAGAGGTTCTGCATCGGTAGTACTAGGACATAGCATATTCTCGAAATGGACCCTCATCAAAACAGCTGTCGAACATGTGTAAATCTGAATAGTAGCAGGTAAATGTTTGATCATTGTCAAAATTGTCTAACATTCCCGATGAGGATGGCGGCAGCCGCGGAAAGGACAGGCAGGGGCGGTCGGCCTCACTGATCTATAAAAGCCGGCTCACGCAACAGATCCGACCTTAATCGAGAGCGCTCTACCAACCAATGTTTTTGTATGTACATGCATAACATCATAATTTCCCTTGGTCGCCTCCCTGCACTAGACACAAGCTGCACTTTAAAGGAATGGGCATATTCCCAAAGATCTAGATATCAGCAAAGAACGCATTGCACTGTTGAGTTTGCTTCGTTTTTCCTCTTCTTCACTGTAATCAATGGCGTACTGTAATTGTGTACTTAAAATAGGCAGCATGAATAAGCGTTTCTTTGAATTCTGCTCGAGAGTGTTTAATGAATCACCTAAAGGCAGGGTTCGCAATAAAAACGATTTACAGGCTCTCTTTATGAGAATGCAGATTTTCGGTCATCACAAAAGTGAAAAAAGTGAAAAACTCCGGAAATTCGCGGGAATAACGCTCAAAAACGAAGTATGACCGCTAATAACTAGTGTCTGCCGGCCCCCTAATTAACGAGATATTAATGCTTGCTAATCCACCTTTTATTCTGCTGTTAAAGTAGTCAGCAGTCTGCAAAGATGCTGAGTAATTACTTTAGAAACGAAAGAAAGTTTACAAAAGAGGCTTTTATACGAATCTCGTTAATTGGAGGCGGGAGGACACCAAGAAATAACTTGTTCCTGAGCGTTTTTTCCTCCAATTCTTCACTTATTTTCACTTTTGTGATGGCCAGATCTACCAATCCATGGTGATAGCGCAAAATCCGATTTTATCGAGAACCCTGCCTCTAAGCTCGTAGTAAACACAACTTAGAAGACCTTGGCATGTGTTCTCTAAACCATCTGAAAAAGCCTAGTTCAACTCCAACAAGTCCTTCTTTGGCCATGTGGTATCAATCATCACATCAGAGCTTCTAGATATGTTCCAATATATGGCTAACACTGTGCTTCTCTGGTGCCAAATTCCTGTCCTCAATTGCGTTTCGACGCGCTTTGCGGCCGCACGCACTTGAGTCAGTCGAGTTTCCTGCGCCAAAGCTTTCTCGAAATGACTTTTTTATACCGTTTTCTTCAATTTTGTTTAGTTTCAAGTTTCTGAAACCCACCTAGAGTCAACAGATCGACGGCTGCACCGCTGGAAAATCTTCCTACTCGAAAGCGCGCGACCACAAAGCGTGTCGAGACGCAATTGCGGGCCGGAATTTGGCCCAGATAAGCACAGTACATTCCTTCAGAATGGAACCGACCGCTGAGATTGTCTTGATCACTTCGGTGAAGCTGTTTAGAATCAGCAGACCGCGTTTACTATTTTGATATCTTCGATTCGTTTTGATTACCAAATCAACAACTTATGGGGTAGTATTCTCCATTAAACCGTCAGCAACCCTCCGGGATTTCAAGAGCGAATCGTCCATTTTATTTGATATGTATATCCCGCTGAAATTCAATCGACGCTGAATATCAATCGAAACATCACAAATACACGCTATAATCGTTCCGAACATTCCGACTGGTCGATGGAGAATAGCACCCAAGAAAAAGATATCTGGTAAGTAAATTTGGAGGATGTACCGATAACACTATGTAACAAATTTTCACTTTTTTCTGTTCCTGGTTTTAAATTGTGCTTTCCTAACCCGCTAGGTCTAGAACAAACAGGAAATCACTGTCATCCCTGCAAAACTTCGCTTTTGTGACTAGGACAATGAAATTTGGAAATTAGCGGGTTTATGTAAGACAATTTCTGTTCCTGGCTTCTGAGTGACATATTTCGATTGCCTATGTCCGAAGTCTGTGAATGAATGACTTCATAAAACACAAACTTTGCTTACACGACGGCAGCACAAAGAAAACTCGTTTTTTATGTGAAAATGGAAGGTTTGTCATTTATTTTCAGCATTATGATGAAGTGAAAACAAAAAGATGCACAATGAATAGACAAACACAGTCGGGAACCACTCATCAAGGTTCAGAAATGTGAAGATTTTTTTAGATTTACGATTACACTGCGAACCACTCTCTCGATATTGCACCCAAATGTAGTCCACCATCATGTTTTCGTTAAACTGTCTTCGGTAACGACGTTCAACGTCCAATATATCTGATGAAAAGGCTCGCCTTGCTCGTTGAATTTTTCGAGATGCGAATAAAGGATATGGACTTTCAGAGACATTCTGCATCCCATCTTGGCGTAAATCTATATGAGAGTTGCGCCAACTCTACATAGCCTTTAGCTTTGTGATCACCTGTGAAGCCGTGAACAACTGCAACGAAATTGCTCCAAGCCGTTCTCTCCGTCCTAGTGAACAGATTTACGAAATCCTCACATTTTATGATCCTCTAGATCTATGGTTTGACGAATATACCAGCCCTGACCTTAGCCTCGGACAGAGTAGTTACCAAGGAAAGTATAACGAAACATGATGAGGGACTACATTTGGGTGCAACTTCGAGAGAGTAATTAACAGTACAATCGGAAGTCCAGAAAATCTACACATTTCTGAACCTTGTTGAGTGCTTTCCCTATGTGTTTGTCTATTCCTTGTGCATTTTTTGTTTTTACCTGTTCATAATGCCGAAAATGAATGAAAATCTTTCTATTTTCTCGAGAAATGGGTTTTCTTCGTGCTCTTGTAGAGTAAGCGAAGTTTGTTCTTAATGAAGTCATTTTTTCACATACTTTGGACATAAGCAGTTGAAATATAACACTTAGAAGTCAGGAACAAAAACCGTGTTACACAGTGTTCATAGGTTTTCTTTTAAAAGTTTTAGCCTCAGAAAAAAAGTTGAGGGCGAACCGATATTCTATGGCATCTCGTCCCCATAGCCGTTTACCCTTGACCCAGGAATCGAAAATTGACCTTTACATGATGGGTCTTCGTCAATCTTAGTGTTTGATGGATCCGTTTAACTAAACCTAAGCCTTGAAAGGGGAGGAAACTTCTACCTGTGGCAAGCTACGACTGAGGTATGAAATCACAGCGGGGACGAGATGCCCGGAAACCGCAAACCGATATTCAACCTTGTGCTCATCCTCTAATCTCCCCTCAGGCCACCCTCAACCACATTTTGAGAGCTTATCCCTGGAGCATCCCAAGACGTCAGTGGCTTACTTCTGATCGCCTTCAACTTTGCTCTGCCTAGAGGGCAAGCAAAGTCTAGTTTCTCTGGCTGCTCGAAACGGCACTATCGCACCTCTGCTCGCACTCACTTATTGTATGAGGTTGTATAATGATGACGGGACCACATTTGAAGGCATCGTACGCGCTGAAAACAACTCACCGTTTTTTGAATTTGAATCATTGGTTCTGTCCGCCCGAAAACGTAGGTAGAGTCAGTTAGGTCCCCTACGCATTATTGAGGAGATATGGGAGATCGAATACCTCGAATTCCGTCAAAAGAGGCCGGTTTCGTCTCTTATGCCGTCCAAATGATTACAATTTCTCCTATTCGTTTCTTTTATCCACGATAAGGTGTGAAGTTGAGTGCGTCATGCGCTCTAGGGCCCGCCCACATCAGAGTGCCTCTTTTCCCTATCCCGCGGAATTCGAAGCATGCCATCTCTCATATCTTCACAATAGTGCGTCGGTGACCCAACGAACTCTTCCTACGTTTCCCCAACTAATGATTCAAACCCAAAAAAACTGTAGGGGGTTTTCAGCGCGTACGATGAGAAAACATCGAAAAAACTTTCATGAGACTGAAAATGAGGTTGAAGCGACAGTGTGAGTAGTTTTCAGGTGCCTAGGGCCTTTTTTGTACTCCACGGCAAGCTTGTGGTGGTCGCACAACACTGCTACGTCGCTGTGGGCCATCCACGGTCCTTGCTCAGGGTCAATTAAAATTTGGAACGATCCTGGATTAGGCTCGGTCGCAGGCATCCGTCGCAGTGCCCTTCAGGCTGGTCCCAACACGATTCGCAATGCTGACCGGATATGGTCGCAAACTTTAGGAATAAGGCCAGAACCATACTACCCGCGACGAGTGCCGCGACGCAGAGTTTACCATCAATTTCGACCGAAAATCGATATGCTTGATGTGCCCTGTCGCTGTCGCTGATCGCTCGCAGTGTGACCGTGGCCTAACAATAGCCTACGCGTGAGTAGCGAGCGAAAACGGAAAGCATCGAAGGGCCACTATCGTTACGCACCGATTTCGATAATTGTAGCGTCACTTTGCGATCGATAGAATGAAACGCTGCGCAAATTCATGTTTTTCATCATCTCAGAGATGCAGAGGCCTTTTACCGCACGAGTGTCGTCTAATGGCGACCCTCCATCAGGGATGTGCGGCAAACGATTTTCAGATTTCGGCAAACGGCAATCGGCAAGAAAATCCCAAAAACAGCCGGCAAACGGCAATCGGCGAACGGCAAAAACCTCACCCTTAGATTGGCCCAAAAGTTATTCACATGTACCGCTCTACTTTTTCTCCTTTTTTCCTATACTCATGTCAACATTCTGATAATTGCAATTCTAGGGACTAGTTCCATTTCAAAGCATCACATGAACAAAAACAAGACATGTGTGACCTCATGGAAATAAAAAAAATCGCAGCAGCGGCTTCGCGAGGAAGAGCGGCTTCCTACAGGCACCGAAGCGGCACTATCGCGGAGTCGCAGCTGCAATGTCGTGGCGACCCCGCGATATTGCCGCTGCGGCTCCGAGTGAGTGCAGCTGCCGCTCCGCGGTAGTGCCGCTGCGACTCCGCAGTAGTGCCGCTGCGGTTGTGCGGTAGTGCCGCGGCGTCTTTGCGGTAGAGCCGCGGCGGCTCCGCGGTGGTGCCGCTGCGCTCTGACAAAAATATGACCGACTGTGAGTAACTCATATGAAATGAGTCAAAATACAACAGGGTGGGTCTACGAACAAAAATACACACCTGCGGTGCTTACGTCCTCTGTATGATAGGGACAGAGTGCATAACCGTTATTGCGACCTAGGAGATACGGGATGTCCGTCAAATTTGGGCTATTGAACCAGCAACAATCTCGTTTTACCACACATAATAGTGAGACGTAGTCGACGTGGGTTCGCTGACGCATCCTCGCGGAGTTCGTGCGGTTTCAAAAACGGGACTGCAGCGGTACTGTGAAGTCAATGTCGCGGAGTTGTCGACTCTCAAGACACTGCAACAGAAACGCCACGGCAGAAGAATCATCACAAAGCTGCTGCGGTACTACCATGAAACTATCGCGGCACAGTCGAGAGTTGCGGTCCTTTCCTGGCACTGTCGCGGCATACTTTCTCAGAGTCCCTGCCCACGTGTGTAGCACAAATGCTTCTGTGTCGCACAAAGTGCTTCCTGCTTCTTTTAGCTACACCAGAATCTGAAGAAACTCTGGAACAGAAACTAAAGCACCATATTGCAGCTGGACTATCTACTGTCAACTTAACGCGAGCTGACAGTGGAAATGGAAATAGTATACGAATAAGGAGAAAACGTTCTCCAGAAAACTTCTTCAAAAGCTATCCACCTTTTTCCCCATTCACACACTATTTCCAATTTCTCTGCCAGCTCGCGTTAAGTTGCCATTCTGCGCGAACTTACCGCGAGCTGAGAAATGTTCGAAGAATCTTTAGAAATTTTTCTCTAAATCAATATTTTTTCCAAAAAAAGGCAGAATGAATTGATTTTTGGGAAATTTTTCTCACACTAAGCTTATCTAGTGGTTCATATCGTGACATTCGAGTGCGTAGTTTCAGCAATGTCTGGTCCCTTTCCTGCAAATCGTCAAGTATAAAGCTCGCGTTTCGCTGCAGTTTACCGCAAATTTACTCGCGTTTTTCAACCCATTACTACCACACCAGATAAGCCAAAACCCCGGATAACGGTTAAGCGAACAACGGATAATCGGATTACCCCAAGTGCCTACATGGCCGCGAGCATAGGCGGCGTTTCCTTTCAATATTTTGCCGAGTTTTGCCGGCAAAATAACAAAAATTTCGGCAAACGACAAACGGCAAGAAAATCCCAAAAATGGCCGGCAAACGACAAACGGCAAACGGCAATTGCCGCACATCCCTGCCATCCATTCCTCTGAGCCAGCTTTCATCTCAAGTTTTTGCACCTTGAGACAGTAATCCTCCTACAAGTCATTCTTTATAAACGCTAGCATGTCTGGTTGAAACCGTGCTAAAGTTACGCGGCATGTGGGTGTTTGTTTCAGCTGCAGAGCTTCAACTTCCTTCCGTTCATCAACTATGAGAGGTCCACTTCTTTGTGTGGCAACGATTGCACTGTCTTTTTGGAACGTACACGGTGAGAGAACTGTTGTGAACAAAGAGTATCACATACAGTATGGAGGTGACCCGCATATTTTTATTCTAAGGTGGAGCGTGCCCGGATGTCAACCCTCCTGTGGGAGGGTCGTTGACCAACAAGGGAGAAATAGTGGAAGGAACTTCAATCACTGCGACGTGCTTCAGTGGAGCCATGAATGGTAAGTGAGGCATCTGCTCTTACAACTGCTTAAAACTCCTTGAGACAATCCCACTAGAGGAGCCTCGACGATCACATGTGTTAGCGGACAATGGCAGCCTACCACTTTCGGTACCTGTCCAAGTCCATTTGATGCGCAATCAGCATCTGGTCAGCTTCCAGGAATTTCGGGGATACCACAGGCGATTCCTGGGCAACCATTTGGTAGTGGAAGTAAGTTTTCTCGATTTCGAAATAGCTTACCCACTGTGAGTAACGACGGTTCAGCCGCACAGTGTTTCCCGATGCTGCCTCCTCTTGGCTCAACCCTGCGATACAGTAGTGGTGATTCATCAGCTAGTGGGAAACCTGTCCCGCTTCAGAATGCTGGCACAACAGTCACAGTTACATGCAATGACAACTCTTTGGTTTCAGGTAAGTGGTTTTTCAGTGCTTGTGATGCAAACACATGAACAACACAACAGGATCAGGCAGACCGTTGTCCAGGATCTTGACTGAGCTACGTCCCCCCGCTTGAAGATCAAAATTTTTGAAACTGTCCAAATCTTTCACGTTCTCCCAAATTTTAGAAAATTTTTAGGTTTTTTTCAAACATTTCCAGGGAGGCGCCCTTCGCGAGCAAGGAAAGAATGATGCAACTTCACTTGGACAAGAATGGGTTTACAAAAAGGACACACTATGGGCGCGAGCGCGGGTAGCAAATGGGGCTGCTGTGGTTTTGCGGGCACTGCACTGCGCCAGACGCAGTTCGACACTGGAGCGCGATATTTTTCGACGGCTCGCCGCAGAGGTAAAATAAATCCCTTGCTCCAGGAGGCTCTAAATTGAGGAGTTTCCGAGCGACATCGTGATAGAGAGTAGAAGGTAGGCCAAGGATGAACATTTTATCTTTAAGATCCCAGGATTGTTTTTTGATAAAAATTAGAGTTGTCCAATTTAGGCGACAAAGGTTAAATGTGGTTTAGGCGATTTGCTACGTGATTTTATGGTCATGGTAGGAGTGTTAGGTATCGGTTTGAAGGGAATTTCATGGAGAATCCGAACATTTCTTCAGAATTGCGGAAATCTGAAATTTTTCGGGGGGACGTACGTTGTCAAATTTTCGAAGTGGAGAATTTAAGCGGTAATATGTCGGTTTAATGAATGCAACTCGTCTAAAAGTTTGTATTATGCGCTGAAAATTTGACTTCTACCTAAAATATGTCTATTACATCAACATGTAAAGATACTTTCCTCATATGTACTGTTGTGGTGCTGTACTATTGTTCTCTTTCATCTTTTTGTTGTTATTATAATACTCAGATATTTGTGGAGAAGTTCCCGAGGACAATAGACCTGATTTGGTCGTTATCACTCAGTCGAGGGGAGAGAAGCGTCCCCCGGAGGGGAACGTCTCGCCCCTCTCCCCTCGAACTATACACAACGATAAGGCGTTCGAAACAGTCGACTCGGAGGAGAACAAGGGAAGTTCGTTTCACGGTTGTTCCCATGGCCTCCCCCGAGCATGAGGAACGAGAAGACAAAGCCGCAGTGTATACGATGATGCAAACGGGCTAGTCGCAAGGTGGTCTCGCACTTCGCAAGTTGAGGGAGCAGCCCTGCCACTCAAGGACGGTGTAAGGTATCTCTGTTCAGATTACCAGGGGAGATAACAAGCTTCTCTGTAACCTTTCATCAAAGGTAAATATTTTTGGGCCTATTCCTGCTTTCGAACAACAGGAAACTGTTGAAAAAGAAGAGTTCCGGCAAGCTGACGTTTGATAAATCAATGACCAATGGGTGCTGGGTTGCGACAGCTTTGGAAAGACTGGCGATTGGGAGAACAACGTAAGACCTGCTAGCCGGAAATGCCCTCCGCCTCCCCTTGATTCGGGGGAAGTTCCCCAGTTGTTTCGAGTTAAGTTCTGCTGTCGTTCTCGGGAACTTCCCCACGAAAGTCTGAGTATGTGAGGCAACCGCGTCTGAACCCCTCGTTTTAAAGGCATCGTACGCGCTGAAAACCACTCACCGTTTTTTGAGTTTGAATCATTGGTTGGGCCCCCCTGGGAACGTGGGTAGAGTTTGTTGGATCACCGACGCATTTTTGGGAAGATATGGGTGATCGAATGCCTCAAATTCCATCAAAGGAGGCCGGCCTCCTGACAGCCTGGTGGCATAGAATGAAAAGAAAGAAGGTTTTCAGCAAGCGATATCGCGTAAATGAGTGGAAGTTGATGTATAATTTGTTGAAAAGCTATCTTCTTTTCTCATTTGAGGCCACATGGCTGTCGAAAGGCCGTCCTCTTTTGGCGGAGTTCGAGGCATTCGATCTCCCATATCTTCCCAAAAAAAGAATTGGTGACCCGACAAACTCTATCCACGTTCTCAGGCGGGCCCAACCATTGATTCAAACTCAAAAACAATGCCTTTGAGACCAGTTTTCCTCTTAAAAGAGAAACGCGACTGAAAACACCCCCAAATTTTTGAAGTTGGGCGCAAAACTTTTACGTCCCCACCCCCAAAAAAAAAAATCTCTAATATCTGGAAATTTCCATTTCCCCACTTGTCCAGCTGGACAACGGCCTCATGACCCTGGTGCACAACGAGCAGTTCAGTATTACGAGTGAGTGATCCGACATTTTGCGAGCGACTTATTTTTTCAAACTGTTTGAAAACTACGCTCTATAAATGTGTATATGCTTATTTTCTTTCAAACGATGATGGGGAAGAGGTTACAGAGGGAGATACTACGCTATAATTATCAGTCAGCGGAACGAAAACGTCCCACAATGACCTGTTGTAGCGTGTTGCGTGGATTAGGAACGCACTCATTTTCTTCTACCGCGACACATTATTGCGGACTCTGAGGCAGAAAACAGTTGCACTTTGCCGACGTTTCGCTTTTACTTCATACTTTTGTTAATTTACCATTAACTCGATATGAATAAGAAATCGACAAGGCTTACCTGAATTTGGAACATCGAGCCATCTACCTCCCATCGTAGCTGGTCAATAATCGTTATTGGAGAAAAGGGTCGACTGATTAGCTCAGAGGCCTTTAAAGGCAGTTTTCACGATAATCTTCGATTTCGGGAGTAATCGCCAAATCGATTGTTTGGCTCCCAGTTAGGACTGAAATGACAAAGAAATCGAGAAAAACGCACCAGAAGGACACGAAATCCTTTACTCTCACCCCGCCTCTTTACACTCACAGGGTACTCTCACGCCGCCTCTTTACGTTCACAGGGACTGTTCGTTGTAACAACGAAATATTTTGTGGACCCGCCTTTTGCAATCCTCTACTCTCTGTTGCTCCGTTCTTTCTTTCGGACCCTAACTAAGACTGCCTTGCCTAAAATATTCTTTCATTTTCGATTAGCCCTATTTTTTACCAGTGGCAACCACCCTGAACATGTTCATACAACCGGAAAACTAGTTCAGGCCAGAGGATAATGTCACCGAGATAAGACGCTCTAGTGCGTTTCTCGTCGTTTCTTCTTAATTTCTTTAACATTTGGTGGCCAACGCATTGTTTTGAGTGTGAAACTACGGAACGAAAATCATCGTGAACACTACCTTGAAATATAGGATTTCGTTCTGTGTTATTCCATTGGGAAGCCGCAACGGCGTGAAACTAGCTCTCAAGGATATGAATGCATGATAGCTGACAATCGAACGATTAGCGGTCCTCTCTCTGGCTGAGTGCAATTACTATTCCCAGGTAGCACAGCTTCTATATTTCAGGCACTGCGGTGGCGACATGCCAGAGTGGTCATTGGGAGCCCATGACACTTGGAAACTGTTCGCCAAATAGTAACGGTTAATTCCAATCACATTTTTCACTGATCATCTCAAGTTATAACTTTTTTGCCTTGACAGGTGTGATTGGCAGCCTAAACAACAACATCAATGCCGGTCTACAAGGTATCAATGGTGGGCTCTCCAATGGGCTACAAACTCCTGGTGCTTGCTTCTTCGGAGTGGTTCCTCCAATAAATGGCAAAATCAAGTACAGCGTGGATGCACCTCCGTATCCTGCAGGAACAACCGTCCACCTGACATGTGACTCCGGCTATGTAGCAAGTGGTCAGACATTGGCTACATGCCAGAATGGGGCCTTTGGACTTTTGGGCACGTGTACAATGAGCATGTGATCATAAGAGAGATTTTCGCAGAACAAAGCATTCTCAATCAATTGTTGTTCCAATCCTCGTTGAGTGATTTATGTTTTGTACTTAAAAATACAACGAGGCTGTTTAACCTGCTGTTTAGAACCACGCGTGGTGCTGCACCTCATTGCGGTTTTACGAGCTTCCGCGCCTACTGTACACAGTCGACGCAGAATCGTTTACTGACACCTAAGGCATCTTTCAGTCCTCAGCGTTAGCGCGGCATGAGCGTGACGCGTGGGAAGCCACTATGAAATCTCCAGTGGCACTACTGTGGCGGTGCGGGTGAAAGTCGGGCCTTAACTAAGACATGCACAGAATTTTCTGGGCACGGCGGTTTGGGCGGCACCGCTATTGCGGTGCTCGTGGACCACGAGAGTTTTTACCGCGCGTACCGCGCGGTGAGAACTTTTATAGCCCACCCCGCTTCTCGCGCGTCACGCGCGTGCCGCGCTTGCGGTGAGGACTATGCAAGATGCTGGAGAGACCACGTGTCCGCGCTACTCACCCATGTCGTTAACTCAATCTTTTGGAATGTGGATTGAATCCACACCGCGGGTGTGGCTGAGGAGTAGTTCGGCTGGCACACGCCACGTAGTAAAAACGCTTCGCACGCGTCGTCCTTGGGGCGCGTTACCCGAGGGCCCTGAAAAAAGTGGTTGTTGTCTATTTTAGCCGATCCCCTTTATCGTGTTTTGCATTTTGTTCATGTTGTTGTTGTGTCAGACGTAGGGTCGGCGTGGGATCACTATCGTCATCTCCCATATAAAAAAACTTATACAAAAAGGGCGAATTCTACTGAAACGATGGTGCGAGAAGCCTTGCGTCTAAAAAAGCACATATAAACAAGAAACATGAACAAAATGCGAAAAATGCTAAAGGGAGACGGCTAAAATGGAACAACAACCACTTTTTTCAAGGACCTTCGGTTAATACAACCCAAGGACGACGGGCGCGCGCACCGTTCTTCCGTCGCGCGCGTCGCGTATGCCAGCCGAACTGCTTCTTAACTACACCTGCGATGTAGATTCGATCCACATGCCGATTTTGTTGCTGTTTCTTGAGAGAAATAAGCTACGTTTTCATTGTAGTTGGAAGACCCGTACTATACCGAACTTATTACGTGTGGACGGACATCAGGCACCTTGAAATTTTTTTAATGGTTATTCCTTCACATTTACAACCCACTGGATTAAATGATCTTGGAGAGAGCGGACGGAAGCTCAGATTAGCCGTGGGGCGCGCGTCTCTTAAAGGTACAATCTATCCTCAGAGATCAAATAAGTGAGAAACTGGAGGGAAAACGTCGGCCCCACCCCAATATTCTAGAAACCTAACATCGCCATGGATCCTAATAAGACCTTGTGTTCACTATTGAAGGTTGGCGCAAACTCGGTGCACCCATGTTATAGCATATGGCACCGAGTTTGCGCAAACCTTCAATAGTGAACGCGAAGTCTCATTAGGACATTAATCAAGCGTTTCGCCCCGATAGGGAACCAAAATCATTGCAAACGGAAAAATTGGTTTGTGTTGTTATGCCCAAAGGCGAAGTGGCCAATAGCAGTGCTCTGGTCCCCTTCCGGAACGGAAAGGTGTGCGCGGTTAGGCTTTTGTGGTAATGTGGGCCGGGCTGACCTTTTACCTGTAGTTTTCCACTAATTTGAGCGATCTGAGATCTCGCGCTTTGCAATATTGCTGTTCACGGTGGGCGGACTAATATATCAATATTTACCCCTGAGGTTGGAACGTGCCTTTACTGCTAACTCGATGTTCGCTCTCTTCCCGGTAATTATTCGAAATATTAACAGGCAGAAAAAGGAATCCAGGAAGCTAGGAGGTGACGACATAGTTGAATTAAAAATTGGTTCGCAAAGCTTGAAGGAGCTGAAAGAGCGATGCAATCATGTCATTCAATTTGATATGCATTTGAGCCGTTGAACACACTCCGAAGACAGTGATCGTGATAAAACGATTTTGCCATGGATTACAAAAAGTCTACTGCTTTGTGAAACGCGTTACCGCTAGTATTATTTGGTCAGACAGCGCGCGAGGACGCGTTTCCACGTCTTTTTCGTGCTTCTCGGATTGCTCGCATCAAAGTCAAATTTTTGCGAAACTATGGTGATAATCATGATACTGACGTTCAGGGATATGCAGTGGTCTAGCCATTACCGGGATTTCGTTGAAAACTATACAGGTTTCGCGACCAACCAGCTATCGATGTACGGCTGACACAGGGAAGCTAAAACAGAGACGGTCGTGCCACCTAAGGCAGTGTACCTTGCTTAAATATCTGGCTGATTGCGAAACTTCAATAGTTCTTAATGAAACCCCTACAATTGCTGTACCATTGCGTATCCCTCAAGGACAGGATCATGAATATCACTCTAGTTTGGCTCAAAGTTGAGTTTGGAATAAAAAAAAACAAAGAAGACACGAAAACGTGTCATCGTACATGATGATCGAATTCTACAACGGGTATTGTGTGTGACGATCAAACCCATGAAAACTGATAAAGAGCCACTTTTTTCCCACAGTAAGCCCAGTTTTCCATTTGAAATAGGGGTATTGTGCCTTCGAATGTAATTAGGCAGCTTACGGTGCCGCGCTAATTTTTTTCACTTACTTTTAATGGAATGGTGGCCAAATCTACCCACTCATAAGGACAGCACAACGACCGTTTTTTTCGCAAACACTGCCTTTAACAATGGTGCTGATTACTTGTGGTAGCAACTGCTTTTGCTCATATATATTAGAATAATTCTCCGAATCTGACTTACACTGTTCAGTTGAAAATTATCAGCATTTAGCGAATTCGTGAAAACAAAAAGGTTAACTAGTAGGTTCTCCTAGGCGACCAACCCTGATGTCATTGAATGCTACGTGAGTACGGTGAAACTCGGATTTTCAAAAGTGCATTCTGACTATCCTCTTAACTGAGGCTCACCGAATGTTAATTACTACACGCGAACATCACTTTGAATCACCTATAAAACAAAGTGCTTCAGCACAAGTGTTCACTTAGACACCAACTCTTATTTCTTTCTAGTTGCTCGGAAAAAGGCACGAACTTATCAAGTGCTTTAGAAAGTCGTGCTCTTTCAGGTAACCAAGTATGGTGCTATTACTACTATGTATAACATCGATTGCCATAGCGAAAGGTGAGAAGTTTCCAATCAAAAACTTTAGCTGAGCACATATGAGATTCATTGATGCTTATTTCTAGCTGAGATGTGTCCATCTATAAATGCACCTGTGGGATCATCCGTTTCAATGACTATAGATGCTAGTGGATTGATCACGATCAGTGCGACATGCATGAATGGTGGAGTCATGAGCGGTAAGCAGATGTGATTGGGTGTGTTTTACGGTCCGTGTATTTTAGATAGGAAGCCGCGACGCTGCTTGAAAGGAAAATTTGCGCGCGAGAAAACCAAGGGAGAAGATGACTATCGGTCGAATGATTCTGCTCCCGATTGCTGATCTACTATTTGACAAACACGAACGATATAAAAAGTAGGAATCCCAACAGCTTATATCAATTTGGGTGTTTGTGAAGATTTACGATTCAGTGTTTCCATCACAAAATATTCGCACGAGTACCCAGTATCATCGCCGCTGCGTAGTTACGCTTAGAAACATACCATATCTGTTGGAAATATCTCGAATTGTGACTTTTTTCAAACCGTGAGCAGGTTAACCTGCCATCATAGATAAGCGCGGGTGGACTAGCTTTTCAATATTTCGAAGTCTGATCCGCTGTTCTATCAACGCCCTCCACTGGTCAGCTGTGTGCTGCGGCTGTGCATAGGGTACTATTGATTTTTGTGGACCCAAGAGCAGCATATGTGGAACTCCTTGGCCATTGAAAAAAAAATTTAGACCCAATTAAAAAAATCCCCCACACTTTCTGTTCGAGGGTCTCGAAAGTGCAGAGTATGACGATAATTGATGAACTCAGAACAATCAATCAAAGCTCAAAAATACACACTATTGAAGACCCTTCAAGGTGCCTCGTCTGCCATATGCACTAATGGTCAGTGGACTCCGCCAACACTAGGCACATGCAGCGGGGGAGCTGAAGGGGGTTCTGGGCAACCATTCGGAGTACCTGGTGTTACCGGGAATCCGCTTATACCAGGAGTTCCTGGACTACCATTTGGAGTACCAGGTGTATCCATGCCACCATTTGGAGGATCAGGAGGGCCCGGAAAACCTTTTGGAGGAGAAGGATGTAAGTTCCTACGAGTTTCCAACTGTTGAAATCTTAACAGCAGCAGTTCAAATATAGCTGGCACCAAGTGTTTCCCAATATTTCCGCCATTGGGTGCGACTTTGACGTACAGTAGTGGCGCATCGACGAGCAATGGATCCCCCGTTGAACCACAAAGCACTGGCACGACTGTGTGGATGACGTGCAATAATGGTTACACTCAGTCAGGTAAGGTTAGCGAAACTTATCATCTGTACGAGAGGCAATCGACACTGAGCATTGCTGTTTAGGGCTTTTTGAGTACGCTGTAATAATAATTTCAGGCCAAAGCACGGCTAAATGCGAAAACGGAAAGTGGGAGCCTGCTACGCTAGGAGTCTGCAATTTGTCGAATAGTGAGTGTATTACTTGTCTTTATATTTGTCGATTTCGTTTAAAAGCAGATTTCCTTTTAGTTGGCAATGATAACAACGGCGACAACAACAATGCAAAAATTTTGCCACCTGAGAATCCGGGAGTTCAATCAAGTGGAGCAGGGTCGTGCGCATTCGGACTCGTTCCCCCATTGAATGGTCTGATCGCTTACAGCTCATCACCACCCTATACGGCAGGAAGCACTGCTACTTTGATGTGTGATGCAGGCTACCATGTCAGCGGCAGCAATCTAGCTACATGTCAAAATGGCTTATTCGGCATATTGGGAATTTGCGTCAGTAATGTGTAGCTTCTAATTGTGAATGTTCCCCACTTGAGCAAAATGATACGGAATGAATCGTGAACCAAATTGTTTTTGAATGTGATTCCTAGAGATTACACAACAGAACTCCAGCTGGGAGAAACACTTGAAATAAAAATCGAACGCTAAAGGCAGTGTTCACGATAGAAGTCGTTTTTCTGTTTTTCCGCCATCCTTGAAAACGCTCCCATGCTGATTTCAATGTTGTCCCTGGAATCGTACAATAAAACTTGGAAACTGAGTTATGGCCCCTCAAAATTCAGCTAGGGAAGCATTGTGGACGAGTTGTTCGAGGCTTGTAACTCCTGTTTTTTTGCAGTCGATGTGTGCGAGCTGACCTGAGTAAAGAGAGACGCTGAGAATGAAGGAAAGAACGAGGGTTTTGATCAGAAACCATCGCTCATTTAACCACGATTTCAGGGGGACTGTTATAGAACGTGGGCGGAGTGGCCCAATGGGTTGGCTAGCCCACGAGATTTTCACCCACTTACCGGCCGTTTTTCGTCGCACTTCCAATCTTAATCCTCTCAGAGGAACCCAAAGCTTACGTTTCAGCCAAAAAAAAACGTACAACTTTTTCTTCGTGAACACTGCCTTTAAGGCCACTGGTATACTTTTGCCACACGCGGTAGCGTCGCTCTGCGCAGCGGCGACGACCGCCTCCCGCCCTTCAAATCTAAAGCTGTCGCAGTGCTCTGCACAACGACAGCGACAGTGCCAACGATAGGCATTGGCGCAACTGCAGTGTGTCAACCCCCGCGATTCGAACGCCGCGCGACGCGATGGGATGATAACCATGAGCGCCGAGCGAGATTGCGTCGCACGTCCATCCGTATACAAACATGCCTTTGCGGCTATCAACGATGGAAGTGTAAATTGTCCTTAAACAGCTTAGTGATCCGATTTAGCGCCCACAGCGATCTACAGTTGGCATGTATCTTAGTGAGACGTTGTGTTAACCATTGTAGTTTGGCGAAAACTCGGTGCACCTGCGTTGTAGCAAATGCCATCTTCAATAGGGGGTGGAAAGATTCTATAGTATCCAGGACAACTGAATGTTTAGGTATGGTCTGTTTAGTCAGAGTTGGGAAGCCGCAATGCTGCTTTGAAGGCACAGTCCAATCTCAGAATCGTATTTATGTTATTCTGCCTATCTTGGAAACGGTCTCATGCTGATTCCAACGATGTCTCTGGAATCGCACAAGATCCCCTAGGAACGAAGTTATGGCCCTTCAAAAATTGTGCTGCGGAAGCATGGCGGACGAGTTGTCCTAGGCTCGTAACTTCCGTCATTTGCACCCGATATACGCGAACCGGCTTGAATAAAGAGAGAGGCTGAATTTGAAGGAGAGAACGGGGCTACTGGTCGGAAACCATTGTTCATCTTGCCGCTGTTGAGCTCGAAAAATCGTGAAAGAGTCGTGGCAAAGTGGCTGCCGGGTGTGGGCGCCCCAGGGTGGCTGCTTATTCGGAGGAATTGGGAGCTCGCATTTGACAGGGGCTGTATAGGGTGGGCCTAGCTTAGAATTATGTGGAAATCTCAGATTTCGTCCTCGACATTGGACTGTGTCTTTAAGGAGAGACTCGCGCGCGAGAAAAGCAAGAGAAGACGGCAATCGCTCGAATGATTTCGCGCCCAATTGCTGAGTGCGGCTTTCCGAGACACGGACGAATTGAGCATTGAGTGATCCTAGGCTGCCTCTTCAACCATAGGTTATTGATTTCGGCGAAGAGCAGCGGCAAGCACTAGCACTAGAGACATTCTTCTGAGGTCCATGATACACTTTGTCGCTGTCATGGGCTACAGTCATAACATTTGGCCACCAGCATTGCAGCAATAGCATTGCACGTGTTAGGAACAGCTGCTGCGCGTCCGTTGCAGCGACTCGTCGAGAAGGGCTGACGAAACGCAATTACCCTGAGGCCTGTCTTCGGCACTGTCGCTTTCCCTTGTCTAGGGCGCTGCGGCATCGACAGGTCTCGGGTACAGAAAGTTGTAAGGATCTGCAGGGATCCAACAGCATCATGAGGCTCGCTGCTAGTCGCTAGCTGTGGAGAAAGCTCTATTTGTAGTTGAAGAAAAGCTACATAATCAGAACTAGAACTCACATTTCGCCAATCGCCGTGCTGCGCACACCAATAAAAGCGAATCGGACGCAAGGAAAATATGTTCAGTGGTTGAAGGTACTAATTCAAAGAAAAAAACTTATTGATATCAATTACTCGGATCCAATGAATCTGAGTTCAAATTTGGTTTCCTGACCCTTGGTATAGCAGATTTGTATAACTTAATCATCTATTATGATTCTTGGGAGCCGTTGAATTGGATTGCGCAGAGGAGTGCAGTGGGCTAGCGCAATGTTTAGAGCACGCCAAGTTCTTAGCGGATATATTTCTGACCATGCTCTACCCACTAAGCCAATGAAAACCATATGTTAGATTTTTCCTGTTCCACCGTCATCTCTCATACGAATGTTCTCATAAGCGTATACATTAGATATGCATTCTCACGCTATCTCTCAGGAGTGTCCGACCAGAGCCACCCACTTGCCTCCACGACCAGAGTAAATAAGACAGAAGTGACCCAGCGGCTAGCAATATGAATGAATTCTTGTCAGTTCGTCTCGGTTGAAGGCTGGGTAAGGGCAGAATTTTATTTCCGAGATTTTCGTCTAGATCGGAGTGCAGGGCCGCCTTGTTAAATCGTTATACGTATTCAGGCGATGGGGCGGACTTATCGCGCACGAGAATTGTCGAATAGCACTTACCGCGCTCAGGAACTGTTTCTTCCGCGAGCTAAAATCCAAGTAGAACTGATCGCGGACAAGTTGCGGTTGCTCGATATATTCGCGTCACACAACGCAGCTACTGGTAAGTAGAACTTACCGCGACCATACAGTTTACCGCAATGTTAAAAGGAAATGGTGCGGTTGCGGTAGCACACTAAAACCACGGTGGGAGACGCCTAAATTCATTATTGATCGACAGAACAATTGAGTTTTGGGGTTAGTTATCGTTTTTCTTTTTTTTCCCGGCTTTACTTTTGTTTCTGACTTTTTGAAGAAAAACACTCCGAAGCTCGAACAAATGGCTAATTTGACGCACTAACAAGGGACGACCCCCCCCCCCCGGGGAGGAGACCTGTAAGTTGGGTTTTACCTAACGAGCAAAAAATTGGAAAAACCTGTGAAATTAGCGGGCGCATTCTCTTCAGCCGACCACCATAGCTGTGCTTTTGGTTGCTCAGAAGCGAAAATTGGCTGGGTACTATATCTAACACCCATCTACCTCATCTGCTTTATTTGGATCAATATGGAGAATTTTTTTCGACTTTTCCTTTGTCATTTGCTCACTCACTCACCCTCGAACTCCAGATAATCGAAAAAAAAATTTTGCGCGTGATCGAGCGAAGTTAAGTAGATTTCGATGAAGGGTGAGCAGGTGTATTGGACAACCAATTGTCGCCTTCTGAAAATGAAAACAGCGTGCGGCCGTGATAATAATTTTTAAGAAAGGGTTCATCGCTTTGCTTCTTATAGGCTATAAAACTGCGAAGTTCACTTAGTTCCTACGCGTGCTGGTGCGGAGAGGAGGTTAGAGACAGCGAGAGAGCGTAGGGCAGACGGAGACCGGGGCGACGCGCGCGCCGCTCGCGCCCCGAATGATGTGAATTTCGACGTTTTATAGAGGATACAATGGCAACGCTTTTTTCTCCGATGCAGGGTTCGGCACGAGGTGTGGACAAGGTTAAATTTTCTCAGACCCCCCCTCCCCTCTAAAAGCAAACTTTCGGCGATTTTCTCAGTCCCCCTCCCAAAAGCGTTAATAGGTAAAATTTTTGGCGATTTTCTCGGATCTTCTCCCAGGAGTGTTAATTGTCTGTTTTTGCAGTAGAATTAAAACAAAAGGAGCAACTTATTCTAAAAGATGGATAATTTGAAGAAGAACAACAATTTCAAAAAAAAACAGGACATTGACATTGAAAAAGATCACGGACGAGGTTTTTCTTGACGGATTACATGAAGTTGCCTGCGTTTTTGAAAATCTTAGCTAAAGTAAGGGTTTTGATTATAGTGAAGGCTCTCCTAATGTTGAATGTAAGACACATAGGTTTGAATATGTTTCCAGAAATTGTGAATTATTCCGGGTAGGAAGCTAAAGTAAATATGTGGTGGAAAAGAAGCGTGGAGAAGATGAAGGGATTGGCTAAGTTCAAGACAAGAATACGGGATGTCTCGAAGAAATAAATGTGTTTTTAAATTAATATGACTTCGTATATTCATTTCGCAAGTCCAAGAAGAACATGTTACTGCAGATGTGTAGACTTCTGGTTCGAAAGAGCGTCATCTAATCTGGTTACGTTTCGAATTTCATTCTCCGAAACCCACTCATACACCAAACACACGACACGGGTTCGATCCCGCAAAGTGCTCAATTTTTACAAGACGTTAGACCTCACATTTTTTTTGCAAAGTAAGGGTCACGAAAATAAGATATTCGAGTCGAGAGTGGTAGATTTACCCTATATACAAATTTTCAGTCTCTAAGATGGACGCTGAAAGGCACTTTTCTGTGTGGCCCACACCTGCCGCAGGTGCGATCGCGCTGGAAGTCTACATTTTTGCAAGGTATGAGTCAGTAGAATACGATGATCGAGTGGTCGATTTATCCCATATACTCACTTTCACCGCCCAACATAGATGCTGAACACCGCTACAGTATAAGGCCTCACATTTTTCTTAGATGTGGTCCCGCTGAAAAGGGGCATTTTTGAAATTCAGGTGTGACGAGAGTAGGATATTTGAGTCAAACGTAGTCGATTAACCCTATATACAATCTCAGTATAGCGCTGAAGACCGCTGCATATAGAGCAGGAGAAGGTGAAAAAAGTTACAAGTCAGCAAATCTAAAATAGGGTTTTAAAACACCTGTAACTTAACTTCCAAAAGAGTTACCCCGGGTTTGAGCAAAATTAAGAAACTAGGTTTGTAACCCTACCGAATGAAACTTTACTCGCTCCCAGAGGACGCCTTACAAAAAAATTTACTAGGTGTGGACACTTGATGTTTTCAGCATAAATGTCCTCTCTTAGCCAGTGCATTTAGGTGTGGACATTTATGCTCAAAACATCAAATGTCCACACCTAGTAAATTTTTTTGTAAGGCGTCCTCTGGGAGCGAGTAAAGTTTCATTCGGTAGGTTTACAAACCTAGTTTCTTTGTTTTGCTCAAACCCGGGGTAACTCTTTAAGAAGTTAAGTTACAGGTGTTTTAATACCCTACTCCAGGTTTGTGGACTTCGACGTTTTTCTTACGTGTTTAACCTTTTTCAGCTTCCTATGAAGGGGTCTTCGACGTTAAACTGAGATGGAAAAAGATTGTAATTACGGTAACTCGACCACGCTAGACTCAAATACCCTACTCTTGTGACACCTAAATTTCGAAATAGACGACTTCCGTCGGGACCACACCTGAGAAGTGTGAGGCCGTATACTGTAGCGGTGTTCAGCATCTATGTTGGACGGTGAAAGTGAGTATATGGGATAAATCGACCACGCTGGACTCGATCATCGTATTCTACTGAATAATACCTTGCAAAAATGTAGACTTCCAGCGCGATCGCACCTGCGACAGGTGTGGGCCACACAGTAAAGTGCCTTTCAGCGTCCATCTTAGAGACTTAAAATTTGTATATAGGGTAAATCTACCACTCTCGACTCGAATATCTTATTTTCGTGACCCTTAATTTGCAAAAAAAATGTGAGTCTAACGTCTTGCAAAAATTGAGCACTTTGCGGGATCGAATCCGTGTCGTATGTTTGGTCTATGAGTGGGTTTCGGAGAATGAAATTTGAATTGTAGCCAGAATAGATGACGCTCTTTTCAACTAGCGAGCGTTTCTGCCATGTCTGGTCTGGATAATGCTGAAGCACCTATTTTCGTATCCAACCACTTATTAAAGCGTGTTTTCCATACATTTAAAGTGACCTGTTCTTCTCTGAAAACATATTTATTTCTTTAGTACATTTCGTCGTCTTCGCATTTGCCAATAACTTTATTCATCGCGTCCTCTCTTTTCTTCCGCCCCATTCCGTAGCTTCCAATCTGTTCTTATTTGCAATTCAGTACACAACTATCCAGGATACACGCCCAGAACCTATGTGCCTTATATTCAATCGTAGGAGAGCCTTTACTACAATTTCAAGATTTACGTCAATTTAATTACTGCAAGGTTTCATGTTTATTGGACGGTATTACCGAATCATTCGCAAAAAATTCTTCTAGACAGTGTACCTACTACCCACGGTTTGAATGGTTCATTTGGTCTCCCAGTGGAGCTCAGACCCCCTCCCTCCACCATTGCGCAGCTCAGACCCTCCGGTGTGGATATCAACACACCGCGCCGAACCCTGCTCCGATGATTCGCAAACGACTGTTATGCTGTTCAAAAAAGGTGTTCTCTTTCACTCAAGCAAAGTTATAGAAAGTTAGAAGATGCTCTTATTGCGGGAATCAAACCCACATCCTTTCGTAGTTCAGCATTCCCGATCGTTATCCCCTCGACCATCCCTGCACGGTGGCTTGGGCAACTTCAATCAAGTGATACCAGGAATGGAATGCACAATGAGCTCGGAAACGGCTTATATCTCACGAATGGTCCAGAATCAAGCCGTCAAACCTTGTACAGGGCAATTTTATCGTAACCTAATATGTGCCGAGCATATGAACTCACTCCAGCTGCTCCGAGTACGGGTTACAGGTAGTTTCAAATAGTTTTTTCTTTTTTTCTGGAATATCGGAAGGCCCTTAGCCCTAACCTAACATACAGTTATGTTAATATATCCATCCCCCACAACTTTTAGAAGAACTTTTTTTTCAGGACGTCTCCTTCCCCGGGGGGGTCGTCCCTTGTAAGAGTAGCCCCTATTCGCAGTACTTACAGATGGAAACATAATTAGCGCCGAAACGAACAAGAAAGCCCGTAACTTACACAGAGAATCAGCTGTGCTGCCGATCGATAATGAAATAAGGCGTTTTCCACCTTAGTTTTAGTGTGTGACCGCAACCGCACCATGTCCTTTTAACATTGCGGCAAACTGTAAATCGTTTCTATCGCGTACAGCAATGTAATAACGACGCGAACGGCATGCATCATGTTCCGACTGCTCGCGAGCAACGGCACATATCGGGCTGACCGCGACGGACCCCGCCTCGCTTACGATGCACTGTTCTGTGTGGGGAAACGAGATGGTCGCCTGTTCAATCACCAAATTTCGAGGTACGTTTAGTATCTCCTTGGTTGCACTAGCCTAGAAAACACGCTGTCCCTACGAGATAGAGGAAGTAACGCTCGCGGGTGCTTAACTATTTTCCTAGGCTCCGGGTAGCTGTGCTAAAATAATTAACTAACTTGGACAGATTTTTTGCAGTCGGTCGTTTTTTGTCCAGGCGTACTAATTGCGAGCCCATTTAGAGCTAATCACAAGCCCATTTAGAGCAGACCGCGCGCAAAAGCAGCGGGCTGATCGCCGTTGACCACGCGTTCGTTTCAAAGGCATCTCTATCCATGTATGTCCAGGATAGACCTTGTGAAGCGACGACAATACACGAGGTTGTAATGAATTTGGAATCACTATTCAAGAAGCAGTGATGAGACAGTCGTTCACAGTCGCTAAAGTGCCTCGGCGGTGTCAGTAGTGCCGCAAAGAATAATGGCGGTTGAGCACGCCCTGTAGACACGAGGAGAAAGAAATTGGTTTTCGTTTCTTCAGAAATAGCACAATTCCCTACGATAATCGAAAAAGAAGTAAAACATTAATGCCCTAATTTAACTCTCTGTTGTTGATAAGTTAATCGGCTTATTGATTGATTGTTCAATAAATTATCATTATTAGGCGAGAGATCTCCAAGTCTCGAATTGACTTTCTGGGACTTTTGAAACACTGGACTCCATACTGTCGGCGAGGATCGCAGTGATACTTTGCGTTCCTTATTGCGCGTTTGCGCAAACTAGGCACACATTTGTTATATCATATTGACACCAAGTTTGCGCCAACCCGCAATAAGGACGCAAACTATCAGCTAGATCCACGCCGGCTGTATCTGATTCACTTTGTCCGATGTTCCGCTTCGAATTAAATTCAAACCAAGGAGTTGAGAGCATGATTGGCTCAGTGCGCCTCACCTGTAACGAGGCACCATGAACGGTGGTCTAAAATCTGGATTGTTTTAGCGGTGCTGGCAGTGATTCCGGTCGAATGGCAACTCGATATATGCCATCATCAACCGAACCAATAAGATGTCGAGATTCGCCGGAGAATATCTACGAAAAAAAACGCCCGTATTGACACCGGACAACGAAACTTTTACTTCTGTCGAAACTTTGGAGAAGCGCCGCAAACGCTCAAAGTTGTTTTCCCCGAGCATGCAATACCATTACATCTAGAGTCTTCTTTATACATACACGCAGAAATGGCACGAGAAAATTGAAGGAAGAGAAAAACTGAAGGAAACAAAGCAGAAAAAGTTGCTAGGTGTTCATATCGTTTCTTGAAACCGAGCCAGACCTGACTACAGTATGCCTAGTGAAAGCACGCAACCGCACCGCCTTTTTCCGTTGCCGTGGACTGTATGGTCGGGGTAGCCGCCAAGCATATGGCTGCGGACCATTCAGCAGCCCACGCGCCTGACGCGTTCGCCGATAGATCTCCACATTTCTACTGGGCGCACACGACGAAGCGCAGGCTGCTGAGGTGCCCGCGGCCATATGTTTCGTGGTTAACCCCTTTACACTCGTTGAATGACTTCGTTGAGTAGACCAACTAACGACATGGACCGTCTTGGGATCGCGGAGCTGAACAGGGTTCCACCATCGTCTTTTGAATCAGTCTTCCTTTGCATTGAAGAAGGAAAACACGACTACAATGAAAAAAATACCCTTAAGCGAGTGGTAAAAGGTGCATTAGCGACCTTTAAGCACCGGGCACGGCATGAATTTCGGGGCTGATCCTTGGATAGACGCCCTGCCCATTGGTTGCGTGCGAAACATGGAGAAAAAGATAATTCTCTTAGAAGTTGCGCCAGTAACTTGGTTCTAGGGGTCTTGTATAAAAAAACACGATGAGTCGGCGCGAGTTTATTGTGAGAACGGTCACCGTCTTCTGACCTCGCCTAGCGTACGACAACACCTCGTCCATCTATCTTGTACATGCTGGTCGTACATGCGCCATTATGTACCTCGATCTCTTCCTAGTCAGAATTTGGGTATAATAACTACATATAACCTTCACATAAGTAGTACAAAGCCCAGACTTCTTTTCTTTTGTATTGTTCAAAGTCACAACCTGAATAGTGTGTTATTTGGTCAGTTCGTCAGAACAGTGATTGTATGTACTTAGAAGAACTCTCCTGGGCAACCAACTAGGAAATCATTGAAGGGAATACAAACAAGGCGGTTCTTAAAAGTGCATTCAGACAATCTCCCGCAATGAGGTGGAAACAGTGGTAATTACTACAGGTGGTCATTACTCGCGTTCACCTATAAAAGCAAATCTAAAGCACAAGGACAGTCAGTGCTCTGCTAGAATCTGTCGCATACACGTACTTCCCCATTCAGAAAACGTCACAATGTTTGCTCATAAAGATGACTTCTGTGATTCGTTGGTTAATTTCAGATAAACGACTATGGTGGCACTTCTATTTTGCATAGCTGTGTTTGCGGTTGCAAAAGGTAGGAAGCTTCACACCGAAGGTTTCATTTATCTTTGACCGGGAACTGACGCAAATATTGAGTCTCGCACGATATTGTATCCTTTTAGCCCAATATTGTCAGGATATTAGCACACCTTCCGGAGCCACTATCACGATTGATTTAAATGGATATGGAGGAGCAACGGCCACAGCGAGATGCATTGATGGTGGAACTATGATTGGTGAGAATGTAAAATATTCTGCAGTAGGCACAAATGTAGCAGTTTTGATAACAAGAGATTTCATAAATGTTACACACTTGCGAGGTACCGCTCAATGATTATCGATAAAAGGAGTTTTTATTAGAACTGGACCAGGAGAGTAACAATAAGTCAAAGAATCAGGCGAAACGGAAGTTCTAGCTGCATTCATGCGAAGTAGGGCGCTACTTCAAACTGCGCACATTAAAGACTCTGTTGCAGCTTTTGAGTGATCTATTACATATTATTTCAAGGTCCTTCAACCGCCACATGCAATGGTGGTGTGTGGACTCCATCAACACTGGGCACATGTAGTGGGGGTTCCGGGGGATCCGGACTACCGCTTGGAATGCCAGGAGGTTTGCCGCTCGGTGGAGATGGATGTGAGTTGCTATATCTGATTCACGCTTAATACGTTCACACGCCAAATCCATTGAAGCTGGAGCAAAATGTTTTCCAATGTTGCCTCCATTGGGAGCTACTCTCAAGTACAGCAGTGGCGCTTCTACAAGCAGTGGAATACCAGTTGAACTACAGAGCACTGGTACAACAGTCTCGATGACCTGCAATAGTGGTTTCACACTGTCAGGTAAAATTGTTCAGCGCATTCTTGGATGGTACCACTCGTAGGAATAGGATATTATTCACACGCCTCTATAACCTGCAAGTTGGTATTAGTGTGTCCGAATGAGGCTGGCACACCATGCTGCCGTTGTGCGTGGCAGGTGGCCTCCGCATGAGCCGTATTCGGTTAAAACGGCAGCCCCCCCCTCCGGCTGCAGAACTGATTGATTGCTTGGTGCCAGCCGCTGCTCTCCAGGTCAGCGGCTGCGAAGGTAGGCTCGCTGTCGTTTCGCATGCTGCGCACGCGGAAACCTCCTGCCACGTACGCCAGCCGCATGGTTGGTCAGTCTCATTCGGACGTACTTTATGTTATGCTTGGTGAAGGAAGTAGTATTAATTTACTAATTCACGACAACCTTTGCAGGTATCCGGTGAGACTTATTATTGCAACCCAGAAATTCTTCCAACAATTTCAGGAGAGAGCACCGCTAGGTGCAATAATGGACAATGGCAGCCGCCTACGCTAGGAGCCTGCAATTCGGGAAACAGTAAGTCGCTTGCACGTGCCTAACCTTCTAATGTTACCTGAACTCAACAAGTGTTCTTCCAGTCGGCAGTAACATCAATTCTGGCAACAACGGGATATCCATTGGACAGCCCGGCGTCTCTAGCATTGGAGCACCAGTTGCGGGATCGTGCGTTTTCGGACTCGTCACTCCACTGAATGGTCGAGTGACATACAGCTCTGCGTCTCCGCCATATCCAGCCGGAAGCACTGCCACACTGACTTGTGATGTTGGCTACACAGTGAATGGCAACTCGATGGTAACATGCCAAAATGGTGTGTTCGGAGTGTTAGGATTCTGCGTTAAAGCTGGTATTTGAATGCACATTGGTGCATTCCCTAACTTCACAAATCGGTAAATGAAGTATTTCGTAAATACGTCGGTAAAGAATCGTTTTCACAAAGTGTTACACAATAAAGTCGTAATGAAGAGAATTTTTGGGTACTGCTTACAAATCAGCTTCACAGCCATTGAAAACGAGTTCCATAGCAAGCGAATGAGCCTGTAAGACGAATAGCTACATCCGTTTTCCCTCTGAAGCGGGACTCCCCCGCTAGTTTGGTCAGAGCTCGCGGGGTGGTGTGCCGCCGGAATATCCCCGTTTCCCCCCTCGCGAGGTCCGAAATTTTCGTCTGAGCGCTTTGCAACTCCGAGCGGTGCGGCGAGATGGCGCGGCGAGAGTAAACGGTCGAGCCCGCTTTCCATAATGAAACATCAAGATAATGTATAAGTTAATGAAGCTCTTTTCAAATGTGAGGTACATCGAAATGTACGATAATCATACTCTTGATATTTTCGCGAAGCTGTTGTTTTCTATTCGATTTTCAGAGGAATTAATTTTTTGATGTCCAAGCTTTTGATTCCTACGATTGCGTTCACAACCGTTCGCCGTTGTCTACAAGACGTCGATCCGCCCAGAACGAGTCACCGCTGGCGAACAGGCAGCTCTACGCAGGGCCGTCCCGGCGTGCTGTTGAGCAGGGGAAGACGGGCTGTTAAACAGCCCATCGACCAGCAAACCCGCCGAGTTCCACAAATCGATGCAGACCGAGTTGTTGTCTACAGGACTACAAATCGGAATGTCTACGGCGGTGCAGGTCGATGGGCTGTTCTACAGAACATTCGCGAGGAGGGGTGTTGGTAGCGTTCATCAATCAATGTATCACGAAGATTGTGCCGTCCGAGTTCTCATTTTTGGTTATACTAGATTCGCAATTCGTTTGTTCTTGATGATGCTGTAGACTCCTATAGTAATTTTTCTCATTTTTTGATCATGAGAGATCTGTATTTCGTTCTTTAAAGGCAGTGGTCGCGATGAAAAACGCTATCTAAAAAAAACTATAAAAATCAGCTTATATAGAAAACAGCTGAAAAACAATGAAGGTAGCACGGTGAAAAACGGACTACAATTAGAGTTTCTAGGGCCCAAAGATGCTAGTTCGTGCACAAGTGCACAGCGCCGCAAGAAAAGATCGCTGTCTCATGCCGAGCAGTCAAAAATCATCGAAATTCAGAGGAAGAAATAAATGCAAATTTACCTAATAAAAACAGTTGAACAATGAAAGAAAGCACTTCAGTTAATGTTTTTGAATAGATGAGCCTGAAGGATAAAGTTCACTAATTGAAATTCAGTTTCGGGCCATCTGAGATCATCGCTGCCGATGATGTGGAGTGGGCTCGTCCACCATCGAAAGACAAGAGATTTCAGGCTTCAAATTTGGCCCGAAACAGCGGTTTTTCGCGTTTTTTTCTCATTGTTCATAGTACTCTAAACCCAGAAAAGGGTTTACAGAGGAAAATAAGAGAAGCATATTTTATCGCGACCACTGCTTTTAATATCGTCTTTTCGAGAAAGTGGTGTTGGTGTACTGCTGAGAGGTGGACCTTGCGGAGTTCCCCGTGGTGGACCCGAAGAATTCCGTGGTTCACGGAGCTTTCAGCAACCGCCTTCGTAGGCAAATTTCGGTTTTTCCGTACGTTTATGTGTCTCATTTGCATCGTCGTTTTAAAGGCTAGGTCCGGTCAAATTTTGACACTACCGGAATTTGGGTTAAATAGATTGGGCTGGCCTAGCTGAACATCGCCTGAACATTTCACGAACTCTGAGTCCTTAGTTCTGGACAAGACAGCCTCAAAGTCAGGGATTACGGTATTCACGGTATGATAATCATGCCTGGAATGACCGATAATTACACAGCACTTTTGAAGAATGCGTGGGCAACCGCTAAAATATGGACGACGGCCACGCTTTTCTGACTTTTCTGGATCATCGGCTAACGGAATTGGCTGGAATAACTTGAAGAAGACCGGTTTTTACGCAGTTTTCGCATGTTCCTAGAGACTGCGTGTAGCAAGAGCACCGATTTAGCGGGAAATCTCAAAATCGAAATTCTGCCCGGACCCTGCCTTTAAGATGTTTGAGAGGAATCTGTGGTCATTCTCCGGAGTTCATTTACCCTGATTCCCATCCATGTTATCAATATTCGAGGAGAGGTAAATGTAGCTAGAAGAAAAAAATTTAGATAAAAAAATAAGCGTAGTTTGCCGATATCTTCTTCTCGGGTTAACATGGGAAGCCATTTTAGCGTAGTACGGAATTAGCGAAATGCAGTAAGGTGTGTCCGAATAAGGATGGCGGCCCATGCGGCCGGCGTGCTTGCCAGGCGGCCGTCGCGTTCGCCGCTCCCGGACGAGCATGCGAAACGTCCACCACAACCATCGACTACGAGCGGGGCCGGCACCGGCTGGCAGCAAACACTATGCCGAACAATCAGCTTTGTGGCAGGGTAGGGTGAATCCAACACTCGTCCGAGAGTGGCACATGCGACGGCCGCTTGCCAAGCACGCCGGCCGCGTGGAGCGCCATTTTCATTCGGACACACTTTGCATTGCTGCGTGCTCAAAAAAGTCGCCGCATTCAATGCGTGTCGAATATGTATCCAACTCGAGTGACCACACCCATTGAAAGGGTGTATTGCAGGGATCTGTGCTCCAAATAGCACTACGTGTTGCGAAATTCTACCGGAGGAGCACGTGTTGCAAAATTTAATCGCAGGAGCACGTGCTGCAAGGTAGTCCAGCGTTATCGTAGCAGCACACCGAGATGCCAGTCGGTCAGCTCGACGAGCACCATCTGGACAAAGTCTCCAGCGGCTGGGCGGGCGAAGGCATCTTTCATAGTTCTCACCGCAAGCGCAGCGTGACGCGTGGAACGAGCGGTGGACTATGAAACTTTTTACCGCGCGGCACGCGCGGGACGAGCGGGAAGCCACTTTGAAATCTCCGGCGGCAAAGACGGGGCGGTGCGGGTAAAAGTCGGACCTTAACTGAGACTTCTATAGAAATTCCTGGCTTGCATTTGCGTATGCGGTGGCGCAGGATAGTCCCAGATATATTTATGTTGAAGTGGATTCAAATCAAGAAGAAAGTATCGATTTAAACGGCAAAACCGACACGGCGGTTCGGGCGGTGCCGCTATGGCGGTGCTGATGGACTATGAAAGTTCTTACAGCGCGTCCCGCGCGGTAAGAATTTTCATAGTCCACCGCCCTTCCCGCGCGTCACGCGCATGCCGCGCTTGCGGTGAGGACTATGAAAGATGCCAAAGCACCGCAAACTCGGGTAATTGAACCAGCTAGGCTGCCGCTTTTTACGCAGTACACGAATTTGGAATATCCTTCGAAGTCCATTTTCGAAATATTCGAATATTATTTGAAAACCAAAATTCTCGAATTTTGAATGATTCGAAATTCCAAAAATCATTCGAATAATTTTCGAGTATAACAATTCGGTCAGAAGTATACTAAATAGCGAACCTAGAAAAAATTGGGACACGAAGAAACATTTCAGTTATTATGGTTCACCTACCGCTCTGAGATAGAAACTTTTCATGATCTGCGATTAGGCCAGAGTCACTGACAGCTTTAACTACTAGGCTTATCTGGGCCGAATTCCGGTCCGCAATTGCGTCAGGAGAGCTTCCAGCGCCGCAGCCGCCGATCTGCGGACTCTAGATGGGTTTTGGAAACTGGAAACAAAGAAAAATTAAAGAAAATTTAATAAAAAAGCCACATGGAGTCGGCTTTGGCGCTGGGAACCCGACTGACTCGAGCGCGTGCGGCCGCAAAGCGTGTCGAGACGCAATTGCGGACCTGAATTTGGCCCAGATAAGCACAGTACTAGCAGCGAGTATACTTTGACCGAATCGAATTATTCAAATATTCATTCGACCGGAAAATTCGACTTCGAAAAGTCGAATATTTGAAAGGTGTCAATTTCGGAATAATTCGATAAACCGAATATTCGAGAATTGCGAATTCCCGAATCATTCGAAAACCGACTATTCGAAAAGTGCTAATTTCCGAATGATTGAATGATTGGAAAATCGAATATTCTATTAGTCGAGTATTCGAAGAGTTCAAATTTCCGAATTATTTGAAAAACTCAAATTTCGAAAAGTCGAGTATTCGAAAAAAAAAGAGAATGTAAAAGCATAGTAGCGTGCGCATTCTCGCAAGGTACTCCATTCTGCTCATTCCGGACTACGCTGAAATGGCTCTCCCATCAAGTAGTATATAACGACTGTGACTAATCAGTAGAGTGTTTTCCGCATAAGGACGTCATTATTAAGAGAATGTAACGTCGGCATGAATCCTAATGAGACTTGGCGTTTACTATTGAAGTTTGGCGCAAACTCAGGGCCATATGCCATAACGTAGGTGCACCGAGTGGGCCGACCTCCAGAGAGGAACGCAAAGTCTCATTAGGAACCACGCCGAAATTAGTTTTTGAAGAGGAAATTTGGTTAAGAGGGTCCAATTTCTCTGTTTCGGTTAGATTAGAATCGGAACAGAAAAAATCGAGCCTCATTATCAAGTTTGTGTGAGAGATAAACCCCCTTTCGATTGGTGACGTCATTAGGCGGCTGATGCTTCACTGGGATGGTAATATCAGGTCTACGGGATGTTGATAGGATGTGAACGCGGAATCGGGGATGGAGACCCTCTTCGGATGGGATGTCCACAGCAATAGCGTTTCCGCGGATAGGTTGTTTACGGCAACATGGAGGGGGGAGACGGGCAGTTCTCGAGGGGCGATCTCTGCCCTTTTCGGATGTCTACAGGGAGCATTGCGTGAGGTGACATCTCATTCGTGTTCTGTAGACAACGGGTAACGTCTGAGTTTGTGCCATCGCGATAGGGTGAGCTAATGAAAAAACACGTGGTGAATATCGGAAAGGGACAAGTCTGAATTTGAAGGGATTTTCAATTAACTCTTTCTTTTTTGGATGAAGCTATGCAGGATTCAACCCTTGAAGTTGAATAAAAATCCAAATTTACCATTTCAAATGCGCGGCCACAGCAGACGGTCGAGCTCCCTTTTCCATGATGAAGGCATCGGGAGTATGTATCCTCCATTTCCTCGCTACTCGCAGGGTTGGGCATCACTATCATAGAAGTGGTGCGGTTTTGAGAATTTCTTCATTTTCAATGTTGCTTTTTTCGAAAAACAACCGCTCCGCGTTTACGATAGTGATAATGCGACTGCGAGTAGCTCGGAAATGAAGGTTATAGTCTACAGCAATGGATGTAGGATCTGGTGAGGTTGCGAACTCGTCCTAACATACGGTAGTTGGTGAGTGGTATCACTCATTTTTCCGGAACAGCTCTGATAGATCGGTGAGTCTGTGTTTTCACCAAGATGACCACATCTGTGGAAACAATGAAAACAGGTGCAAATAAGAGAGTGAAATCGAAAACTCACCGACCAATCTCAGTTATTTTGAAAAAATGAATGATAACACAATCAGACTACCGTATGTTAGCACGAGGCCGCAACCGCACCAGGTCCTACTTCCATTGCTGTAGACTATATGTTCGTGGGTTCTTCTCTAATTCTGAAAAGCGCTGAACTGTCACGTATGTGGTTTGGTTATGTCGTTTGCTTTTTTTTCCGAATTGGATCGTAATATTCTCAGAGGAAGCGTTCAAAAGAATTTCTCCTTTGATTATCGACGTCTTTCCAATGCTAGAGGTAATTTGGTCCACCGGAAAACGAAAATTTTGAATTTGAAGGATAACTTCTCTTTGTTATCTAAATAAACCCGTAGAGCGCGTTATCAAAATTAATTATCTGTTACTGAATTGATAGCTGATTAGCAAGGAAATCCGTTAAGCTTCTTGTTAGTTAATTACCACACAGTTCTCCGAAAATTCCAGAGCAACACTGACAGTATACTCTTCTGACTCTTTTGTGCTTTGCTAGTTTTTTGCAGATGTACGCATATGTTTGAAACGAACATCAGTTTCTGAATAAATGAGTATATAGAAGAGGTGGCGGTAGTAAGTAGGGTAAATTGTTACAATTATATGCCTAACTCTAAGCATACATGACTAATTAGATCACAAGTGATCAAGAAATTTCATTAATATTCAATTTTTCCGACAGGAGTAACGTCGTTTCCCAAACTTTTCTTGCTAAAACTGAGTCCTTTGCTATTTGGTCGAGCAATTTAAGTCAGGCCCAACTCTAGTGTTCGCTGTTTTCAAAAGTAAAACAATCTTATTTGGTATTAGACGTTAGTTGCTTTGCCTTGTACGCAGTACGGGAAAGCGACTCGCCGTGAAGCGAGTCGAGTCGCTCTCCCGGCTTAAAGGCAGTGTTCGCGGAGAAAAAAATGCACGTTTTTTGGCTAAAACGTAAGCTTTGGGTTCTTCTAAGAACATTAAGAACGGAAGTGCGACGAAAAACGGCTGGTAAGTGGGTGAAAATCTCGTGGGCCAGCCAACCCATTGGTCCACTCCGCCCACGTCCTAGAACAGTTTCCCTGAATTCGTGGTTAGATGACCGACGGTTTCCAATTAAAAACTTCGTTATTCCCCTAATTCTCAACTTCTTTCTCCACTCAGATAAGCTCGCACACATCGGCTGCAAAAAACGGGAGTTACAAGCCTAGAACAACTTGTCCACAATTCTAGTTTCTGCCTTATGAAACAAGAACAATTTCAGTTTGTTGTCCAGGAATATTTCCGTACCATGAGGCAAGGATCACCAAAACTAACTCGCGTGACGCTTCTATCGAAGCAACATAGGGTGCTTGATGTAGGTGAAAAATTTTGGACCCTTGAAATCCGTTTCATGTGCAATATTTGGGACTTTTAGGAACAGATGGCATTCTTCGACAAAATGACAGACGCTCTGAACAACGTCGTTCAGTAAGTGCAGGAAAACAGAGCCGAAATTATGAGCTGAGAGAATCTGGAGGCTTGAATGTGGATGGCAACTTGGAGCCATACGCATCTCTAAGTTGATTTCGATCTTATCACATTGATTTTTTCCGGTCCTTTGTTGTTGAATTGTTATTGTTTTTGTTGTCAAGTTCCTAGGCTAATTGCTGTTTTTGTTATATTCTTTTTTTCGTGAAATTCATAGGGTTAGAGAACGGGTGAACAAACATTGTGCGGCCGAATGACTCAACTAGAACTCTAGGCTGGTTATGAAGAATAGTCTCTATTATGAAGAAAAGTCTCTACCATGTTATTTCTTTTTTGAACGAAAAAGTTTTCAATTCCGTATCTTGTAGGATTGCAGCTCAAAAAATCGTGGCTAGCTACGAAACATGTGCGTGATAATATTCAGGAAGGGCTAAAATATGAGTTCAATTTGATGTTGTGATTCATGGACGGCACGTAGAATAATGTTTATTATCAAATATTATATGCTAATAAGTTAAAACAAACAACATCGTGTTAGGGAGAGACAGTAATATCCAAATGTTAGTAAAGAACCAGAGGAAAATTACCTACAAACACAGTGCAAGCCTTACAAGTGGTTAGTAACATACTCCCTAACGTTCGCGTTTCATGGTGGATGGGGCATTCGTACTTTTATTATACCTAGTAGCTGACCTATTTGTGCACCCATATGCATACCTATATTGTACAGCAGCACGTATGCTTTGATGTCTTTCTGTACCTTCGCTGGTTCAATGCGCGCGATGGTATGTAAAATCGGGAACCTGCGTTTAAAAGATCCAAACGCTTGCTCGACGACCCTTCTGCACTTCGTGTGCTATTTGCTAAACAGGGTTCTCCTACGATCAGCATTGGCGCACGCCTGTCGGTACGGCGTCATGATTGCTGTTGAGTTCGCGTATCCAGCGTCGCCCAATCAGCAATAACCCTCGGGTACGCGACCATCGCTGAGCATACCGCATGCTTCTTAACGATGCCAAACAGCAGAGTCGTGGCGCTCTCCGGGGTGATTCGCTTTGATGTACAGAAATCGACACCTCGCGTCTATTGCTGCCATCATATTTACCGCAGTGTAGCCCTTCCGGCAGTAGTACTGGTCGCCATGCTGCTGTGGTCGTTCAATTATTATCAGACAACCATCTATACATCCAATGACGTCTGAAAAATCAGCACACACAGGTAGAATCGGTTTTTGGACTTAAACACAGGTCTCATTTTCACTCACTGGTAAATCTACTCCTTGCAAGTTCAGCAAATCCGTGTCAACACCACGCGCGGTCGTCAATCCAAAATCTCATAAAGTACCGCTCAATGTCAGAGTGAGTAATCGCATCCAGAACTTGCGACACGACGTCACCCACGCACTTCTGGTTGATTCCGAAAGTGTCAGCCACCACTGTCTGGTGGCTGTTGGTGGCCAAGTAACGGAGTGTTATAAGCACGTTGAAAAATTCTTGGTTGTGATGTCGCTCACACAGAAATCTACCATTTATACCTTGCCCACCTGATTTCTCTTAGAGATTACCTACGGCTGGAAGCCGTTTTCGGAGAGAAGAGGCGTGATCATGTTCACTATATGGTTCACTTGATAGGGAAGGAAACGATATTCGGAGTAGAAAAGGGTGTCGTTTTCTTCAAACTGGACCATTGAATACAGCATTCGATACTTCACATTCCTCCTCCTTTCTGTTCCATTGCATTCAATCAGCACGGCGATAATCTCTAGAGAGTATAATTAGGACATTAGTGGCAGCATATGGGTGACAGTGCAGGCAATGTCCGAATAAACTTTGTTAATGACGCGGAAAATAAAATTTGTCAAAATTATTATTTTTTGTCGAAGGCAGTGTTCACCATAATCAGGCTTAAGCGACGGGGATCCCCTTTTCCTGCTCCCACTGCCGCCAGCTGCTGGGGCGCACGAGACTCTGCAAAACGTTGTTTTTCTCACGACTAATGGCGCGGGCGATTCTGCTCCCTCCGTCTGTCATGCGCTCTCTCACTGTTTCTAACCGCCGCTGCGCATCAGTATGTGTAGAAAACATGGGAATTTCGCGCTATTATTGCCTTTACGACTAGCGGTTTGAGAAGATTACCTTGAAAGCACAGAACACGCAAGAAAATGTAGTGCAATCATCCAAGGAACGAATTTTAAATAAAGATTTTATGCTTTCTTGAAGAAAATCTCACGCCAATCACAATGATTCTTCGGTATCGTTCATAGCCGATAGAAACAGAATTATGACTTCTGAGTATGCCTATACTTTGATGATGAAATTTCGATGGACAAGTAGTCTCAGGCCGGTATTTTTGTTCATTCACGGTCACTGCACGAATCTGCCCGCCAAAGTGTTCTAATGTCAGAAGAAGGGGCGTGACCCGTCATTGTTTTCCAGGGACTCGGATGCGTGGTTGATGCGTACTGTGCTCCTCTGGGCCGAGTTTCGGTCCGAAATCGCGTCTCGACACGCTTTCGGCAGCACGCACTCGATTCAGTCGAGTTTTCAGCGCCAAAGCCTACTCGATATGGCTTTTTTATAATTTTTTTCGCCAATTTGTTTAGTTTCCAGTTCCCAAAACTCACCTAGAGTCAAAAGATCGGCGGCTGCGGCGCTGGAAACTCTTCCGACTCGAAAGCGTGTCGGGACGCAATTGCGGGCAGGAATTCAGCCCAGAGAAGCACAATATATATTTTTTTCTGGAGTGAAGGAGATCTCACCTCTGGCGTGTGCCGCAAAGAAGGGGTCTACCATACAATCACAAACAAATCTTGAAATTCAAATCTAAAGGTGTGTTGTGTTTTTTCAATGCGTTGCTACTTTGAGACGCAACATCTAGGACGGATAAAATAATAGAAACTGTGATGATACCACTGAATTGTGATAGGGAGCGTCGGTTCCTACGACAGTAGCCGAAATGTTGCTTGGCAATGATAATGAATTCATCGGCTTCTCAGACTGCAGCTGTAACTTCGGATTCACTGGCCTAATAAGAAGGCTGACACACGTACCGAGTTAAAACGATGGCGAGGTATTGAACAGGGTGATGAACATTAGAAATGATAAGTGGAAGGCCCTTACCCAATCTTTTTAATCATAAACCCATTCATATTTGGCCGATGGGACTCCCACCCGATCGATGTGCATGTGAAGCATGCGATTTGGTGCAAACGGAGTGATTCCAAAAAATGTATCATAATACGAACAGGGAGGCCGTAGGAAAAGAACAATACTCATAGAGCGATTCTAGCGCTATGTCAACTGGTCAACGTCTGTAAGTGGATGCAGGTATTTCCGCATTTTTTTCCGATTTTCGCACCCATTTTTCGGGATTCGGAATGGATGAGTGCGTTGTCTGAGTAGTCGTCCTGGGACCCAGAGTAGTGCTGGTGCCCTGGTCCTTCCAGAAATTTCTGTGTAGGATCCGGTAATGGCTGTGTGAGTTTATTCGAATATATTCGAATAATTGTCAGTGTCGATAGTCGATGTCGAACAATAATTGAATATCTAATATTTTCAATAGTCTATTTCGAATGATAATCTAATATGAGGTTTTTCCGATTATCGATTTCAATTAATGATCGAATATCGGGATTTTTCGGCAACACGATCATCGAATGAATAATCGAATAATCTATTCAAATGTTTATTCGATTGCGATTATTCGAGCACAACTATAGTACACAGGTGTGCGCGTTCCGATTGCAAATCTGTATAGCAGCGCTTTGCGTTGGAATCGGGAGCGAATATGAAATCACGGCGCAGAAGGTCAGGGAGGAGCTCAGAACAGCGCAATACGCTAAGCAGGGAGCACTACAATCGTGGCACCCACCACTGGCTATTAAACTATAAAACAGCCACGTAGTGGAGATCAGGATTGGGGGACTCGATGCTAGCGTACTGCATAACAACATAACACAAAAATGATTGCATACAAATTTAATTCAAAATTAATCAGTTGATGGTACATCAATTGGTAATGAAACAATATTTACAGAAAAAATCATCTTTTTTCGGTAATGGTTAACGGACACATGGATAATAATGCAGCGAATTACAGAACATGTTCGACTTCACAATTTTCAAGAAATGATTATAAATATTCTCAAAAAAAAGCAGTGGAAATATGGGCTAAAAATATTTCCAGGCCAGAACATGAGATGTTTAGAATAGGACTGCTTCAAATTATTTCGAGTCATCTTTCAATTTTAAAAATCCGAGAGGTAACGAAGATTGTTTTTGTGAAACTGCTACGCAGACGGTTAAAACCAGAAGTGACAATATTCTTACACTGGATCAGCCCTACAGCACGGAAGCGAAATAGAGATCGTCAAAGGAAATAATTGTAGCAGGGCATTTTATCAGCCTTGCAGATCTGAAAGAGAACTTTCCATGTAGAATCTTAGTTTAACGTCTTGGAGAGGTAAAAATTGTACCTTGATTGATGAGCGTAACCGAACTTACGCATGATCTGGAGTTGTTTGTGATGCGATTCAAAATATGCAGACGAAAATTGATAGGGCAATTCCCCTGTGGATACTTCCTGATTCGAAAAACCTCTAAGGTTACTACGCACTACTAGACTTAGATTATGTAGTGCAGCGAGAACATCCCAAACCCCAAACTCATCGCCGATTCCTGGCTAATTATCTGACAGAAAACCAGCATCATGATAAGAAGACAGCGAACATCAAAGTTGGGATTACTGCGGTTGCTGCAAACAACGGGAGGGCCACGAAGTAGGATTAAACACATATATAATGTAATTTACAAAGATTCATTCATAATGTAGCAATACCTGGTCTATTTCAAAGTGCAGGACGGCATGTCCTCTATAGATAAAATAACAGCATTGGTATGGGTATAGTTCGACAGGCCTTGCACTGAAATCGTAATTTTTTCTGATCTGCACTAGAAAGCCTCAGATCTGGCACTATCGAATTAGATGTGAATAAATCTGGAAAAAAACCTTTATAAATTACGGAAAGTAAACCCAAGTTTGATATTCATCTACCTCGTAGGCGATCCTATGTGACTCCCTAAAATTATATGTTATGCATCACAATCATATTGAGTGGGGCTAGTGACTTGCATGAAACCACAAAAGCAGCATTGAAATCGGAACAGACTAGCTCTCATTCTCATTCACTGGACCAGCCATGCTGATGCAATCTGGCATGTTTTCCAACTGACTACTTAGTCCTTGCGAGACAATCGCCTCTAGCAGTCAAAGGCGCTGCGTTGGCTTTCTGTACCTCGGATGTGGCATTGTGAGCAGCAGTAGAGAGACGTCCAATGTGGGGTGCCAAGCACGCTGTAGGGGGATGTAATGTATAGTAGGGAATCGTTTTCATACTATTTAGATATACTTCATAAACTCCTTCACTTCGATCTAGAGACGTAGGATGAGGATCCAATATGGCAGCACATTGGGGGTGTGACCCTCTGAAGGCATGACTCTTGCATGACTGCTCAATTACGGGGCACAACACTTTCGACCATCGATGGCGATGACCCAATTAAAGAGCATAATACTTTCCACTGGCAATGGTTACAAAACCTCCTGAATGGTTAATGGCTATGGTCGATAGGTATTTACTTATATGACTCCAAGTAGCATGATGTAAGTAATCTATTGATATAAATTCTCTCAATACAAAAAAAAATGGAAACACCATAATCGCTGCCTTGCATGCATTAAATGCGCCGCTCACAATGGAATTAAGCAAAACTTCTGAAAGGAAGCACATGCAACACAAAGAAAGAATAACAATGCAAATGTACAAACTTCGTGAATGATTTACAGCAGAAAGAAACAAAACCTGGGTCCAAATCCTATCTTTCATACTTGGTTGTGATGGGTCGCAGAGACTGACCATCTACGAGGTGAGACTGTCCTGCGGAGGCATCTTAATGAATATTATTTAACTATTATACTTCACTTATTTGGTGGGTGGTCAACGATCTGAGATTACTCAGAAGGCAGGCATAAACGAGCTCGCATGTGTGAGGAGATAGGCGTCTGAGGCGTCAGGGCGGCTTCACTCATTCGCATCGTTTTACCTCCTGAAATCAAAAAGGCGCATTTGGATCGGTGATCGACTCAGGCACTCAACGGGTCCGACCCCAGCCTGATAGCAATCGGAACAGCGTTCGAACGCTGGAGCAGCGAAACGCTAGGTCCCGACAGCCTCCGTTCGAACTCTCAGCCGTCCGTTCGAACTCACATTCGCCCCTGCATACTTCACCGCGATCGATCTGTTTCTACTCGTCACAGTTTTCACGCCACAGTTCACCGATCCACGTCATCATTCTTATCAACACCTTTTCTTGGCTCGTATTTTTTTATAATTGCCCTCATATTTTTTGCTTTATAATTGTCCTCTATTTGCTTTATGATTGTCCTCTATCCTTAGTATCTTTAACTTGCCGTTTTGATGTTTCGTTTTGTTGTTTGTCTTTCACACGGTTCTACCGTGTAATAAATCAAATCAAATCAGATATTCTTGTTTTCCTCATCCCCATTTCATCTTCTGGGGGGAAGGGGACGACAAATCAATTCTACGAGGGAGACCTTGCGTGAACTTGAAATTCTCAAAAGTTTTTTCGGAGGAGTTTATACTTGGGAGATAGAGTTCAACTCTTGTTAATCAGCTTTACCGAGGTGAGGAATGATATCCCTAGGCAAAACTATACTAAATAGGCGGCACGGTTTTTTTGCTTAGCAACTTTTTTGTTTAAAATTTCCGGTACTCTATCAGAATAGGCAACCCACTAGTTTACAACGAAATAAGCCGCTTCTTTCGGTTCGACAGACAGCTAGCTTGGCCACACAAACTAGTCTAGTGTGTTTGGAAAGGACTAATTCATTTCACAGCTCTAGTGTGATGGATAGTCCTTAATAAACTCCTCTAAAGTGTCGTCTTATCCAAAAGAATACAAAATCTTTAGTTGAGTCTTCAAAATAGGGTGAAAAACCTATAGAGAATTTTGACAAATCGGCCTTATAGGTGTTTAGTAGTGATAGATATAGATACACTAGACTCTAAGATCATTTTAGGAGTGATTTTTCTTAGGCAAAGTTGACTTGGGTCTTATTCAACGAAGGCAAAGTTGATTTGGGTCTTATTCAAACTTCGGACCGAATTATATTATTCGAAAAATATTCGAATGATTTTTCGAATTTCGAATCATTCAAAATTCGAATATTTCGAAAACGGGCTTTCGAATAATATTCGAAATTCGAATACTTCGTAAAAAGCGGTTTCGAATATTATTCGAAATTCGAAAATTTCGAAAACAGACTTTCGAATACTAATCGAAATTCGAATATTTCGAAAACAAACTTTCGAATAGTATTCAAAATTCGAATATTCTAAATAGCATATTCGAATTTTTGAATTTCGAAGATACGAAATGCACAATCATCATTTCATTATATGTTCTTTTTTAATGACCAACCTTTGAAAACACACTTTATCAAAGCACCATCTTGGCCTATTCACTCCACGACCGATTTGGGGTTCTCAAACGCTTGCATCGTTCGAAATATTGCGTCAACGTAAAAGGCGCTCCATCGGTGGGATAGGCTGGCTTGAACGGTAAGCCAACGCAAACCATTTTTTCTCTCGTTTTTGCATTTATTATGTAGCTGTCAGGCAGATATGGACAGTGCCAGGGATTTAGCTTCCAAAACCCTCCTGTTCCAGAGGACTACTCTGGAAACATTAGCTTGGAGTGGTCTTCGCGGCTGGGAAGGTTTGGTTTTGCTCAGGCCTTGTGAATTCCGATTTGCGAATTACGAGGAATTCGAAAACTTTTTTTACAGACTAAATTCTGTTACGCACAGCCCTGCGCGGCGCGGCACGATCGATATTAGGAAGCGTTTATAATTCCGCCGCCGAGAGGCGCGGCGAAGTGAATTCCTGTAATATTGATCACGCGGCGCGGCACGATCGATATTGCAGGATTGCTTTTCGCCGCGCCGCTCGACGGCCGGAGCATAAACGAACCCTAAGTAAAATGATAAACGCGGAGAAAACGTTTATCGCTATAGCGCCCGGCCGCGCCGTGGTAGTAGGTCTTGAGAGCGGCGCTAGGGTCTCTGCGCTTGTGTGCGATAGTGGTGGCCAAGTCTCGCCTGAAGCCAAGCGTCTTGTGCTAAACGCACGTGACGCGCTTGCGGAGACTTTAATACTCCAGCGGCGACGCTATGGCGGAGCGGATTAGAATGGGTCCTAACTTTGCCGGGCAAGCGAAATCTGTACATGCGATCACTATCATAGTAGCAGAAGATAGCACTAAAATTAGTTATTATTAAACAAAATGAATTCGAAGACGGATTAATAATGAAAATGACAAAAAAGTTGTTACGGCCGCCACCATGGCGGAGCGGGCGTCACGCGCGCGGGCGTGGCGTCCGGCTATCAACACATCAACGCCACGTCCACGCGTCACGCGCTATTCATAGCGACGCGTCACTATGAATAGCGCCGAGCATTGTGGTAGGCCGATGAATATTTCCACAAAGTGATAGTACAGTAAATGACAGCTCAAAACTAATTTTAAAAATCAGACTATCATTTGTGAATTCGAGAAAATTTATCCGAAAATTAGAAAAAATTATTCGAAAATTCGAAAATTTTGATTTTCGAGTATACTCGAAAATTCAAATAAAAAATCAGGTTCTCGAATATATTCGAAAGTCTGAATTTCGAAAAATACCATTTTCGAATATATTCGAAAATTCGAAATTCGAAAATTTTCACAGTTTTGCCCAAGTATAGAATATATCCTAGCCATGGCTTTTTTTGCATTAATATTATGGCTGACTTCTGATGGGTGACTTGGTCTGCAGTCGCGTCAGAAGCCTTTTATTTTACGCGAACGATTTCGGTAGCGCTACGTCACCAAAGAAGCGTCCAAATTCGTCCATTCGTGTTTATCATGTTCTTTTCCTATTCGCCTGCGTGGGTGACGCTGCGCGACTGAAATCATTCTCATTTCTCGTGTGTTCCTCCATGATAGGTCTTTCTGTCTCGCTATATTCCCCTGCGAACTCAGCCAGAAGCAGCGCTTTCTTCTACCTCAATATGGTCGTGATCTCGGCACCACCTCTTTACCATTTCTATGGAGTGCACCAAATGCAGGTAATAGTATATCTTTAATATATATTTTTGGAGTTATTGTATTCAATTGTGGGGAAATTGAAATTCTATTATTTCTGGTTTTAAGACCATTCAGGAGGTTGGAATGTGTCGTGGAGGGCGCACTAGGTATAAACCGATCAGCTCCATTCGTAAGCCGAAATTTTTTTAAAAATTTCAATTTTCACTCGGACGACTAAAATTTGCTGTTTTCTGCCTGTTTTTTGGGATTTGTCTCTGTTTCCAAAAACTTTTCTTGGTATATCCCAAATTATAACTGTTCCAGGCTGTGCAAAATTCCAGTTTTTGCCTTTCCGATTTCCGCTTTTAAAAACGACCTTTCTGTTCTACGCTTTTCAAACATTTTGAAGAACAATTCCTCATCACTAATCACTATAAAAAGGGGGTAGTGGGAATTGTAGAAATTTTACTCGATTTTAATAAAGCAAGTGATTCTACGATAGAGTGCATATGTTTTAAGTAACGTTTCCGTAATCAACGGTAACGTTGCCAGTCTAATTTCTGAATGAATTAGAAGGAAGCTTTTGCTTTCGTTGAGGCAGTTTCGATTAACTCAAAATTTGATTGTTTATGAACTAAAGCTGGAGAAGTCAGTGAATGCGATTATCTGTCCGATCGAAATGAGTGGTAAACGGGGAGAAAACGTAAAAAGGGGTTATTGTTTCATACGGTTCCCTACCAATGTGACCAGATGTCACGCACGCCATGTAGAGTTCGCACAATAGTTCTAGTCTGAAGAATGGACGGGGCTGGCGACGGTAGATCACCCCGCGCGAATCGAAACCGCATCCGCCAGTGAGGGCGCCAACCAAGCAAGGCCAGATGCCTGGTTCATGCGTCAGACTAAAATGAAAACGGGAACCATATGAAGTCCAGCAGCTTTTTTCTCGACGTCCTGCACACCTCTCCTAGGTTCCTGCTCACGTTCTACGACGTCTTTCGCTTTGGAGGGATACTGCTCACCCTTGAGAGCGAACCGCGCACTCTCTCAGAGCCCAGCATCCTTGTAAGGGCGTTCTGTGCACCCTTGGGAAAAGTTGCGCCCTTCATCTGACTTCCCACGCCTTCATCCCGGCCCTGACCGCACTTGCATCCCAGACCCGTGGAATTGTGCGCCTTGAAGTCATGCCGAGTAAAAGGTCATATACATTAACTTACTCATACAAACGCACACACGAACTAGGCAATTTCACTCAATGATAGAATATTTTTGTGTTGGGTAAAGAAATGACTTCTAGGAACGATATAAGGCAATACAGGGAGAATTCTAAGAACCAGCTTCTGCCGAAACCGGTATGCGTTCTGGAACATGGCAACTCATCTAAATTATCTTTTTTCGCAATCATATGATTTTTGCAGAAAAGGAAAACGTTGCCTGCACCTGCCTCTAACGCTTTACGTGGGAAAGTATAGTTCCCGAATCAGTGTGAATGTGATCTCGTGCACATATGGTTATGTCTGTATATTTGAGAGCTTATGATACTTTGAATAGTTTTTTTTGCAGTATAGCATATCTGAACTTTTTTCGGTCTCCCAGCGTTACATCACAAGGTTTTCCATCGGAATATCGAATATTCTAGAAAAGCTCATTGGTGATGTTGAAGGCTAAGAGCCCTAAAGAGTTCGGATACGTTTTTGGAATTCTAGAGAAAAACGTCAGTGTGCTGTCTTGAAGAAGGTATGTAAATAGGTTTCGTATTCCTGCGAGACCGTCGGGTGTCATTTTTATGTGCCGTGTGATTGCTCTGCTGATAGATTTCAGTGCTTTTTTCAGCCTTTTGGACCCTGTGAATTATTATTAAGTGTTTGTTATGTATTGATTTTTTGCTAGCAGGCGCAAGAATAGATCTGTTTATGAAATCTGGGTTCCTGCGAGTGGCTGTTTTTATGTGTTTTGTTATGAACGTCTGTTGATAAATGTTGTTAATTGATTATTTCTTACGGTAGAGATTAGAGGGGGTGTAAGAACGTGATGGGAAAACTGTATAGATTAGCTGAAACGATACGAAAGTGTGGGTGAATTATATTGGACAAGTGGGGGCCAAAACGATTAATAATTCGTCGAATAAGGTAAACTGGAAGCGGATCACAGCAGCGGGAAGGACGCGATGAGGAAGAGCAGACGCTGGTGGAAAGCAGCACCACGAAAAAGGGTCCAGCAAGGCAGTACGAAGAGAAAAAGGTGGTTTTGTTGATGAAAGAGTAGGAGGAAAGCTTAGGAAATGAGCCCCCCCCCACGTCCGGCAAAACCTGCATTTTCCCCCCACGTCGGGCAAAGTTATTTTCCCCCTACGTCGGGCAACTGCGCCGACGTGGAGGGAGAAAGGAAGGGTCCGACCCGACAGAAATCTGGGGTCGGACCCCGTTCAGGCTGGGGTCGGACCCGGCAAATATCTGAGGAGTTGACGTGGAAATTCAGGGAGGTTCCAAAATACGTGATCGGGATGACGTGAAAGTTCAGTGGGTCTTCTGAAGCCCCACTGAATTTCCACTTCACCGCGATCACGTCTTCTGGAGCCCCACGAAAAAAAAACAAAGGAAAACAAGCGCATTGGCGCTTTTCGAAACATGCGCCGCGCCGCCCGTGTTTAGCTACAGTAACCGGGTTACTGTAATGGATGCCCGCGATATTCTCGCGTTTTGTGCTGGAATCCCATTTTTTAATTGTCTGGTGTGACTCGTTATATATAGAAGATTAAACTTCACTTATTTGATGGGTGGTCAACGATCTGAGATTACTCAGAAGGCAGGCATAAACGAGCTCGCATGTGTGAGGAGATAGGCGTCTGAGGCGTCAGGGCGGCTTCACTCATTCGCATCGTTTTGCCTCCTGAAATCAAAAAGGCGCATTTCGTAGAAAACCGGTCATAGGCATAAAGGCAACAACGGCGCGGGAATATAAGAGTTAAGTGGGCGAAAAAATACATCAAAAACTTAATCTAGTGAGAAAAAATATCCAAAATCCTGATTTTTACAGAAATGGTACAATCATGGTGATCTCATCTATTCTAGTCCATGTCATTACATAGGTCACTTAGGCACCATTTACAAAAAATTTGAATCGCCCTTCTCGAAAAATTTCAAGAAAAATGATTTCAAAACAACGAGTTCTTCGCCTTTGAAGGCTCCATTCTGGACAGAAATCTCGGTTTCGACACAAATGGCACAATGAGGGTGATCTCATATGTTCTCAGTTCATATCACTACAGATGTCACCTAGGCACCATTTATAAACAAATAGAATCCCACTTCCAGAAAAATTCAAAGAAATTAGTACCATAACAACGATTTTTTTGCCTTTGAGGGCTCCACTCCGGACGAGAATTTTGTTCATATTTTTACAGAAATCATAGAACTAGGGTTATGGGGTGATTTCATTCATTAATGCTCCCTGACAGCCCGCTATCATCAAGAATCCCACTAAGAAAACAACCAAAAAATTACGATATATTCCCTAATTTTTTTGAGGGAAATCACACTACGAAACAAGCGAATCACAGAAGCACAAACAAAAATATCAATGAGAAATGGAAGACACAGAGCAAGGAACAACGAGAAGGGGTGTAATCACGCTCTTGTGGCTTTGAAAAGACGCGGTATACTTCGCAACAGTTCGCACGTTCAGATGTGGTGTGATGGCGATGAGCCAATCGTAGGCGTCTTGCTGCGTCACAGACAGCGAGAGCCAGGCAGATTGTGAGAGGGCGTATACAGTCAGACGAAAATTTCGATCTCCTCCGCTGCTTCTGGGTGCATTCCGTGCATTTGCTCTCGTGCGCGAGATCCCCAACGAGATTTTTGCGGTGGGGCACACATCGGAACAACCGGAGGAGGAGAATCGGAGCTCCCGAAGGGTAGTGGCGTTTTTTCAGTTGTTTTGCGTAACCTTGAACGCCAAAACCATATCCGAGGCACATACGCGCCGCGTCGAGATTGGGTTCGACTGATTCATCCCAGGGGCTAACGCTCACTCTGCGGGCTCTGCCTTCGACTTGAGTGGAAGTGCGAGTGCCCCTACTTGCCTTGTTCTTGCACCAGGGCAGGTTTTCTGCCTTGGGTGCAGACAAGAAGGGGAGCACTTTAAGTTTTGATTGATTTTTAGCGAGCACAGGAAGTGCACACTAGGAGCAGAGCCAGGTGCACATTAGGTGATGAAATAACATTCAACCATGAGAAGCTAGATAAAATGTAGGCGAAAATCTGAGTGCGAAAATTCGACGATGAAGAAAGGGGTTACCCGAAAGAGGGTTACAGTGTCTGGGGTGAACCGATACCATGCTGATATTGTGTAAAAGGGGAACTTCCGAGATAGTTTCCTGCAACTTTCCTGCACTCCCTTTGAATCGAGGCTCCCCGCAGGTTTGTTAGGAGCTCGCGAGGTGGTTTGCCGGCGGAATACCCCCATAGGGAGATCCGAAATTTCTGTATGAGCAGTCACATCTGTTGAAGATTTTAATGGATTTTCGTTGTAAAACGCATCTTCTTTCTTTGCCTTATCTATTCGAAAAGCCGAATATTCGAAAATTTGCATAAACAACCGAATGAATCCGATGGTTGACTTCTTCGAATCAACAGACTTTTCCAGAACATTCCATCGCTCTATCAGCAAATCGCGCGCCAAAGGTCCGTACTGATGCACATCATAGATGATTCGAAATTCTTTAATATTGTGTAATTACTTCTAACTGGAAGTAAATGATGAGAAGCAATTGTTAGCAACAGTTTCATTTAATCCGAAAAGATTTAGAAAAGATTCTAGCAATAATCATCAAGCTTTTTCGGATAGTGAAGAAGAAGAAAGCCTTTGCTTACCGACTGACTCAAAAAGTCGAGTGAAAAATTCGATTATTGATTCGACAGTCAATCGAAAAAAGTTGACTGTTTATTCGAAAAGCGCCATATCCGGTTGTTTGAACGTGAAAATAGGGGAGGAAATCGGGGGTGGTAGTAAATGGGGTGTTAAACGCAAACAAACCGCCACCTCCGAACCGCCAACATATCGCGACATAGATGCCACAAAGCCGCCATTTTAACGCGAGCTACCCCACGTAAGAGATGTCAGATTCACACGAGCCGTCAGGTTTATGGGACCTGCCTACCGTAAGAAGATGAATTTGACGCTTTCCGGATGGTAAAAGTACAGTAGGTTCCAGACCTAAAGAGTAGCAAGAGATAGAGCAGGTAGTAAGTTGAGAAGCTTTGAAACCGGAGGTTCAGCTTTAGAGCTCTATTTCAGTTACTATGGTAGGTTAATATCGTTCAAATACATTGCACCGCATATTGAAAATGGTCGAAAATTACATTCTGGTAGTATTCACCAAATTTATTGATGAGGACGAGCCTTCAAAGCGAACTTCTTGAAATTTCTCTTGTTCGAAACATGATTAGAACGGAATTTTTGAATTTCCCTCCGCTTGTCAATCAAGACTCTCGTAATTTCTCATGAGCTTTGTAAATCTTTAGAACCATTCTATGAAACATATGCTAGGTTAATTAATAGCTTAAATCACCAGATGTGTGTGATCTTACAAGATCTCGCATTCGCAGTAACTTTTTTCGAACGTTACCTGAACGAATATCCTTTCTAAACAGAATTTCGAGGAAACGAAAATTCGAAAATCTCTGGATGAATCAATTGAAAGGCGCACCTGGGAAGGTAAGACTAGGTGCGACGAATACCTTCCAAAAACCGTCGAGTAATTATTAATTTGAAAAGGTGTGCTACATTCAACTGGAATAGATAATCAAAAACCTATAAGAATGATTGAGTAAATAGTCGATTTTTGTTTTTGGAAAGATTTCAAGTTTTTTTTTGAAACGTGAAACTGAAGTCTTACGTCCGAGATTGGGGCGATTGTGCGTTTCATTCATTGGTGAAATTGAAGAAATGAAGTGTTCGCAGTCTTCTCAAATTGAAACTCATCACCAGCCCCCGGTTGTTGTTGAAAATATATATAGAAAAGACTTATACGCTCACATGTGCATCATGCAAGGAAGAGGTTCCTAGCAAATCATGCAAGGTAGGAATTTAAACACTTCGAGTGGTTCCATCAATGCGCCAAAGCAAGTGCCTCGCGGATCCTCAATAAAAATAAGGGGCCAGCGATGGCACTGATCCGGCAATGAATAGGGAGTTTTTGAATCTTGCAGTAAAAGGAGAACAAAAATAGTTGGCTTTGAAAACAAGTTTGCATTGATTCGCCACAAAACTCGTCCGATACGCCCCGACTACTACAGAAAGAATACTAGAGCACCAATATACAGATAAAATACAGAAACATACTAGAGCAGCAAATCACTTGAAAATCAGTCGCTTTGGAAATTTTCATTCTTTTGGCACTAAAAAAAACATGGGAATCTTTCCGAAAAGCGAGCAAGCCATTAATTCTCTTCACACCCATTATAGCCTAAGATAAGCAATGAATTATGAAGAGGAAAGTAATCTGAAAATAGCAAAGAGGAAGAATTTCAGAAGGAAAACAGGAAAAAGGAGAGAAGTGTCGGCGCTCGCCGAAGAATTAACAGCTGAATGGGAGGGATTGATTAGTGCCACCACAAAAGACTGCCAACGTGTTTCAGCAATGACCCCTCGTTTTTTGATCCCTCATCGCCCGTTTCCCTGACGGAAGCCGTTACAAGACTATCCCTTGGAACACCTTTCAGTTATGAAGATAGGCTGACGTCCTGAATCAAAATGGCTGACAATGCTCCCTAACTTCCTTAACCCTCTGCATTAATTAAACTCGCACTTGACCTCAGTATAGATGGTCAAAACTGTTTCTACTGTATGCTGCTAACCGCATCCAAAAACTCCTCGGGAGGAGTTTTTCGTTAGCCGCGAGTTCCTCTCGCATCTCAGCGCTATTTCCGTACTCTCTGCGAGAGAATGTTGAACGCCAATTTACCGCGAGGATGCCACATGTCTGAATTTCAGAGAAAAAACAGCCCTGAAAACGTTTTGAGATCGTTATTTTTTGTAACAAAGGTTACAATTATCGCTTTTTCGAGCCGTTTTCATTGAAAATGCATCAAATGCCCACCAAATAGAGATGTTAAGGTGAAACTAAAGCGAATTCTCTCCTAACTATTAGGAGTCCTGCTCAGATTCTGGTGTGGTTAAACTCGCGTTTCAAGCGACGTTAACGCCTGTTAATTCGCGTTTAACACCCCCAATTACTACCACCCCGGGTTGTCACCTGGAGGTGAACAGCAGGTCACCTGGAGGTATAAGGCGAAAACACGGGTAGGGAATATGATATTGTCACCTGGATGTCACCAGCAGGTCGTGGGGGGAGTCATGCCCCACCACACCCTCTGGACTTCCAGGTGACATGAACTTCATCTCACCTCGAGGTCTCTCGCATGTCACCTGGTAGTCGTGGGGATGTGGTGGAGCTTGACTCCTACGCTCGATCTGCAGGTCGCCTCCAGGTGACAGCTGGAAGTTCCTGAGGTAGTGTAGGATATGTTGACAAGTTATCCTCTATAAAATATCCTAAATCTCACCACTAATGATGCGTGCGGTGCGCGCGATGCTACAGCCTCCGTCTGCCCTCCGCTCTCTCACTGTTTATAACCTCCGCTTCGCACCAGCACGCGTAGTAACCATGGGAATTTCGCGGTTCTACAGCCTGTAGAGCCTGTTGTTAATGCGTTATAACAGATTAGAACGTGTTGTTTTTCCCTCACAACTTCGTGCTGACAGTGAGTCGAAATAGACGCTTGCACGTTTCTGCAAGGGTGTTGGCAACAGACGAAAATGGGTGTACTGTATACTATGTCCTAACAGATGAGAATGGGCGTGGTAGGCACGGCTGGGATGATTTCTTGCGCCTTGCTATCATCGACAGATGATACTATCCGGTGCACAAGTTTAAGGAGGAGGAAATGAACATGGCTAACTCGTGCATGCTGAATGGCGGTCTGTGAGTGCCGTGCGCGACGAAACGTGTGGCGACTTGATTCCGTATTTAGGTGAAGTTGAGTAAATTGGCATGTCCTTATGCCTTACTTACCTTCATGCGCTGATTTCAAGCAACTAACAATGGCCGTTTTGTCGTATTACGAGCTAAAAAATTTTTTCAAACGATTATGAGTCTTCCGAATTCGCCGTGCGTGACAACGACAGGAGCGTTACGCTCACGCACGCGAGCAAGCAAGGTCATGGAACCGAGGAAGAGGAAGCTAGCTAAAGAAAATTCAATTCATTTCATTGTGCTACCGCAGCAAGGGAGCACTTAGCCGTCGAACGAGGCCACGCCCATTTTTCCGTGCCGAGAACCAACCTATAGGGTTTTCCTTACCCTCTTTCAAAAGTAGGAGAGTGGTTGCGTCGCGAGAAGTGGGCGTGGCCAAGTGCGAAGGCCGAGTGCCCTTCACCTCACTGCGATAGCACCCATTTCATATCCATTCAACATAAACTTTAATTTTTAGCCGGGGCAACAATACCGTTTTTGAATATAAATCTTGTTACTTATCTGGCGGAGTTCGATAAGATAAAGCAGTTTACCACGCCAGAACCTTGCATAAAAATGCGCCAACCGATTTTAAAATGATTCACTTCCACGATTACACAAAAGATGCCAACATTAATAGAACATCTGCTCCAAACATTAATTTACAAGGTATATACGGAACGGTGCAGAATGGAAACGATCGAACATTGAAAACTCAGGCAAAACCCAACGGGAATTACACCTGGGGAGGCATGCATGAACTCAGCGAACGGTGTCAGGGAGCCGCTCCGCGTGCCATGCGCGCAGCGTCGAGCAACGGGGCGGCCCCGAAAATCAGGCACATCAATACACGCCACGAAATTCGGCGCCGCCCCGTTGCTCGACGCTGCGCGCATGGCACGCGGAGCGGCTCCCTGACACCGTTCGCTCCGTTCATGAATGCCGCCCCTGGAGTGAAATGCGTTCTTGGCCACTGCACACCAAGCATTTTACCTCACGTCCAAATTTATTTGCGCGCGATCGGTCCTAGAGTGGTGCGAACTCCTGGCGGCAAGTAAACATCAAAAGATGCTGGTTGTCATGCGCCCACTTTAGAGAAGGCACACTTTCAATATTTAAAAATTCGTTTCCTGTCAATAGGAGTGAGTGAGGGTGTCTCACCTACGTCAATTTAACCCAATCACGACCACGTGTCCCACCGGTGGGACACTTTTTTCGAAAATCGATTTCTCCGTCGCAAGAAACTACATTCGAGTCTACATATGATCAATGTCTTGAACTACCCAAGACCTAAATAAAAACCTCGTGGTCCATCAGTAGGTCAAACGCAACAACATATTTAGACTTTTCCTAAATCAGGAGGGCTGAAGTAGAGGGAAAAACTGCTGCAAAGCAACTTTAGAAGCACCTTATGATTTCATTTTACTTCTATTGCTAGCTTCTAGGTTGCTTAGTAGAAACCTATCGTTTGAAACTTGTTTACTTTTTTGAAAGCGTAGCAGCGCAGCTGACCCCGTTCTGGTTCTGGGTAATTGTTTCTCGATAAAGAAAGCGTCTCGGAAGCTCAAACTCTGTTACTGTCCAAAAATCGTTGCTAGCCACAATATAGATACAAAAAAGCGAAAGCAATTACCTTTGGGACGCTATTCAAGCCAGCGTGCCCCACCGTTGGGACACGTTATACGGTGACGCAATATCACACGCGGTTTGAAAGTGTAGCCGCTCAAAATTAGGCGTGGTCGTGAATGGGATAAAGGCGGGGTTTGCGATTAGAAGATTTTTGAGCTCTCTTTATGAGAATGTTTAGTTAGTCATCACAAAAGGAAAAATAAGTCAAAAACCAGGAAATTTGCGGGGAAAACGCTAAAAAACAAGTTAAGGCGGCTAATTATCGGTGTCGGCCGACATTTCATGTCGAGATTTTCATTATGCTTCTTTATCCGCCCCCTATTTTGCTGCTAAAGTAGTCAGTAGTCTCCAAATGTGCTCAGAAGGAATCACTTTAGAAACACACTGAAAGTTGACGAACAGGCAATCATAGAAATTTCGATAATGGGGGGGGGAGCGGACACCTAGGAATAACTTGTTCCTGAGCGTTTTTTCTACAACTCTTCACTTGTTTTCACGTTTGTGATGGCTAGATCTACCTTCTCATAAAAATATCACAGGAACCGTTCCTATGTCGAACCCTGCCTTTAAAGGTTATCGAAACAAAAACAATAGTATTCCGAGAGACTCGATAATAAACATCGCGTCAAAAAACTTCATTAAACTTGTTATTTCGACTGGGAAAAACACTGTCAACCATTCAGACGGCCATTTCCGCAAGAAGGAGCTGCTGTCGCTACAATCAACAACCGCTTCCAGGTGAGCGGACCTGGTGCGTACACTTATTTCCGGTCTTTTCCGATTTTGGGGTTAGCTTTAGTCTCCCTAAACTTCCCTGCACACGGCACCAGAAAGCACCTCATAGGGCATTGGTATACCCTGTCCCAAACGAGATGGCAAGCGAAGAGTCCGAAGAAGCAGCGCACCCTCTGCGTCTTGATATTCGGACTTCGCGTACGCATATACGTAGCATGTCCTACCGTTATCCAAAAAACAGAAGACTTCGTGACCTCCGAGCTGTTATCCATATCCTAAAACACTTTCCTTGCTACGTAAAGAAGATTATCTGAGTCAAGAGTGAGTATCACAAGCATTTTGAGCGAAAAGAATGCAAAACAATTATCAAGAATGGGTAAAAAAGAAGTGAGGACGTGAAAAACTCGTCGAGCTCTGTTTTTGGATTACGGCAGCGCATGCTAAGTATTTGCGTACGCGACGTCCGAAAATGTCAGAGGCGCACAGGGTGCGCTGCTTCTTTGGACTCTTCGCTTGTCATCTTGTTTGGGACAGGGTATATACTTCAGCGGCAGCCAGTCGCCTGCGGCGTACACGCCGACCAAGTTGTCGCCGCTGCGAAAACCTCCACGCGCTTTCGCGTACCTATATTTCTGCGTACGCCCAATTGCAGACCATGTAAATGATATTGATTTTGTTCACAATATTGTTTTCCTGATTTAAGTTGTATGATGAAAACTTTTTCGATGAAAAATGTCACTATGAAGTGGATGAAAAACAAATCTGCATTACATATTCCAGATTAAATGCAGCGTTCACGATGAATATCGAACTAGAGTTTGACCCAAAAATAGGATTGTTTGGTGGCGAGGTGACTAATAGAGTAGAAACAGCAAAGAAAAACGTCCAGAATAAGCTAAAATGACGGTTTCTATCGTTCGGGGCACATGAGCCTTGCTGATTTCCGCGAGCGCGCGCTAATCGCGAAATGTGCGCGAATCGACCGGGCTGAACGCGGCAGATTTGCTTTGCAATTTGTCATTGAAGGCGTGAGCGGCGCCACAAGCTCGTCCGAACAGGGGGCGTATCGGGATAGGTAAGTGCACTGGGATAACTTTCAAATCCGATTTTATCGATTTCTGGCCCGTTTTCGCTGCTTTTTTCGGCCCTATCCTCTCAAGCATCTGCCAAATTAGTGTTTCACTCTGACCTCGAATACGATATTTATCGTGGACACTGCCTTTAAGAGAAATCTTTTCGATGTGGTATGTTGACCTTATTCTTCATTCCGCATATCTCAAAAAAGAGTTTTTGCCGCTCCCTTATAACAAATATCAAAAAAGACTGAGAGGAAACGAAAAAAAGCTTCTACGAGAAATCATAGGGACCCAGCGACAATCGGCGAAAGAGTATACCAGGGTTTCTTCATTTAAAACAATAAGGCCTATTTTACACTCTCATCGCTAATCGCCGCGATGGCATGTTTTGGATTCGGATCGACGTGCGACACGATCCCAATGTTCAAGATTCACACCCAGTCGCATCGCGCGGCGATCGATCTCTGAAAAAGGCGTAAAGGGCTCTGTAGAGTTGCACCGCGGCAAGTCTTGCAGCGGCGGCGCCATGATGGAGAGTGGGGACGCCATGCAGCGGGCGAGGGCGGCGAAGTGTCGGGCGAGAGCGGCGATGTGGTGACCTCGCAGAGTGCTTTCGCCGCTGCGATAGCAGCGACATTCCGAGCGACGCCGTCGACGAACGGTGACAAGATTTGGTCTGGTTCATTTCCTGTTTTTTTTGCCCCTATGTGGCCCGGTGGTAGGCTCTCACAAATAGCGATTGCCACGAAACGTATTTTTGGTGTCTCGAAGAGTCTGCGGGAAGGCGTCATCACATGAATGAACGTAAATTTTGAGATACTAACTTCACTCCTTCCTGATGGTATTAATTTTAGTGGTTGTTCGTAAGTTTTTTCTAAACTTTCAAAGCATTGCAAAACAAATGTAGCTAATGAAAACAACTTTTGGCGTCGGATGATTGAAGGCGTACGCAGTGGTAGAACGGCGATGCTGACGGCGAATTCGCCGCAACTCTGCGAGCTGTTGGTGTCAACCGCCCCGGCAGGTTTCCACCCGTCCCTAACCTTTCGCTCGGCAACGTGTCGGTTGTCGCTGCAACTCCGCAGAGCCTTTAAAATCCCTCAGCGGCTCGTCGCTGCGACTGTCGCTCGCGAACTGTTCCCTACCGTAGTGTTGGAGCTGGTTCCCACACGATGAGTGCTAGTTGGCGAAACCTGTCGCTGCAGCGACAAGGAAGTATACCAATGTCCATAAGCACGAATAAATTTAGCTTTTACCACAAGTTAACTTTGCATATCGCAAAATTGGAACATGGGAAGAAACGCTACGCACTGGAGCGGACAACCCCTATTGGCTGAGAGGATGGCACATCAGAATGCCAAGTTGCTCACCAGGTTTTCAAAAGATGTGGTGAGGGAGGCAGAGTGTGTGGTGCTGGTCATGGAGATGTTTTTTTTAAACTTAATTATGATTTCACTTTGGTGTTGCCTTATCTCTTAAATCTGAGAATGGTGTACAGGGTACTGCACGAGGTGTGGCCCGGCCACTTTTGCTTTTTGCCAATTTTTGTCCGTTTTCTCCCACTCCCACCAAGAGCTGATGTGCTCAAGTGTGCTCAAGCAGTGTATCCAGCACATTTATCTCTAACGTTTCATTGCGGTAAATTTTATCTTGCCTATTCAAATGTTAAGTAAAAAATTGTCAAGTGGATAAAAAACCAAAATTGAAAGCTCAAAGCCAAAGCTTTGCAAAAAAAGTCCAGATGTTTGAGAGGACGAGAGCACTTTTCACCACGTCCCGATGACGTCATCAGAAGCCAGATGCACTTTTCACGACGTCCCGATGACGTCATCAAAAGCCCGAAGCACTCTTCACGACGTCCCGATGACGTCATCAGAAGACAGGTTCACTTTTCACGACGTTCCGATGACGCCATCAGAATCCTTACTCACCTCCAAATCGATTACTTACCACCGTACGTACCCCTACCAACTTACCTGTCTGACAAGTTGATTGCATGCGACCACTGGCAGTGGCTATTAGCAGTGGGGACTGAAAAGCCTGACGGCCTACGGATCACGGCCTACGGCGCACGGCCTACGGCTCACGGCCTACGGCTCACGGTCTACGGCTCACGGCCTACGGCTCACGGCCTACGGCGGACACCATGAAAATTTCTAAAGCTTTCGGGCTCACAACTTTGTTATTTTTCAACCGATTTGGCTGAGATTTGGACAGCAATTGTCTTCTGGACCCCTTCACTTATGTCCAGAAGGAAATCTTCAGAAATTCTGTTTCAAAGATTCTATAAACAATTTTATAAAATTCTAAGTGATCACAAGGCCTAGGCAAACCAAACCTCTCCAGACGCTTCGCGGCTGGAGCGATTATTAAATCACTTCTCATCTCACCACTCGGGAATGATGCAGTAATCAGTGAGAGACAGATGAATAGATTGGTCATTGTTCCTGACTTGTAATTCAGCATACCTTTGAAGGAAATTCAAGAGCCGAAGGCAGCGCGGGAGCAGCAAGATATAGTCTACAGCAATGAAAGTAGGACCTGGTGAGGTTGCGGACTTGTCCTAACATACGGTATTTTGTTAGCGGTATCACTCATCCTCACATATTATAAGCGGCGTGGTGTGTCTGTCCGACTTTCTGGCACGTCCGACCGACCTCTGTTTGACCGGTGTTCAAATTTCCCCCAAATTTTGACACCTTCAGTCGGAGCGCGTTATTGTTTCAACAATACATAAAGAAAGTCGCGGAAAGCGAGTGGGGTTCAGGAAGAGCGCGCACACCATTGCGATCGTGTTGGGACCACCATAGCCGTTGCATATTGAGTCCTTTGAGTTATTTTCGTGGCTGATCGTGGTGGGACCACCCTAGCTGTTGCGTATTTAGTCCTTCAAGCTACGTTCGTTATAAATCGAGGTGGGACCACACTAGCTATCAAAAGTGACGCCTAGAACGTGCATGGAGCTGAGGGACCAACACGAGTTACTCTGTGAAAGTGGGCGGGGCCTCGAGTTTACCTTCAGGTTCAGTTATTGGAAATAGAAAGTAGCCGCGGCCTGACCTGTTTTAACGAGAGCGAACGCGAATCCAGCAAATCCTCGCCCTTATCCTCATCCTCATCTATAATAATGGGCGTGGTGATGTGTCTGACCACTAGTGCTGTTGCATAGGTCGTATTAGAAGTTATTGGGTGGAGTATCCTAGACTCTATAAATCTACCTCCATGTCACGCTGTGCACAGTCCTACCTCCATTCTCGCAGAGTATGTTTCGCCATAATGTGTGTCTGCGAAACTATCTGTACGTATGCAGGCATGCACGGGTGAATAAATGACACTCAGAAAATCCAGAAGTTTTGTCATAAAGTAGAGAACGATAATGTTATGTCAATTTGGAGAATGTCGTAGAAAACGAGTAGAGGTTCAGAAGGAGCACGCACAGTGCCGTGGAATGTGAGTAAGTGGTCTATGAACAGCGCGCACAGTGTCATGGAAGTTGAATAAGGGTGGGGGGGTTCATAAAGTGTGTGTAGTGTCGTTGGTAGGGAGAAGGGTACAGGAGGAGCACTTTTGGCTTCGTGGAAGTGAATAGGGGTCCAGGAGGTGCGCGATGTGCAGCTAGAGGGAGTGAGGTTACGAGGTTTAAGAGCAGCGCGCACACGGTCGATGAAGGTGACTGGGATTAGAAGAAGTCTGCGCACACCATTAAGGAGGGTGTTCAGGAGGAGCGCCTAAAAAGTTGATTAAAGTAGTTGGTGTTCAAAGGGGTGTGCGCACACCAGTAGAAAAGGTGTGTATGGGTTTAGGAGGAGCCCGCACAACGTTCGGGAGTGTTTTGAGCTTGGAAGGAAGTGTACATGCTATTTTTTGGAGGTATATAGGGGTTAAGGAGAAGCGAATTGTTGAGGAAAATTACTAGAATTGAAAAGTTGTATAGGGGTTGAAAAGGAGCGCACACAAAGTCCTGAAATGATTAGAAATTGAATGAGTCTGCGAACACACTTACTGAAGGAGTACAGAGATTCGAGAGGATTGAGTGTAAATCTTTTTGATAGGCAGAGGTCCAGAAGCTGCAGGAGCGAGCGCGCAACATCAGTGAGATTGTGGGTATTATATCAAAATGTTTTCGCGTGGCAGCTTGAGGAATCTGATGACTTTCTTGAAACTGCCTAAATTGGAAGAAATGCTTTTACAGAAATCGCACAGATAAGCTGCGTGATTTGTAGGAGAGGGTAAATAATATAGTTGTACAATTTCGAAAAAAATGTCGAACGAACGAAAATCGAAATTTTTTCGTTCGAAATCGTTTCGAACGAACGAATTTCGAAAAAATTTCGAAAAATCGGATTTCGAACGAACGAAAAATGAAAAAATTTCGTTCGAAAAAATTTCGAACGAACGAAAATTGAAAAAATTTCGTTCGAAAAAATTTCGAACGAACGAAAATCGAAAAATTTTCGTTCGAAAAAATTTCGAACGAACGAAAATTGAAAAAATTTCGTTCGAAAAAATTTCGAACGAACGAATTTCGAAAAACTTTCGAAATTATGGAGGTCGAACGAACGAAATTCGAAACAAATCGAAATTTCGATTTTTTTCGAAATTTCGTATTTTTTTCGAAACTCGTCGAAAATTTCGAAATTTTTTAGAAAATTTGTCAAAAATTTCGAGAATTTTTTCGAAATTTGTTCGAAAAAAATTCCGAAAGATTGAATTTCGAAAAAATTTCGAAAAATCGGATTTCGAACGAACGAAAATTAAAAAATTTTCGTTCGAAAAAATTTCGAACGAACGAAAATCGAAAAATTTTCGTTCGAAAAAATTTCGAACGAACGAAAATCGGAATTTTTTCGTTCGAAAAAATTTCGAACGAACGAAATTTGAAAAAAATTTCGTTCGACGAAATTTCGAACGAACGAAAACGAACGAAAAAAATTTCGAAAAATCTTTCGAAAATTTTTCGAAAATTTCGTTCGTGTACAACTATAGTAAATAATGAGAGGGGAGTGCATTTTGAGCATCATTGATCACTTTTGACTCTCCATATGAATGAGAAAGGCAGCCGATTGGCGTCTTTGAGGCAAACAGATCAGACTTTTCATTTACACTTGATTTCTTTGCCCAATCCTAAAAGAATTTGTCAGAAAGCAGGGAAACTCCGAGGCACTACTTAAAAACTTTATATTTTGATAAAACACCCGTTGCGGCGGTCGATTATGGCGAAATATCACCTTTGATAGCGATTATCAGAAAAAAGACGCTCACCTTCACCAAGCTGCAAAAATCTTCAGCAAAGCCCCGGTCTTTATGATGGGTGGAAATCGAACGCCGCGCGAGTCCGTGATTTCACCGATATGACTACATCTGTGGGAGCAATGAAAACAGGTGAAAATGCGAGAATGGAAACAAAAACTCACCGACCAATCTCAGTCATTTCGAAAAAATGAGTGATAACACTATCAGACTACAGTATGTTAGGGAGAGTCCGCAACCTCACCATGTCCTACTTCCATTGCTGTAGACTATAGCTACTGTGCGTTGTAACCACAGCGTTTTATAGCCATGCATATGGTAGAATGTGTTCCTAAGCAGAACAACCTTTGCCCTCAACAGGCAGGATTCTCGCATTGCCTTCTCAGTCGCAGAGTACTTATGAACTGTGTCCGGATTCATCAAAGCATTTTCGGTGGCAAAGCCTCTCTCACACTTGCCCGACCGACGTCGGACGACTCGTAATCGAATGTGTAATATCCATCTACCCTATCGTACCCATCTTATCTATCTAAACTTATCAAATTTGATAACCAGTCGTCCGACGTCGGCTGGCGAACTATGAAAGGGGCTTAAAGGCGGCAGACACGCTCGTAAGCATAGTCGAGATAACAGCATAGATCGGTCCGCACGGCCCGTACTATGTCGTCAACGACGTTTAAAGCGCTGAAAACTGTCCAGGATGACAGTATTTGACAATGTTTGAGCAATCTTGCCTTCCACGCCCGTATTTTCACACCCCTTTGAGTAACAGAATGAGAATCGATACTTGTGAAAACGTGTGATAATTTAGAGTTATAGCACTATCAAATGGGAGTGCACGAGAGAAATAGCTTGGTTTACTTGAGTATAACATGTCTGCATACCTAATGATTCTCGTCCACTTTCGAGAATGCCGCTCTACTTTGGCTGACCTCTTGAAATGGAGGATTTTGTCAGTGCACAAACATGTTATACTCAAATAAACCAAGCTATTTCTCTCGTGCACTCCCATTTGATAGTGCTATCACTCTCAATTATCACACGTTTTCACAAGTATTGATTCTCATTCCGTTACTCAAAGGGGTGTGAAAATACGGGCGTGGAAGGCAAGATTGCTCAAAAATTGTCAAATACTGTCATCCTGGACAGTTTTCAGCGATTTAAACGTCGTTGACGACATAGTACGGGCCGTGCGGACCTATCTATGCTGTTATCTCGACTATGCTTACGGGCGTGTATGCTGCCTTTAAAGGCAGTGTTCACGATAATCTTCAATTTTGAGACTATTCGCTATATTGATTAAGTGACCCACGGGTAGAACTAAAATGACGTAGAAATTGAGAAAAACGCACTGGAAGTACGCGAAATCTTTAAGTATCACGCCGCCTTTTAAGTATCACAGGAAGTGTTTGTTGTGACAATGAGATCTTTTGTGGACCCGTCCTTTGCAATTCGCTAATCTCTGATGCTCTTTTCTTTCCTTCAGACCCTGAATAAAACTGTTTTGCCTGAAACATACCTTCATTTTTGATCAGCCCGATTTTTACCGGTGTCAACCACCATGAAAATGCTCATCCAATCGGACAACTAGTCCATGTTATAGAATGATATCACCGAAATACGGCGTTTAAATGCGTTTCTCGCCGTTTCTTCGTAATTTTGGTAACACTTGGAGGCCGACGTATTGTGTTATGTGCAGAACTCGGGGACGAAAGTCATCTTGAACACTGCCTTTGCGGGCAGTGTTCACGATGATTTTCGTTCCCGAGTTTTCCACTCAAAATGAAGCGTTGGCCACCGAGTGTTACAGAAATTACAGAGAATAGGCGAGAAACGCACTAAAATGTCATATTTCAGTGACATTGATCTCTGGCCTGGACTAGTTGTCCAGTTGTATGAACATGTTCACGGTGGTTGTTACCGTAGAAAAATGGGATCAGTCGAAAATGGAAGAATAATCCAGGCAAAAAAGTACTAGTTAGGGTCAGAAGAAAACAAGGGAGCAACAGAAAGCAAATAATTGTAAAGGACGGGCCCACAAATGATTTCGTTGTCAAAAGAACAGTTCCTGTGAGAGTAAAGAGGTGGGGTGAGAGTAAAAAAGATTCCGTGACCTCCTAGTGCGTTTTTCTCGATTCCTGCGTCATTTATGTTCTACCTGGGGGCCAAACAATCGATTTAGTTATTAATCTCAAAATCGAAGATTATCATGAACACTGCCTTTAAGTTAGCGTTATCGGCTAACCGCAACCGTTATCAGTTTTTCACACGCTTACTGACCGGTTGAAAGAAGCGGTTACTTGACCACACCGGTTAATGGCTAACCAGCCGCTGAAAATGAAGAAAGCTTGGAGGTGAATTTGTTCTGTCTTGTTCGGTGTTCTAGATTATGATTCATCTTTGCATTTTCTCCGGTAAGTTAGCTAAACCGGTCGACCAAAATCATTTACCCGCGATTCTTACACTCATTAACCGGAAGAGAACTGGGTTAGGCCACGTTTATGCTATCCGTATGTTGGGGTGGGTGATGGCATCGGTCAGCAGCTAACCTACCGCTCATGATAAAGAAAAATCATGCTCCATCAAGGCTTAATTGTGCCACATTAACTGCTTCAGGCGGATTTTCGGGCAAACGGGTCCCTACTCAGGCACTCGGGGGACCACCCGCCACACTTTTGAGCCGAAACGGCCATCCCCCAACCTTGAGAGAGTCATTTGGCCATCCGCGCCCGTTCTCGACCGTCTACGCACATCGGCAGTCGCAGCCATCCGCGCCCCTACGCAGTTGCTCAGAATCATGAACATGTTTAGACAAAAGTATTAACGATGTTTCTGGTATAAAAGACTCCTCACCTCACCGTGCGCCTCAGTCGGCTCTTAGGCCCCCGTCAAAGTCGGTGGATCTACTGAGTCCCACCCGGTCGATACGCACCGAATTCATGGAATACGGGTGCAAAAAAAAATCAGCCCACTGAGTCCGACTGGAACCGTCTGATGCCCACCGCAATCCCCCCGGTCGATACTGATGGTTCTCATGCGTACAAGGGCGGGGCCAATGCACCGACTGAGTCCCACTGAGTCCCACCGAAATCATTCTCACCCCACCCGGTCGACATAGGTGTTTCTCACGTGATTTGGGTGCATTTTTTCCGCCGACTGCGACCTGCCGAGTCCCGCCGTATCTCGACTCTCGTCGTCTGCGCTCTGCCCCACGTACTGCTGCCGCTGACTATCGATTGCGTGTTACGCAAGAGGAATTGGTTGGCGCTGGTGGCTCAGTCGGACTCAGCAGGTTTTTCGACGGAGTCTGACGGGGGCCTTAGGAGCCGGATCTGGAAGGTGGCCTCGAGTCACTTCCCAGAAGATGCACTGCACACCGGAGGATAATTTTGGTCGCCGAGGGGAGAGGGCTCCCACGGTTCGGGGGGGGTGGTACCCAACTGGGGCCCATCTCCCCACGCTCCACGGTGGGGTGCACCCCACTGCGGACCGTGGCGGTGGGGTCACCCCCTCCCCTCCGTAGGAATCCAAACAGGGTTGATCCTTGTGGGCTGTCCCAGTGTCCCCTGAGCGAATCCGGTAACGCCGAAAATAAACATGGACAGTTTTTGAGCCGCTTATGGACAAATTTTGAACCGCTCGGGAGCCGGGGACCGACAGATTTTACTGGAGGACGCCGATCCGCGCACCTTTTGACATCGATGCGCTGATCGTAGGCGCGGCTCGGCGGCCAATAATGCGGCGGCCGTACCCTCCGAGTGCCTGAGTATAGCTCATTCTGCCTCAATTCTGAGCATCGATTTTTGACGCCTTTTGCTGGTCAGAAATCTAATCGTGAGTCGTTTTTTGGGGCGCAAGACTTTAGGAGAAGCGTGCAGGTTTTGAGACGGAGTGTGCAGGACGACATAAAGAAGTGTGGAGGACTTCAGTAGGAGTGCGCAGGGCTTTAGGGGGAATGTGCAGGATTTTAGTCGGAGTAGGCAGGACATCATAGAATGTGTGCAGGACTTCAGCAGGAGTGCATAGGACTGTAGGGGTAGTGTGCAGGACTCCAGTCGGAGTGTGCAGGACATCATAGAATGTGTGCATGATATCATAGAATGTGTGCAGGACTTCAGTAGGAGTGCACAGGACTTTAGTCGGAGTGTGCAGGACATCATAGAATGTGTGCAGGACATCATAGAAAGTGTGCAGGGCCTCAGTGGGTGTGCACAGATGAACAGAAACAGAAACCTGAACAACAACCTGCACGCCTTTGTGCTGCTTGCTGTCTGGTGCTGCGCAGCGACACCAGATTCTGCACTCTCCGAGCGGTCCTGTACTAGTATTGAGGTCACAACATCATTTTTCCTGGATTCTAAGACCGGGCACTGTATTTGTCCATCTACACTCGGCACGGATCGCACTCGTACTTCGCATTTCTTATTTCGCGTTGGCGCGGACTCGGCGCGCGTATGTTATAACGTATTAGTGCGAGACTGCAGATGGAAAAATGCAATGCCCGGTCCGAGAATGATGTTGTGATCACAATACTGCTACAGGACAGTTCGCAGAGTGTGGAGAAAGCGTGCAGTTTGTGATTGAGGTTTTCGTTTCTGCTCACCTGCGCACTCCCACTAGAGCCCTGCACACTTTCTATGACGTCCTAAACACTCCCACTGATGTCCTGCACACTTATTATGACGTACTGCACACTCTCACGGAAGTCCTGCACAGTACAAGAAGGCGCAATTACTGTGCTTATCTGGGCCTGATTCCGGTCCGCGATTGCGTCTCGACACGCTTTGCGACCGCACGCTCCCGAGTCAGAAGAACTTCCCGCGCCGCAGTCGCCGATCTGATGACTTCAGGTGAGTTTCGGAAACTGGAAACCAAGAAAAATTGGAGAAAATTGTGTAAAAAAGCCAAATCGAGTTGGCTCTGGCGTTGGAAACCCAACTGACTCGAGCGCGTGCGGTTGCAAAGCGTGTCGAGACGCGATTGCGGACCGGAATTTGTCCCCGATAAGCACAGTACTGATGGCATTCCTCTCCCAGAGTGGGCGGAATCCATCCCATTCAATACTGCAAAGATACCTCTGCGTCCCTACCCGTGATGTCAGATGGTCCTCGCACGACTAGCCTGCTTCCAAAGAAATCCGTTTTATCAGCGGCAATCGCAGCGAATTTCGGCTATTTTTTCCGCGGATTTCTGCGATTGTTCGCAGTTTTCGAAAGTATGAAAGGGCTTATAGGAAGGAACCACACTCAGGATCATTCTGAGCTTGGCTCATTCCGTTACCAAATTTGACCTCCAATACTGTTGTTAGGACACCGCGTAAAACCGTCTGAACTCAGTTCAGTTTCTTGCCTGCCTGATCGGGCCGAAGATCGTCAAAAGCGCAATTTCGAACATGAACACAGCTCCTATTGATTACAAGCATGTATGCAACACGTTTAAATTCGATCGCTCACTCTTATTTTACTATAAGATACATATCTATCTCCGATTGATATCAACACATTCTGGTTGATAACACTATATCTTATCTTCAATCGAGTTTGATGACTCGCAGTTAGGCTTAACCGCTGCGAAACTAGGTTGTCAAGCTCCGGTTTCGCTAATCGCGGTAACTCACTAACCGCGGTAAGGACGTGAACTATTGGGACGGCTGCTCTGAAAAACCTAGTTTGCAACCATCCACAAGAAAATAAACTCTAGTCTAATGCACCAGGCGCTTGCATTGCTACAGGGCGATGAAGGTAGTTATCCTCCATTTCCCCGCCACTCGCAGGGTTGGGCATCACTAACATAGGAGTGGTGTGGTTTTGAGAATGATTTCTTCATTTTCATAGTTGCTTTATTCGAAAAACAGCCGCTTCGCATCTATGATAGTGATAATACGACTACGAATAGCTCGGAAATGAATGTCATGTTGGAGATCCCTGTGCATGGAACTGATAGCAACACTAGCCAGGTGTTTACGAAAAAATTTCAAAACCGTAAAAGGAATTTTTTTTCGGTCAAAAATTTGTAGAATGCTTACCTACACTATGCTACGTGTAAAAATACATTTTTTTCAATTGTTTGATTTTTCGGTTTTCACGGAAAATCAATATTGAAAAAAAAACCGAAAAGTTTCGAAAAATGGTCGCACTCCAAAAGGGGTATTCGCCTCAAAAAAAATTGGTAAGGGAACGAGAAGCTTCATTTTTCGATTTCGAGTTTTGAAAAATTTTTTGCACATTCCTGATATTAGCGTAAGCGTTTGAGCAAGAGCACTGTTTCACCTCTCCGCATTTAGGAGAAAGGATCTATCTGAATCTCAAGAGAATGGTACCCTATAAAAAACGTCATAATTCACACCATTCGAGGCGCGAGCGGCGCGCGCGATGCCTCAGCCTCCGTCTGCCCTCCGCTCTCACACTGTCTCTAACCTCCGCTTCGCATCAGCACGCGTGGGAACCATGTGACTTTCGCCGTTTTACAAAAGTTTTTAGCTTTTTCTTTTGTTGTATTGACACCCTGATTCTCTATATAGTTTGCTACAAGTCTTTGACGAATAATTAGAACGAAAGCAGCGAAATAGCATACATAACTGGCTTACTTTTCTGGGTTTACACTCACCTTTCTGGGCGGGTTCTCAACACAAAAAAAAGTTTCTTCCCGTTATTTTGCCCAAAGTGCGGAAGAATTGACCTGAGTTGTATTGTGGAATCGCAGAAGGGAAAGTATATCAACATGTAGAACAATGATGGTGGTAGAGTTCGCGCAATCATTTTAGTCTGATGAATGAACGGGGCTGCGACGGTAGGGCACCCCGCGCGAATCGAAACCCCATTCTCCAGTGAGGCCACCAACCCCGCACGGCCAGCCTCCTGGTCCATGCGTCAGACTAAAGCGCTTTTCACAGTCTGCCGGACGACGACGTCCGGCACGTTATAAGAGTGCCGCAGTGCGAGGGAAGCTGCGGTGAACAACCGTCAGTTCCGACTCATCGGTACAAAATGTAAGGCGAAACCAACACTTTTTGACCCGTCATAACTTGCTCCGACGTCGTGTCTATGATTTCACCGCACTGCGAGGTCGGTCGGCCGATACCGCAGTGCGGGTCTCACCGACGCCGCAGTCCTATCTTATAACATACCGGACGGCGTCGTCCGGCAGACTGTGAAAGGCGCTTAAAACGAAAACGGAAACCGTACGTGTGAAAGTGTGATAGTCACTTCACTAGAATAGTAACTAAAAGGCTTCGATCACTTGCAGAGCATCAATATCATTCAATGAACTTCCTCCATCGCTTGTAGACTCTAAAAAATTTCAAAATTGAGACAAAAATTATTGAGTATAGATCTTCTACTTGTGAAAACGGATTTACCGTGATCCTTACTTAGTTTGGGGACTTGTGCTCTGCTCTTGCTGCAATTGGGTCAACGAGTGGTGTCCTATGTCGCTGGACCCGCTTGGTTCTGAGTCTCACGCCCGAGGTTCGTATTTAGATCAAAGAGGCACCTATTTGGCCCGCCCTGGAATATCATTAGGTTAGTTGCGTTGCCCAGGCTGACTTCTTCAACAGCGATGGCAGCACACCTCCTGCTCTTTCAAGTCACAGACAACTGTTGGATTTTTTTCTCCAATGTACTCTAAATTACTCTGAGTAAGCGAAAACGTAGAAACAGAAGGTCAAGGAAAAACCGCTAAATATATGGCAACATTTTTTTCTCCCTCAGCTACCTGCCACGGACTCAATGCTTCCCCAGATAAACAGTGTACGAATGATTTTTTGGTTTGTAACAGTTCAAGACCTGGCCAAGAAGTAATGCTATGTTTGTCGGGATTTCCTCGATTCTAATCCGCACCCTGAATGCTCCCTTTCTTATTTGTTGAACATGTTGTATTTTTTTAACTTATTGCTTTCCTAGAACAGCCTTACCCGCTTTTTTCTATTCACTGTGTAGTCTCGAGCCCCTTAAGTGCACATAAATGATTAAATTAAGCTCTAGGATTGCATTATTCGGAAGCGTGTTGATCTCGGCTGGGGAGTTTGACCCTAGGCTAAGAAACGCGGAATTAGCGGCAAGCTGCTTTTAGTTTGGTTACGTGGTACAAAATACTATTTCTGTCCACCCACTCACAGAATGTCTACGTCGGCATTTTATCTTTTGAGACTTGTGTAAATAACCTTCAGGGCCGAGCCACCCAAGCAGAGTAGACTGAAGGATTATCGAACGATTGTTTTTTGAATGAGGATTATAGAGCAGAGCGCAAAATATGAGTGAAGTGAACGGTTCCAAGGAAATTTGAAAAGTCGTCAACAACGATAAAGGCTTTTAAGGGAAGCGTTCTGTGGCAAACGCATGTACGAAAATGACTAGTATCATTAGTATCTCTTTCGCCTCAATAGTGAAACTGCGTAGTATCCCGCCTCGAGCTGCAGTCGCGCAAAGGATACCCATCAGGCATTTTTTTAAGTGCGTCGAATTACTTTTCGGATTTTACTCAAAACTTGTGTATAGGGTTTGGTTAGGGTGCTGAATACGAATTTGGGATCCAGTCTCCAAAGTTCATAGGTGTACTGTAGGTTACGGTAGGTACAATGTCATTTAGGGTGCAAAAATTACCTCAGCATTTCGGAAATTGACAAATGGATATTAAATTCTCATTCAGCACCCCCAATTAACCGCGTAGAAATTTTGAGTCAATTTTGGATTTTTGACCAAACCACCGTACATGCAGCGTAACCTACCGTGAGCTATCAAAAATCGATAAACGGACTTCAGATTCGTGTTCCGCTCTCCACGGAACACCTTGTGGAACATTTTGAGCCATTTATATCGTGGCATTCCGGAACGGCATGCATGAACGCTGCGAAGAAGGTCAGGGAGCCGCTCCGCGTCGTATGCGCCCAGCGTCGAGCCACGGGACGGCCCAAAAATTGGTGTGTTGCGGACATAAATACACCTTCTACACCAAATTCTACGCCAAGCGGCATTTTTTGTCATCCCAGTCGCTTTCTGGCACTTTTCTGTCATCCCGTGCATCCCAATAATTGGAAGCAAAGGCGACTGGGATGACAGAAAATGCGCGCGTAGAGTTAGCAGTGGAAAAAGCATTTGCATCCGCGATGCGCTACTATACCCCATGCATCTCGGGGCCGTCCCGTGGCTCGACGCTGCGCGCATAGCTCCCTGACCTTCTTCGCAGCTTTCATGCATGCCGCGGTCGGAAATCGTTAAAAGTCGTGTTTTGTCCCCAGATTTTCCCCCGATTTGAGGCTATAAAAGGTCAGTCGAAAACTTAAAAAAACGACATATAGAACTCAACTTCGTGATGAACTCACCAAAAATCCCCCGTGAGGAAATTTGAGGTCGAATCTAAAGAAATTTTTGAACGCTTAGAATTTTCAAACTTGCCAAAAGAAACGGTCAACAAACAACAGTCCGAAACGCTATCACTCTACAGAATTTGAAGAATGTGCTTCCAGCCAAATTCTGTCCAGGGGGCTATTTTGTGCGCTAAACGCGAGTATGAGGTGTGTTTTCCGATTTTTGAAAAAAAATTGCTTGTCACTTCTTGGAACCTACCGATTGTGGCGGGATACTGCGCAATTTTACTATAGAGGCCCAATAGATACTAACAATGGAGATCGTTCTCGCAGATGCGCTTACCGCCATAAACACTTCCTTGGTGGCATGACAGTGGACAACGGTTTTTAACACATACAGCAATCGGCGCCGCGGGTTTATCCACACCCCCATAAGGTGCATTTGCCTTATCTCATCGAGATTGCGTCACAAGTGACAAGTCATTAATCCTTGACACTCGTACGTTTTTTTCAGTGACTGTCTCATAACTTTTTTCTTACTCATTAACGGAAAGAGTCATATTCAAGAAAGCCACAGTGTCGCATAATTTTTCTTATCACCGAGGTGTAGGTGTTCTTAACTGTTCATACTCTCCTAAAGAGGGTTTGCCCTATCTCAGCGAGACTGCGTGACATGTCACAAGTCATTATCCTTTGACTGATTTATATAGAACGCGAAACTCCACAAGACAGCACTCAAAGCGCTGATCATGATGGTAGGTTGGAATTTTTTCTTTTGCTTTCCATTTTCAGAAAAGCATAGGTAAGAGCGCGATTCAGTATTGGGTTATGTTACTATAGAAACAGAATGACCTCTATGTTAATACGTATTTTGGAATGGCTTCATTAGAATCGTACTTTGGGTGAAGGTTAGGCCTACGGAAATGATTAGCTGTGCGAAAAGGGTGATCTACATTGATTTTTTTCGATTTCTTTCTCGCAATGAGTACAATATTGAAATATTGCTGCATGATTACTATTGATGAAACGCTAGGCATATCCAAAAATGTTTGAAGGCAGTGTTCACGATTAGTTTCAATTACGTTTTAAGACCATAATAGTTCAGTGGCAGATGATGGACGAGATGTTGTCGAAGAAGGCACTGAAAACGCGGCAGGAACTGCAAAAAAAGGATTCCAAGTGGCCAGCATGGAGGGCCAACCCGCCCCAAATAAGCCAGCCCTTCTTTCTCGTGACGAGCTATCTAGGACGTCGGCGATTTTTATGGCGCATTGCCAAAGACAGCCGCTCCACCCTATTCGAACAATATCAGGGGCAATCATGACCACTACCAAGGGCCTCCGGCTAGACGGACCATCCCTACCTCTTCTCAGGTCCTCGTGGGCACCGAACGCAGTTGAAACGGCCAAGAAGCGTTGCAATGCTTGCGTAAAAAGCTAAAATCGGGCTGAAAAATCCGAAAAAAAACTCCAGCTATTCTCCCGATAGCTGCGGCGCTCCAACTACAGTCGCCGTGTTGGATGTTTCGCGCTAAATTCAAATTCCGCTGAAGGCGGAAACCTAGCATGTTTTCACAGAGATACACTTTTAACGGGTTCACACAGGAGACCCCCGGGACGTCCCACTAGGGTTATCCCCTATGGAGTCCCCACAGGGAGTTGACCCTCCGCCACGGTCCGCAGTGAAGCACACCCCACGTTGAACGGACATTTCCCTAAGATCCACGGCTCCCCCCCCCCCCGAACCGTGAAAAGATCCCCTCGGCGACAAAAAATCTCCTCCGGTATCCTGTGGATCTTTTGGAAAGTGACTCGAGATCATCTCCCAGGTCCGGCTCCGAAGAGCCGACTGAGACACACTGTGAGATGAAAAAGGCTTTTCATAGCTGCAACATTGCTAACACCTTTATTAATCAAAAGTTGTCTCGAATCAAGGCATGCTCTAAATGATAGCGAGATTTTTCCAATCGTCGGGGTAAACACCGAAACTCACGACATTTCATCGAAACAAGCGGGATTCCCCGATTCTATCGCAAGTTTCGTCCATCACCTCGATGCCGTGAGGAAAAGTGTTTCGCCTTTGCTCGAGACCCTGGACCGCCTCAGTTCCTTGTTTCGTTCTTCATTCGCGTGTTTTATGGTTGCTTCTGGAGGATTTCTGACTGTTTCCCGTTGATTCACTGATTCTAGGTCGACTTAAATTCCTCAAGGAAGTCTCAAACCCAAAACAGAGGTGCGCACCACGGAAACCGTCAGCCGACTCAGGTATCGCGCGAACTCGTCCCTGTCTCCATCCTCACACAGCAGCTCGTCCAACCCTGAAGTTACCTGTGGCAAAGAGGGTCGCAATCTTAGCTGTTTTCGAAGGGTTTTTGTCGTTCTTCTTTAGTACTAGTTTGAGAAGGCCTCATATCCTCTATTTTCAGTAGAAAAGGGGGCAATATCCATCGTGAACACTGAATTTTAGTCATAAGACTTCCCGTTCACTTCTATGGTACATCTTCACCGATGCGAAAACTCACACTACCGCGTAGGAGGTGTTCGTCTTCAGAACGCCAACAAAACCTTTTTAATAGCATAGAAACTCTTCTCGGCGTACTCCTGACTACTCTTCAATTAAGAAGGTAAATCAACAACGGAAGGCACCAGAGATACATTTTGACAAAGTGCCTCCAATGCTGTGTGGTTACTCCTCTTGAGGATTGTTATGACTTGGTTCAAATTTATTTACGATGCGAAGGGATACACGCGAAGGATTGAATCTCACCAAAAGACTTGTTGCAGTGTTTTTTTGCTGCTGTGGCTGAATTTTTCTCTTCTAAGTATATTAAGCAGCACGAGTCAATCAGAAATCATTACTGAGACTTTTTGTAGCTGGGCTAACCTCCCATCACATTATAAGGTGGATTGCAGCTGCTTTTGATTATGGGGAAAATCTCTTGGCTTTCTGGTATGCTAGACGAACGTGGTTGAGAAGTCTATTCTCCAGAACAAGCAGGCAATAATACACTACAAATCCTCCTTTCATACGGGACCAGCCGTCCAGCGAGCTCCGCCCGCCTGAAGGGTGGCTGGGGGCTTTGCCCCCAGGCCCTCAAAATTCCGCCTCCGGCGAAAATTATCAAGTTGTCTTTGCATATATTGAATCAGCTCAGAAATTATTTTGCATTAATATATTTTGTTGTAGACATAAAAGTTGCCTGCCGCACGTGTGGAGAAAGCGAGAAAAGCAATAAATCTGCTGCAGTTGGGCACGCACACAAAATCAACTTGAAGTGCGGCAAATTCTGTAGATTAGCGTTCTCGAGCTCGTTTCAAAGGCATTCTTCTTTCTGCGGTGTCCTGCGCATTGCTACGTGGTACCGCACACTTTCTACGGCGTCTAGAGCACTTCCCCTGAGGTCGCGCACACTTTCTACAGGCGCACTCCTACATGGGCACCGCTCATTTTCTGTGGCGTACGGCGCACTCTTACATGGGTCCCGCGTACTTTTTATGGCGTCCGGCGCCCTCTAACCTGGGTTCCGCACACTTTCTATGGCGTCCGGCGCTCTCTAGTGTTTTATGGCGTTCGGCGCCCTCTTACATAGGTCCCGCACACTTTCTATGGCGTCCGGCGCACTCTTATATGGGTCCCGCACACTTTACATGGCGTGCGGCGAACTCCTGAATGGGATCCGTACACTTTCAATGGCGTCCGGCGCTCTCTAGCATGATTCCCGCACACTTTCTATGGCTTTCGGCGCCCTCTAACATGGGTCCCGCACACTTTCTATGGCGTCCGGCGCACTCTAAAATGGATCCCGCACACTTTCTATGGCGTCCGGCCGTTTTGATAAGGTTCCTACGTTTTTCTGTTCGAAAAAGTGTGTGATGCAAGACTAAGGCAATTCAAGGAACGATTTTCCGCTGTTCTCAGAGTTTTGAGTCGAATTTTCTTTGAATACCATGCCTTGTGTCTCCCAGATTTGTCGAAAATGTTGGCCAGAATGGTAGAGTGTTCTCAACAACGCGTAGGAAATCAAATCGGGAGGTTTGGATCGCTCTCGATAGTTTTTGAGGGCTTGAGATCTTTCAGAAGCTTTTGGGAAAACTCGAAAAACACTACAACACACCCTTGTGTTTTTGAATGTTGCTGTAGCCCGAGTTCTTAACGAGATTTCTTGTAGGTGCTAAACAGCTATCAAACATTTGGAATGCTGTTTCGTTTAGAGAGAATGATGTTTTCAATCAAAAGAGAAGAAATAGGCACACTTCCTTCAAAACAACGCCGTTTCTAGAGTCTAATGAGAGGTTAACTATATTTCAACTCCTAGCGGAAAGTGTTCAGTTAAAAGAGGAGGGGAAGGATGTTGGCCAATTACAGAAAATAATGGATTAGATTAGGTACTATCTATATCTGTAATTCTCTAGACCTCTGTTTATCCTTAAGTTGTCAGTGTGTATGTATGAGTACATAGCATAAGTTTCAGCTGCTATACGTCATCTCGCTGTTTATTATTGCCGGCGCATTGAGGCGTCCACCAACTATCGGTAAGTAATATGATAGTTTGAAAGGTTTTCTTCATAGGATGTATGTATCATGTAAAGATTCTATATCATTTAAAAATGATTACCCACAATTTTTTGGCAAACGACTCATTGTTTCGTTGTGGATCCAAAACTCAATAGTAGGTGGCCTTAGAAGAAGAATTGCTAAGGAGCCCTGCATCTGGAAGCTTCAAGGAGCCAGCGCTACGTTTTCTGGTCATAGTTATCGGCAGTTCTCAGGCACTCGAGGGTAGTGTGTCGGCACAATAAGGGTTGCATCCCAGGGCTGACATCGGATTCAACCCCTCCTCATTGACAGACATATTCTGCAAAGGAAAGGAACTACCCCCAGCGTCCAAAATCAGCTTCCAAAAAGTGACAGTAGGTCACTTTCTCGGAACTACCTAAAGCGTCCCACTGCCCCCTCAGCGAGAGTGGCCGCCTCACTCTGTACCTGCCGCCGTCGTAAAAGAGGATGCTGCCGTGTTCAATCGTTTGAGAAAGACACCATGGGAGAGGTTGAATCCCAGAACAAAGGTATAAGCATACACTACTCATTGAAAGAAGCTGCTGAACCCACGCAAGCCAAGAAAATCAACATGTAAGAGTCGAGGTCACCAAAGAAGGGATCAGCAGCGCATCATCCGGAGGGATTGCCATTTGGGAGCACCTCCTACTGTTAGCAGTAGGTACAGCAAGTGTACCGAGAATTTCATTGTATGCGGGTTCGACTGTTATTGCGCCCACTCAGATACTCGCGGCTTAGTAAGGCAGCACGAGGATATTACTAACGGAGTGACTCGTCGATGTGTAAGCCCCTTTCGTTCCCCCAACTGCTGCCCAGGGCAGCACGTTGTGTCCTCTTGCTCCGCTCACTGCCCCAACTGCTGCCCTTATAGTGGCCCCACGTGCTGCTACAGTCGCCTCCCCAACTGCTGCTCCTTATTGTGGCCCTAACTGCCGCTGTTCTTTCCCCAATTGCTGCTCTTCATTCATAATCTTTCCTTTTTTGTGATAACCCTTCTCCCGCAGGGGATACGTAAAGATCAGCAGCAGCGCTGGTGTGCATATCAAAAATTGAGACCTCGTTGAGGCTCATTCATATATACAACCGTTGATTCATCCTTGATTATATCCATTGATCTCCGCCACAGTTGAAGGAAATGATGTTGGCACTACGGGCTGTCTCGTGCCCACCCTAGGCGGCCTCGTATCTGGCACGAGTTTGCGAGGGCCGTTCAACACAGGCCTCGGTCAGTAGTAAATCTGAATCTCCAAAAACATTTCTTGACACAGAATTTTTCTATACCTTGAACAAGAATTGATATTTCCACTCGGTTTCGTGACTGTAGAGATGTGAATAAGGCGTGATAATCTGTTTCTTCCGTTTCAAAAGAAAAATTATGACTTTCTTCGTACAAAAAAGTTATATCCACATTTTCCAAGAATGAAGTTCTTCTCAAAATATTCTTAAGTCACTGAAATTCACACAGTTTAGAGAAATATTCAGGGTTAAACGGAATTCAAATATCAGAGTATTCATCATTTATTGATTTCCTTGTAAATGGTAATTTCTTTTATTCCAAGAAACAACAATTTTAGAATTCTTTCAAATTTTTTTCTTCTTTCTAATTTATTGTCGTGAATATTTTTCGAAAAGGTTCAAATTGTTAATTTCATTGGAAAAAGGTTTTTGAGAACTATCGGCTCTTGATTCTGTTAGCATTGTGCTTTTCGTGAAGAAAAGGTATTCTCCATTCAGCTTAATTTTTGGCAAACCATCGCCGCTCAGCATTTGAAAAATACGACTTCGTCCAAAACTAAAACAGTTTTCCTATGGAACATGCGAGTAAAGTTTGAGATTATTGAAACGCATTTCAGAGTGAGAAGGTGTATTTTTTTTAATTTCCGACTTACACCTTCCAGATTTTAAAAAAAGTCAAAATGTTGCAAATTTGGAAGAACACGCTAAATGAGTCATTTTAGAGGAGTCGGAAACATCTCGAATTTTTTCACACAACTATCATCCGATGAGAATGACGACTCATCCCTTTTTCCAGAATAATTCATCAGTTTTTAGCCGAGCTGAAACGTTCAAATTGCTCGCAAGGAACTTCTTTTCTCGAGGGTGCCACTTCAAATTGACATTTTCTTCAAAGTGAAACTGCGTTTGAATTATAATCAGTAAAATACCAAAAGTTGTTTTTTGAAGACTCGATGCAACGAAAATGTGAATGCATGAAAGTACCACGTTTGAAGAGGTCGCGCGCTGATAAAAGTGAGCTCTGCGCGCAATGGGTTGGCCCCCACCGCATGTTTAGCCAGCGATAGAGTCATAGAAGGGCGACCAGCTGGAGATGAACTGGATGTGATGGAACATGGCCTCGAGCACTTGGTAGTTAGTAGCTTCAGGTCGCGGCGATTTAGCGATTGGATGACAGCGTGTCTTGTCGACGGCGAGCGGGCGGCGCCTGGTCTTTAACTCAAAGACAAACTGAAGACAAACAGCCATTAAATTGACAAACTTTCGCTGCAGATTCATGAGTAAGGATCGTCCGACTACAGCTCCCATTATTGTTTTTTGCGAGCAACGGACATTAGTACAGTCGACCTGATAATAGGACTGTCGAAAAAGTGAACGCCAGGGAAGGTGTGCAAAAATCATTCAGATGCACACACTGAACCAGAAATTCGAAAACACCAGTAATGTCGGAAAAAAATGGCTGCGAACGAGCGCAAAAAGACCTGTGCGGCCCTAAACCTGAGTGTTCCGCTCACGCCACGCCCCCTCCTTCCAACCGGTACCGATCCGTAAACTACTGAAAACCAGGCCTTAGGGGTAACAACATACATCCAGGAGGTCACAATTCACTATTTTCAACAAAACTTGCACCATTTGATAATCGGTTGCCTTCTTATAGTCGGATTTTCAGTCAGACATTTTTGTCGGTAGCCGCTGAGGAAGTGAGCGTGGCGTGAGCGGACATCCAAGTTTAGGGCCGTAAAGGGCTATTTTGTTACCGTTTTTAGCCGTTTCTTCAGCATTATTGATGCAGTGAGCCCTGGTTCTTTCGATTTACGCTGGAAATCCGAACTGTTTTGATCGTGGACACTGCCTTCAAGGTATTCCGTGTGTTATGGCTGGAGATCGATTGATTGTGTTAACTCCATACAACTTCCCAAAGAGTGGGCATGTTCATTCTCTTTAAAAGGAAAAAAAACTCTTTATCTTGATTATGAGTTTGGTCGTAGTTACCTAAGAGACCACTTTGAGCAGTATTACCACACTGTGCTGGCCACAACACAGAGCAGCAGCTGAGGCGACGAATGGAGAACGAGGGCAGCACGTGCTCCTTGAACAGCACTTCGTCCCCTTGTGCTGCCCTCGCTATTCCAGTAGAAGTGAGAGCTAGTTGTGCTCCTTGACAGCTCACGATCGTCTGAGATGAAGATCAAGCGATTGCTTTAATTCCATACATCTTGTTTGGGGATAGAAAATATAAATGGTGAATTGACATATAACTTATCAGATGTCTATATGTGCATGCTCAAAACAAAAAAAGCTTCCCATGCTGACTGTAAATATGCTCGTAGCTGTCCAAATGGACCTCTTTGAGCAATGTTACCACACTACGATTGCCACAAAAAGAGCAGCAGCTGAGGCGACAAATGGAGGACGAGGGCAGCACGTGCTGCTAAGAGCGGCACAAAGCAAGCACGTGCTGCTCCAGCAGCAGCTCTTCCCCTCGTGCTGCTCTCTCTATCCTCGTCGAGGTGAAAGCCTATTGTGCTCCATTACAACCCCGCGATCCTCTGAGCACGTGATACCCCACAAATGTCTGAGGTCATTATATTTCGCCATGATCGACGCCCGCAATTGATCGTCGAAAAAAATAATAAGCTTTTCCGAAATGTCCAATAATTCACCATTCTTCAGTGAAACCAACCGGAGCACCACCGCTGACGCCAAACCGATTTGCAAAGATCCGTTTGGCAAGCAACGAAAGACTATCTATTCAAAACAAATTTCACCTACATATTTCTAGAGGATTTTGCGAGAGTTCCATTATCGAAGGAAGCGGAGCAGTTGACTGGAGAAGCGCTCGTGGAATATGTGAACAAGCGACAGCCATTTTTTGAAGTCGGTCATATTTTTTTTCATGCATACATCATCCTCAACATTTTCTTGGTGCTGAAAAAGTCCCTTAAAGGCACTGTTCACGATAAACTTCATGCTCGAATTTTTCGTGACAAATGCTTCTCGTGGCTCTCAGAAGCAGAACAGCATCGAAGAAACGGGACGAAAAGCTACCCAAGAGCCGAAAAACGGCTCAGAAAAATGTGCGAACCCCGCCGCTTTGGGAAAGTCCGGCCAGTTTCTGCTTTTCGACGTGAACAATGGAACACTCGAGATCTGAGATGAGCGATGGTTTCCAATCAAAAGCCCCGTTCTTCTCTTCATTTTCAACTTCTCTCTTTACTCAGGTCCGCCATAACTCCGTTCCCAGAAGGTCTTGTACAATTCCAGAGATATCATTGAAATCAGGATGGGACCGTTTTCAAGATAGTTGGAAGAACAGATAAAGGATTTTTATCGTGAACACTGCCTTTATGCTTTGGCTCATCGTTCATTTCAAAAACGATTTTACGCTTGAGAGGTGGTGCTGCGAAAGATCGCACACACACGTGGGGAACTAAGTAAATATTGCTTTAAAATAGAGCATAGGTGCGTTTGTGTTGCGCAATTGGGTATTGCCTAGCTTTTTGCGATCCGGCTTGCAGCATAAGGTGGATCGAAAGCTGTAGAAAACGAGTAGATTCAGGCAATATGGTCGGCGATACTACCTAAAGGCAGCATACAAGCTCAAAAATGATATCAATTCTATGGATTGAATCTAAAGTCTGAAGCTGTTAATATTCAGAGATACTGAAAAAAAAAAACCGGAAAAAATCGACTGAAATGAAGATACAACTGTTCGTTCTATACTGGCCCAGATGTGGTCGAGTTGTGCCGCATTGGCCGAAATAGCGGAGTTAGCGATAAATTTGTTGGGATAACGACGCTAATGTCCTCGTACGGTCCTTTCTGGAACGCTCACGACGTTAGAAGCGTAAAAAATGAGCCAAACTGACCTTAATCGAGCATTGAACATTTGTATTTAGGGATACGGAGCCCGTATCGGTGGGCGGAGATAGGTTGATTTTGTGACTCAATACGGCTCAAATACGGCCATTTTCACTCGTTTTCAACTCTTCCAACTTCGTGAGGGCTCTTCTAGGGACCGTAAGACTCCACTAATGTAGTTATCTCAACAACTGTGTGTATGCTGCCTTTAAATAACGTGCGCTAGACAGTGTATTCATTTATCCACTACAGAAAATCATAACATGTTTATTGTAGGTGAAAGTTTCACCGGAGGCAGAGCAAAACCGCAAGCGCCGTCTTATGAAACCTCATGTCATGGAGAAACTGAGAGAGCTAAGAAGTTCCATGCCGGAGAAAAAAGAACCAGTTTTTGATGAGAAGAATGAACCTATTCCTGAGAGGTTTGTGTGAACAGTAGAGAAACGAGATCCACATGTGTACGTGATCCTGAAACTCAATCATTTTTAGTTTCGATGCCAGAAAGAAATGGCCATTCTGCCCATCCATAAGCTATATCCGTGATCAGACAATGTGTGGTAAGAGGTTTAGTTTCTGAGTACAAACGCCAAAGAGCTCAATTTTTTTGCTGCTGACATAATATTAATGCCAGACTGTGACTCTAAGGTCTCTTTCAGAGTCTAAAGTCACAGTCTGGCATCAATGTTACCTAGAATGAGGTAGAATAAGTCTCTACTCAGACAACACATGTGGCAAAGGCAAGTGAGCTGATTTGAGAAAGACATGCGAGGTACAATAGGTTAGAGAAGGGTAGAAGTTTTGCCAAGGACTTCGAGTCATATCCAGTACGCATGTGCAAGCAATCACTTACCTTTAGTTTCTCTTGAAGAGACTGCCGGGGGTTGACTTCAGCCACCTGAGCAGATCGAATAACCAGGCGTGATGTTAATCAGGCTCATAGTAGCATTCATAAGGTTCAAGCATGCTATCTAGCACGAATCGCTGCAGGGCCGGCATCTTTGTAGGAATTATCGGTGCAGCTCATGGCTTGTATTGCAGAAGTGTCAAGCTTCAAATGCTCTTAACTTTGTTACCCTTCCATATGTAGTGCACTACAAAGAGCTACAGCTTGAACTGCTTGAACACAGCTACAATAACCCGAAGCTTCGAAAGAGTCTTTAAACCTGTGCGTTATTGAACAACCGCGACCGACTGTCGAAAAAGCAAGCCATAGGCCACATGACCTGCATGACAGCCAATTAGTATACCATAGGTCGTCAGTGACCCGGCCCGTCACTTGAATTCGGAAAAATCGCGCTTCTGCTCTAGAGTCCTGTGCGACGCGGTGTGCTGCGATGATCAGCTATATCAATCAAATATAGAGATAACGCATAAAAAGCATTTGTTCTAGAGAGCACCAAAATGTCTCTCTCTCTCTGAACGCGAAAGTGACTCGTTACCTTTGCTTACTTATATTCGATCGTGAGTCGCCGGCTGGCGATCCTCTCAGCGGCGGGAACACGTCTCTGGATGTCTTGACAGAATGGAGGTTCGAGAGTGTTTTCGTCGTCAATGGCAACACCCCCTTCGCTCAAGTCTGTCCATTCTAGCGTGGTGGAGAGCCGCAAATAACTGCTCTGATGGAGTGATGTGGATGCTCCCGAAGAGGCACTCCCATATGGGAGGAGTCCGAGAGCGCATGGCGCGCGCACCTTCTCGCGAATGAGTCACACTTCAGCGTCCCCCCTTACATCGTGATGCGTTTTTCTTGGATATTCCTGGAATCATTAGCTACCCCCAAGCGATTCCGTCTTTAAAGCCTGCGAGACGATTGCTTTTTCTACTATTCGCTTTTCTTATCCACGAGAAGGTGTCCACGAGAAGTTGCGCGCGCTATGCGCTCTAAGGCCGCGCCCACATCGGATTCCGTCTTTTCTATCCCTCGAGTGGTGTGGCCTTCGCAAGCTCCGTTCTCCGTCTAACATTTTGATCTTCTAAAGATGTGCTTAAATTGCCTCCCCTAGCATATTGAAGTAGGATGAGTGGACGCCGGCACGGAATAATGCGTTCCGTACCGCGTTCGGTCCCGTATTGTCGAACTCTCTGGAGCACATCAGCAGGGATTATTGTGCTCTCGTGTCATCTCGATTGGCAGGGCCACCATGTGGATACGGTCCATACAGAAGCATCCGCGGCTATAGCTAGTCTGTTCTACGGGCTTGGATTCATCCTACGTCCGTCCCAGTCTTCACGAACTCCACCGATCCGGAGTACGTAGTTCTGTCATACATAGACTAAAAGGGGCTGTCAGCCATCGACCAGCAATACCGTTGACAGCCGTCATAAAGTTTCTTGAGAATCCTACACGTTCCAAAGCCGTTTTGGGCTTCATCTGTCCAATGGGATGATGGGCTTCACAAACAAGAATCTCTGGAGCCTAGCCTCGAGCCCACTGACAAAAGGATATAAAGCTTGATTTACAATCTTATTGAGGAATTTCGGCAATTCTGCCCAACGTGTTGATGCTTTCCTTAGACCGTTTCATGCGGCGGGAGGCGATATCGTCACCGTAATATACACATTTTTAATTTTTTTTACAATGGAATCGAGAATAGGGCTCCAACTGTTTGTAGATGGCTAGCACCTTTTTCCGAAGTGTCATTTTGGTTTTCTTCAGAACAGGTTCCCTTTCCAACGCATTGTCGCTATGAACGATTGATAACGCTGAATATGGCAGCATGCGGGTGACAGATCGCTGCTGACATAATTCTAGCTACACGAATACTAATTAGCCACTTTCGACATGGCGGTGTGCAATCCTACCTTGACTGCACCGCGCAGCGAAGTCGCTTGGGCGGGACTACATTCCTCTCCGACGGAAGTGTGAATGGCGTTCAACCTGGCTTACTAGCGCTTGGTGAATTCTAGCAGGGCTACTGCGCTTGTTCAAGTTTAGCTCCATATTCAATGAATTCGGTCCCCTGTTTCGAAGTGGTGGCAAACTGTTAGTTCAAAAGGTAAAGGAATTGTCATAGCTAAACCATAGCAATAACCGCCAAGAAGCCACCATGTCGGGGTGGGGGCTCTCTACATACAGAGGGAGGAATAGCCTTGTTTCTGCAGCTCGAATCTTCACGTTACTCAATGCAAGTGAAGCGGCCCCGAGTGGAATAAGAGCCGCAAAAGGTGAGATAATTCCTTCGTCGGTGTGTGGAGAGCCCTTATTTCTACAATGTCCTAGAAGTTTTGACACAGTACCAGTCATGAAGTGTAGGCAACCATGCAGGCATTTTTCAGGTTCATGTTGGGCTGTCTCGGCTGCAGAAACTATGTCAGATCGTGTTTGCATTCAGTCAAAGGGAAAAATAACGGTTAATTCCAGCATAAGTTTACTAATCAAGTTAACTATTACTTTATCACGTACTGCACTCATTCTAAATATTTTCACAAATTGATTATTTCCATAGAACTACATTTCTTGTGCTTTGGTGTTTGATCGCAACCACTAGGTCGTCAAATGGCTTACTGAAATACGGGCGTTTCGAGACAGTCACTACATTCATCGACCAAGATTTTGATTCCGCAGGTCACCGGCACAGTCGTCTGTCCTTGAAAATTCGTTTGCGAGTTTCGGAGGCCAAAGATAGCGTCTTAAAATGGGTCATTTTCAACAGCGTGTTGCGCGACTGTATTGAAACCGAAGACAACTTTCTTGTGCAGTCGCTGTAATCTTTGAGCTTAAATTTACTAAACGTTTTCGGTGAAGGTTCTGGCTTTTAAATGGGATGATTTTTTAGTTTGCAGGACATAAGCACAACGTGTGAGAAAAGTGAGGGAACTTTTAAGCCACTCTGTTAATTTGAAGGGCTTCTCTTAGTTTATTGGCCTTACTTATAGTTCTAGAATTCCTTCACGGTTTTCTAGCGAAGTTATTGGGTCCTCAACCGAAGTGTTGACCTAAACTTGACGATCGAGCCTATGTGAGCGCGATATGGTTACATCGCAGTATACTGCAGCCGTCTTTTCTTAGCCGTCCAAGTGACATTTTGATTCGATTCTCCGAGAAAAAAAGAACCTAAGCCAGCCCGTACGTTGACCACCTCGTGGTCGACTTCGAAGGAAAAAAAAAACGATATGGGGTCATGAAGCCCAATTTTTCCGAGAATTCCGCAGGCGTGGTTGAATCGCACTACAGTTTCATTGTATACGATCACCTCTATTTTAAGTGAAACGCTCTCCAACGCAATGATGCATCTCTTTCAGCTGCACCAAGGAATCCGTCTAGTTGAGGAATTTTGTTTCCTTACTGTCACTCGATTTCTCGAAGACATTTTTATAACAGTTCACAAACTTTCGACCGTTCCTTTAAATACGATCCTTCCAATGTAAGTGAACAAGGAGTAGAAACTTTTCGCATACTACGAATCGTAGGACTTCCGGTTGTCCAGAAAAGTAGGATCGGGCCATAAATGGGCAACCATCACATCGTAGCCCGAATTGAGTTCAGGGAGGAGCCCACCTTGTAATCGCCCAGAGGGACATGGCGACGGTTTGGAGTGAAAAAGGCTTTAGAAGGAGGTCAGGGAGCAGGGAGGGAGCAGTACTTGTTCATTACAATCACCTCCTGCCGTCGGGTTTATATTAGTTGAACTTCTTCTCGCCCTCTGAGCATCACAAAATTCTTGATAATGGCGGTTGTCTTCAGAAGAAGTCGGCGAGTCATTCTCAGATGTAGACAAATTAAGTGCTTGCTCACATTGACTCTGCTCACGGATTGGTACTTGTTCAGAAAAGCACTTAGTACTTGTCGTTCTTCATATACATACTTGACACGCTGGTAGCTGTGCTATGCCGGACCGCGTTTGTCTGGATGCAAATGCAAGGTGTTTCGGATATAGCGTAGACTGTTTCGGATAAAACAGACAATCAAGGAGCTGCGAATGAATTTTAGCTCGGGGTAAACTGCGAACTTGACAAGGCAACCAATTCAGTCTTCAAACGGCAGTATTCTGGCGGAATAAATCTAGGTGTACGTGAGAAGGTGATCGTACACAATGAATGCTTGGATGCAAATGTCAGTTTTTTGTTTATTTTGTCGAATCTTCGAGTTCGTTGGTGCTAGTGGGAAAACCGCACCACCGCGTCGCGTTGGGAAACATTCTTTCCTGAAAATAGGGACATGTCGTTTGCATAGAAACGCACTGCAATGGTAGTTTGGTGTAGCCCGTATGACTAGTTTCGGGATTTATTTTATCGGGTCGATTCTGCAGGCACACCTATCCGACACTGACATTCTTGCTTGTTGCGGAAGCTCTTGCGGCTACGGGTATGTAAGCATATGTGACGGGCAGTTGACTCGCGAATACTTTTGTTTGATCGATTGCCTCCAGGTGCGAAGGAGGATATCCAATAAAGGCATGGCAGTACATAATGAAAAACGGAGTATGCACTGGAGGAAATTACAGGTCGAAGGTAATACTAAGGTCTACAGTATACTAAAACGGAGTCTTCGAGATCCTCTAACATCGAAGTGAACAGTCAAGATTATGTAGTTTTTTTTTCTAGGGCAACTGCAAACCATACCCATTTCCACCATGTGGCCATCATAAAGGACAACCTTATTACGGCGAATGTCCTCACACGCTCTATCCTACACCAAAGTGTCAAAGTCGCTGCCAACGCAAATACAACACTGCTTATGAGGAGGATAAAGTCCGCGGTAGGTTCGCAGATGAAGTGGCTCTGGAAACGCTTACTTTATCCGTCATCACAGAGAAGGTGTAGCATATTGTCGCATAATTAGGAAACTCTTCAAGAAATGAGATGAAGCCCGTGAGAATGAAATGAAGGTAAAGTGAAAAAGTTGAAATGGCCGACAATAGCAAATCAAATCAATGGCAGCTGAGCGTCCAGCAAGGCAATGCTAAACCGTCACCGAATCATCAAAAGAAGCAAGTTCCAAAGACATGGTTGAGCATTATTAGATATTTACATTCTCGAATATTCGGTCATTCATCACAATTCAGTGAGAAGCCAAAATGTAAAAAAAAAATAAGGTCCCTTCTCTAATTTTCACTGCCGTGATGAGAAAAACAGGCAGTGATTTGAAACTTTGTAAGCGTTAGAGGCAGCATACACGCTCTAAGGAGATGTGAGTTCTATTCTCTAAACCGAAGATTGGGAGTTGCCAGTAAAGATAAATGGCAAAAAACCTTATACAGAGAAGCGAAGAAACAGCGGATTCTCCATGTCTTAGATTGCGTCAGGACAAGTTACTCCGTTGCAAACATACTCGGTTCGAATAGCGGAACTAACAGACTCGTACGCCTATGCTAGAACGCCTGCATCGTTGGAATGTTGGAAAACGAGTGAAATGACAGTAATTGAGCTTTTATTTTAAGAGGGTGTTTGTATTGTGTGCGAAGACTGTAAAAGAAGTGGTCTGAAAAGGAAAGCCTCTGAAGCGTTTGTTTCATCTGCAAAAACGAATTATACTGCTAGTGTCTCTTGTGTATTTATAGTAGAGCTGCGTAGTAGTATAATGTCCCAAGCTCCAAGGAATTTTGACCTCAAGACGGTCGTAATCTGCACCGATTGTACCTTCCCAGTAATCTTCCGAGAATCTGTAAACGGACCTCAAATCCTGTTCAGCTTCCGAAGTGGTCCTCTGTGCAAAATTCGGACGGGTGCTTACTTTTTGAAACTTTATACAGAGTGTCAGCATTTTTCACTTGTTCTGGTTGTTGACCTAGATCAGCCAGGTTGCTCAGAAAGCATTTTAGAATGACGTTCCAGTTTTTTCTCAAAATTTCCCCAGGAAGGCGTTTTAGGGTGCTGATCACGAATCTGAGATTCGTTTGCCGATTTTCCGAACTTTTCGATTCAATTCGTTCTAAGGTTCTCATTAGAGGAAACTTTCTGAGCAAAACGCGACTTCGACGATCTCCAGAATGCTTCGATGAATGTGGCTTGAACTTTTTTCTTTAGGTGCGATTTGGAGCGCTTTGCACTAACCGAAAGTCTGTAATTCAAGTTTTGAAAGCTATACGGTAGACTGGTTGCAGCCTCAGATTTGGCTCGAAATCTCTCTTCGAGGGTTGTTCGGATCGATCAATACGAATTCGATGCGTATTTCCCGATTTTCGAAATGTCAGGGTAGGTTTCGACCCTTAGAGGCACAGTACACCGTCAGATGTAAATCTTGAGATTTCCATGCAATTGTGTAGAAGACTCTTCCTGTATAACACGTGCCAAGTGCGATCTCAATTCCTCCAAATAAGCGTGAGGCCTGATCCCCTTCACTCACCGCTTCGTTCCACACTCCTACCAGATTTCCGCGCTCGATAGCGGCTAGGTCGATAAATGACTTCCCCACAAGTCTTCATTCTTCAGTCCATTGCCGGACTGTCTTCTCCTTCTGACTCGCTCTCGCGCAACTATTGCGAATGAGGAGAAATACAGGCCTGAGGCAATTCAACCAAAAAATTGTTAGTCCCCAAAATACAGTGCATTTCATAGTTATAAGACACCCTTAAATTTCCCTATGACACTTCTACCGTTATTGATGGAGCTTTTCTGTCGAAACTATCATTGTCATATTTCCGAATCACTCGAGTATCTCATCTTTTTTTAGAGCACAACTTTCGTTTTTTGGGTTGTTTCATAATTATAGGACACCTTAGGTAATCCGTAATTTTCTTTTTCATACGAGCGAAATAACGATGGTTTTATAGCGAATATGTTCTCTGACACTGTGACACTGTTTCTCTGACATAGTTCGTTCAGGTGATTGAAGACACTCCTTGGAAGTTTTTGAAGGACTGTCGTGTTGACTTGTTCGCAGTCCTGTAACACATCACGTTTCCGCTCTTCCATGGCCTCCATTTGCTGATGGCTCAACGTTACAGGGTAAACTAGGCACAGCTAACAACCGGAATGTCTGAAGAAATCCACTGGTCATGATTTGAAGCGAATTCTCAATGAAGCGTACGCGGGCCAGGACTAGATTCACGCAGAATTCGGGGTTGAGCACCCTGCAATACCATTAGACGGTAACTTTGTGCAGCACAACATAGTATAAACAGCGACAAGGTAGGTATCTTCGTTTGGAGAGATTCACGGGCTGACAGCAAAACAAGACAACCGACTCGGAGATGTTGAGCTTCCTGATCGGTGTTGCATGGCGAATGTTTTTTTTTTGAAGGAAAGGTCGCTTATTCCTTTCTGGATAATGTGCTCTGGCCAGAATAAGTTCAACGTGGGTGAATGGTGTAGACAAACATGCTACTGGCATGATACCAGTAAGGGACAAGGACAGTCTTCTGAATGGAACTTCGTTAGTGTCGCTGATATTCCTCGAAGCGTTCTGTGAGGCTTGAAAGCGTGCGCTAGTCTTGATTCTACTCGAATAGATTGTATTAAGTGCCATAAAGTGCGGATGCAGTGTATTTTGCAATTTTTGAGTGGAAGGCAACGGCAAATCTTCGGAAGCAAGCGAGACAAGGGCTCAATCGTGTCAGTCTTGAAAGATGTTCTCGGGCAGACAACACGTGGCTGTATTGGAAGAGCCAGCAAGTAGTTCTTGAGAAAACTTCACGGAATGCCATAAAAGGTCAATAAGACGTCGAATCTACCCTGGCCATACCCAGGTTCAGGCTGTGGAAATGAACAAGCGTGTTGTGCTAGAGAAGTACGATCAAACGAAATCAACAAACCTTCAAAAACTCCAAAAAAAAAAGATCCAATGACATCTGTGTACGATAATCGAGTGTGGCGATGGTCACACTTGCTTTAAATGTGTTGCAATTACATTGGTGTGAACAAGAAACATGCGGATTACCTAAGATGTCCTATAATTATGAAACAGTCCAAAAAATGAAAAGTAGTGTTCTTAAAAAGACGAAGAGCTCGTGGAATCTGAAAGAACGACAATAATGGTTACTTGGCATGGTGGCCACAATAGTTTTGACAGCAAAGCTCCATCGTTAAAGGGAGAAGTGTTAAAGTGAAATTTGAGGGTGTCCTATAATTATGAACGCACTGTATAAGCATCTTCAAAAAACCATAACTCCATAGGTGGTCTTGAATGATTTCAGAGATACCATTGTGAGCAGCTTATTACTCTCTCCAACATCAGCTTAAAGACTGAAAAATTATTCTCTGGGTATTCTATGCCTTTAAAGGCAGCTGATAACGACGTTAATTAACTCATATGACCAATACCAAAACGCCTAAGTCGTTGGAAGCGTCAACACGAGCCAAAGCGACTGTTTTAAAGCAGTAAAACAGTATGCGAAGGCAGGGTCCCACAGGCAAAGTGGAGGGGGGGGGCTTGACACCTCGCTGCTAAAAATTGCTCGAACAAGGTCAGTTTGGCTCGTTGACACCTCGCTGCTAAAAATTGCTCGAACAAGGTCAGTTTGGCTCGTTTTCGAGGCTTCCAACGTCGTAAACGTTCAGCACCAACCCATGCGAGCGGAGTAACATCGATTGTCCAATCACATTTGCGCTGCCTTTGCGAGCGCGTTCTCCGTTTCGAATCAAATAAAAAACAACCCGTTGTCACTTCATTTCCCCCAAAATTTTTTTCCTGTCAAATCTCAATACTAGCAACTACTAGTTTTCGAATCAGATTATAATAGCGATAGCATTTTTGAGCGTGTATGCTGCCTTTCAATGGCGTGGCACCCATTGTAACCTACTGTACATGTCAGAATTTCGACACCTTTTTTGACGCTATCGCTATCAACGGCGGAAGCATTCTAGTAGAAGCTGAATTTTCTTAACGTCGCCATCTCGACCGGGTTCCGGATGTGTATGCTGCCTTTGAAGATTCTGATAAGCTAGCTTCTCATTAATTACACTATCTCCACCACATATTTTAGGAGCCTCCGCTTACAATGTGAGGAGAACTGAGTCGGCTATTCAGAAAGAGATAATGACGAATGGACCCGTTCAAGCAGCATTTGATGTGTACTCGGACTTCTCTTACTACCGCCGCGGAATATACGTGGTGAGATCGATCGATAATCGTTAGCGTCTGCACCATTCCTACTGGAGATAGAATCATTTCTTTCGCAGCACACAGCTGGAAAACTGGAAGGTGGTCATGCCGTGAAGATCATCGGATGGGGAGTAGAAAACGGCACTAAGTACTGGCTTATCCAGAATTCATACAACAATGACTGGGGAGAAGAAGGTTAGTTTTTCGAGCGCTCTTTCTCGAGTCGCTTCTATCCTCAGGGCGACAACCCATGTCCTCTCTATCGCCCTGAATACTTGTGTTATTGCTGTATATTGTATATTGCTAGTTCTTCCACTGATGGAACTAGCAATATCAGGTCTAAGCACTCAGATTTTTCACCCTTTTCTTTTTCATATGTTTTGCCCTTTTCTCTCACACAGGCTTTCAAACCTTAGTGCATAGAGTTGACGGTGAGCCACCAGCAACGTGAGCATGCATGGCTCTAAGCCGTCGTGAAATCTTCACTGAGGGTGCTCAAAGTGTTTTTTTGTCTGTAGATTCTTTTATCAACGGTCGCCCTAAGTAGAGAAGTTGATTGTCAAGGTGTGAGCAGTTCACAGGAAGGGTTTGCGATAAAAATGGTTGTTTAACTATACTCATGAGAAGGTAGTAATCAAAGAAGTAAAAATATGGCAAAAGTTAAAAAAATATCAGGAACAAGTTATTGCTTGATATCCGCCCGCCCCCAATTCTTACGCAAACTCTCTCATACTATGTACTAGATATAAGCGGCTAAGAATTGAGGATTTTTGTGAATGACTAGAACTCCAAAAAAGAGCTGTGAAATTAAAATGATTGTTCTGCACTGTTTCAGGATATTTCCGCATGATTCGTGGTATCAATAACTGCGGCATCGAAGGTGACGTTGTTGCCGGTGTGATGAAAGTTTGAACAAAAATGGCATGATAGCTACTCGCTATTGGGTGTGAACCTGGTTGGAGAGAAATTCGAATAAAATGCATAAACACATATTATACTTTCTGTGATATCTTTCAACCATATCACTCTTCCGGCTAAACGTGATGGGAGCAATAATGGAACACACGAGCAAATTCTTGCTTCACCTGTTTTAGAAAAGTTTTGTGAACAGGTTGCCTTTTTTAAACAAGATTCTACTAAGTAGGCGTAATCGTCTCGTTCTTGAGTGGCTGCCTCGGTGCCCACCTCTCGCCGCACGCTCACTCTTGATGTCATCAATCAGTCTTGCCCAGATTGGTCAATGGCGCCGTACGCAAAATGGCTACGGTCGAAGCCGTAATGACTAGTGAGAGGTTCGAGTATCAGTGCTGAATTTTCATAGTTCATTTCCATGGATGAGCAGACGTCGGGTAGCTATGGCCTGTTTACCAGTTTCGACCGGTCTAAGTTGTTATTCGCTACAATACCACAGTCAGGTCCATCAATAGAGTTGGAGAAAGGTAAATTCAGAGACAAAAATTGTCGGCACAGCCCGCAGATAGCCGTGTGCTGGTCGAACCTGATTAAGAATGATCATAGTTCATGAGGAGAATGTTGATTACCCAAAGACTTAAAGGCAGTGTTTACGATAAAAAATGTGTTCCAGCTTCCACTAGGAATGGGTAAAAGGAGGAGCACACTGTAACGTTGACGTCGAAAGAACGCATGAAAACGAGCCAGGAAACGCTCTAAAAGAGCCCGAAGTTGCCACTACGAGCACAAGGCAAACCCCAAAAGCGCAACACACGCCCACCGACGTGAACAAATGAATGCTCGAGATCGTGAGATGAGCGATGATTTCCAACCATTAGCCCCGTTCTTCTCTTCATTCTCAGCTTTTCTCTTTACTCAGGTCAGCTCGCATAGATCGGCTGCAAAAGACGTTACAGTTACAAGCCTCGGACAACTCGTCTACCATGTTTCCTTACCTCAATCTTTGAGGGACCATAACTCCGCTCCCAGAAGGTCTTTTACGATTTCAGAGACATCTTTGGAATCAGCATGGGGCCGTTTTCAAGATAGGTGAAAAAACAGAAAAACGATTTTCATCGTGAACACTGCCTTTAAAGGTCTTTTACGGTAAAATCCGTCTCCGAGTTTCCACTGAAATTTGAAAGGTTCTGGGCCTATGACAACAGTCATTCGAAAGAGATCTTAAAATAACCCTACACGGTCCTGAACTTCTGTGTACGGCGCGATCCCCGTCCACTCCACCCAACGGCGACTGATCGTAACAAACGGTGAAAAATCGACCTACAAAGCATACGATGATGGAATGATGAAAAACGTCCCGCTTGATGCACGGATGATTTTTTCACCCCATTTCCTGTTGTTTTTTTTCTCCAAGTCAAATTTTCAGTTGCTTGTTTCGGTCAGAGGTCTTTGAGTGGAGTGGGAGGGGATTGCGTTGTAGACAGAAATTTAGGACCGTGTAGAGATATTTAGGGCTCTCTTTTGCGTTTTTCCGGCATTTCAGCTGTCATGAGCCCCGCACAACTCGATTTTCGATGTAAATTCGAAGGCGGGCTTCCCATCGTGGCCAATGCCTTCAGCATTTGATAAACGTAGCTGCTATCGACTAGTGTTTCCAATTTTTTTATTTAGCTCTAGGCTTATTTGTTTGATTTCTATTTCCATTCCTGATAGACTACCAGGTTGTTCAATAAGTTTTGTCGTTCGATAAGAAAAACACAGTTTAATGGTTCAATATACACTTTATTATTCAGTATAATCTCCCTGAACATTAATGCACTTGCTCCAACAATCCTCTAATCTGTGGATCCCATCCCTGAAGTGAGAATCCGGAAGGTCTGCGAAATACGCTTCAACAGCCGTCATGACCTCTACATTTGATGAAAAACGCTTGCCACGCATAAATTTTTTGAGTTCTGGATAAAAATGGAAGTCGCTGGGGGCCAAATCTGGTGAATACGGTGGATGCTCCAACAATTCGAATTTTAATTTATGAACTTTAGCCATTGCCAAAATGCTCTTGTGACACGGTGCATTGTCCTGATGAAAAAGGATTTTTTCTTATGCGAACCCGGTGTTTTTCACGAATTTTTCCCTTCAACTGGTCCAAAAGGTTGTAATAATTTTCAGAAATAATTGTTTTTCCAAAAATCCTTTCGCATCCCAAAAAACTGATGCCATAACCTTCTTTGCCGATTTCTGGACACGAACTCGTTTCGAAGCCGAACAACCAGGTTCACCCCACTCTTTAGCCTCTTGGTTAGATTCAGGATCATGGTGATAGACCAATGTCTCATCCATAGTGATGAATCGACGTTTGATATCCATTTTATCCTTTTTAAACGCTCCAAATTCTGCTGAGAAAGTCGCATTCGAATGTGTTTTTGTTCCATTGTTAGCGAATACGGCACCCGCTGTGCACACAGCTTTTTAAAACCCAGAATTTCACTCAAAATCTGGCTCACACTGCCTAATGAGATGTGTAGAGCCTCTACTAAATCTCTCTCAGTCAATCGACAATCTTCCAAAACCATATCCTGTTTTGGCTATGATTTCTGGTGTTAATGCGCTTTTTGGACGTCCTTCACGTGGATCGTCTTCCAAGCTTGTTTTTACCACGGTTAAATTCAGCAACCCTTCTTTCTACTGTTCTTATTGTAGGTGAACAACCATATACACTTTTACATTCGTTCGTGAATTTCTTTTGGTGCTTCACCTTCCGAAAATAAGAATTTTATCACTGCACCATATTCAATTTTTTCCATTGCTGTGACACGGCGACACTAAATGGCTTGTAAACAAAAAATGTTACGACAGATTGAAATGAAACTTCATATACGTCCATATGAAGAGTGTACCAACAAAAAAAATTTGGGCTAAAAGCCACGTCCTCTCTTATTGAACGACAAGACTTATTGAACAACCTGGTATATGGACGGTGAGAACCTCGCTGGAGGAAAAGTTCGATTCGTGGTGGAACATCCATGTTTTAAAGCACATTTGAATTAAGCAGGAACCTAGAATGTTCATGGGTCAACATGGTCTACACAATCCACCCCCACACTCGGCATAGCTTTATTGAGCGGAATTGAATCTCCGATGCTCGCAGCTCGTACGGCTTCCCGTGCTTACTGTAGGTACAGTTCGCAAGGATCGCGCTGATACTTTGCCTTTCCGTCTAAAGCTTGCGTAATTTTAGCGCACGTATGTTATATTATATGGCACCGAGTTTGCGCCGTACTTCAGTGGAAACGCAAAAGTATCAGTGCGTTCCGTGCCGACTCTACGTGGCGACTTCTGTGTTGCCTGTCCCATCCAAATGAAAATGGATAAGTGTTTTCGAGCTCATTAACAACCGGTTGGAAGACATAAAATTCTCCTGGGAAAACCGGTATGAAATTTACGGCCGCTTCTTAAAGGCAGAGTTCACGGTGGTTCTTGTCTTCGAGTTTCTCTTTCAAAAGCAAACTTCACGATTTTAAAATTGACCTATTTTGGGCTGGAAGGCAAGCTTTGGCGCTTTGGAACTAGGCGTTTTCTCGCCTCGCCCCATCACCTCCTCTGTTTACATCACATCAAACTCAGAAAAATGAAAACAAGTTACTTGCGCAACGAAGGTAACTTACTTGAATGTCCATGTAATTTGCATTTATATCACTTACAACATACATTTAAATTACATATAACTTAAATTTATACTACACGTACTCAGAAAAAACCCGCTCGACGCCCCATCGAAAAGCCGGCGTCTAAAGCGGGATAGTGGCCGTGGAGCTCAAAAATTTGAAGTTCTGTCGCCAGCTGTTGTGGCTCTCGCGAGCGTGGTAGTTAGTGGGCGAGCAAATGCTTCGTGCCTGGGCTACAAGCCGCTCTGAAGACAAGTAGCTCGTTCTGATGAGTCTTGGCGACGAGCTCCTCTGAATTTTATCGGCTGGGCGTGTAGCAGAGGGGATATTGGGAACCAGGGTCAGGCGGACGTTGTCCCGCTGGACAACAGGGGGACGTAAAAATTTTCGAAATTTAGATTTTTTTCAAGGGGGGGACGTAAAAACTTCGGGCCAAAATTTTAAAAAGTCGGGGATGTTTTAAGTTGATTTTCCCTTTCTGTTGGTCGTGGAACGAGGTGTTCGGTGGGTTGCCTCACATATTTCAATAGAGCATTAGTACAGCACCGCAACAGTACATGTGAGAAAGTATCGTGAGGCAGTGTCCACGATAAAAACCATGTCTGATTTTTTGGTGGAGATCGGCAGTTGCGGGGCCTAGCGCAGCCCTAACGTTGAAAAAAAAAAACTAAGGAAAATGAGCTTGGAATGGTCCCCTACGGCCCCAAAGTTGGACACCCGTCAGCTCGTCACACCCAGATGCACTATCCACGCCCACCGACGTGAACAAATGAATGCTCGAGGTTGTGATATGAGCGATGGTTTCCAATCAATAGTCTTGTTGCTCCCTTCATTCTCAACTTCTCTCTTTACTCAGGTCAGCTCGCATACATCCGCTGCAAAAGACGGAAGTTGCAAGCCTCGGACAACTCGTCCACCATCCTTCCCTAGCTCAATTTTGGAGGGACCATAACTCCGTTCCTAGAAGGTCTTGTAAAATTCCGAAAACATGGAATCAGCATGGGACCGTTTTCAAGAGAGGCGGAAAAGCCGAAAAACGATTCTTATCGTGAACACTGCCTTTAACATAACGATATAATAGACATATTTTAGGCAGCATTCAAATTTCCAGCACATAAAACAAATTTTTAGACGAGTTACAGTCAATAAACGGACCTATTACCGCTTGAATTCTTCACTTCGAAACTTGGATAACGTACGTACCCCCATGAAGTTTCAGATTTCCGCCCCTCTCACCACCTTAAAATCACGAAGAAGATTGCCTAAAACACGTTTTACCGTTGTCCAAAACCGCCCCTTCGGCCGAAATTGGACAACGCTATTTTTTTTTTGAAAGAAGCAATCCTGAGAACCTAAAAGTAAAATTTCAATCCTTGACCTATCCTAATAACTACCACGCTTTCGCTCGAAAACTCCTCAATTCAGAGCATCCCGGAGCAAGGGGTTTTACTTACCTCTGCGGCGAGCCGCCGAAAAAAATCGCGCTCCCATGCCAAGCCGCGTTCGGAAGCTGCGGTGGTTTTGCGGGCACTGTTGCGAAGTACAGTGCCCGCAAAACCACCGCCGGTGACACCCCCTCTCCCACCTCGCACCCCTTCTTTTTGAACAGTACTATTAGGAAAATAAACTTTTTTCAACCTATGAAAGTTTACACACCCACAAAAGGGTTCCACCCAACCGGAGGTCTTGATGCAAACCTAGTTGGAGTTTTTTTCCGTCGAAATGTAGACTTCTGCCGGTGTCTGCTATTTGATAGTGCTATCAGTCATTGTTCTTACAGAAACTTCATAAAAATGCCTAGAGTTCTGATAGTGTACCGCTATGTCAGAGTTTTGTCCATTCCGTGGTTGGAATTCACTGGAAGTTAGGAAACGTTCTAGATCCTCACAGTGATTTCCTCTTCTACAAAAAATTCCTGTCAGTTCAAGCTCGCCTATTGCGCCATTCTTAAATCATTACTGACTTTTGTATCTCACTGCACGACAAGGATTAGGATAAAACCTATTGCGAGCAAGGAGCAAGTAGCCAGCGTTTTTTTAATTGCTGCTTCAATTGGCCCACATTTTTCTTCATCGTTATGCCATCATGAGATTGTGAGGCGATCTGTGTCACAATTTCAATTACTTCTTTCTCAATACAGATGTGTTGCTTAAAGGCACAGTACACCCTCAGATATGAATTTTGGGATTTGTATGTAATTGTGTAGAACAACCCTCCTGTATGATACGTGCCAAATGCGAAATTTCAATTCCTCCAAGTAAGCGAGATATAAGCGACCACCACAGGTCCGACCCCCTTCGCTCACCACCACAGGCCCGACCCCCTAACGGATTTTCGGACTCGATAGCGGCTCGGTGGATGGATGAATTCTAATAAGTCGTCGTTCTTCAGTCCATTGCTGGGCTATCTCCTTATCCTAGCTCGCTCTCCCGCAACGATTGCGAATGAAGAGAAATACAGGCCTGAGACCACTCGTCCACCTAATTTTCACCCTCAAAATGTAAGGATCTTTGAATAGCCATAACTCTGTTCATAGGGGGTCCTGGACGATTTCAGGGATACCACTGTGATCAACGTGTGACTCTCTCCAGGATAAACATGAAATCTGAAATTCAATTCCTTGGGTGTTCTGTGCCTTCAAGGGCGAGTCAAAACTACATTCTCGGGGTTAATCAGTCGGATAGGAAGTGCAGTAACTATTTTTTGAGAGTCCAGGTTGAAATATACTTTTTTGAAATTTCTGACCACAAAAACTGTTAAACTTTTTTGAGGACGTGAGGGGGCGTAAAGGTTTTAAACATTTTTTTGAAACTTTTGAACTCCAGGGAAGGGGACGTAGCTTCGTCGAGGTCGTGGACAACGGTCTGCCTGACCCTGTTGGTAACATCGACGGAAATCATTCCTGTTGAGTTCCCAAAGATGTGGGGGAAGGGTGATCTAAGCGCCACGGTCTACGGTGGGGTACACCCCACTGCGAACCGTAGGGGAAATGAACCGGGTGGAGGAAGCCACACCACCTCCTCCCCCCCCCCCGAGCCGTGGGAAGATCCCCTCGGCGACGAAAATTAAGCTCCGGCATCAGTTGGATCTTCTAGAAAGTGACTCGAGGCCACCTTGCACATCCGACTCCAAAGAGCCGACTGAAGCACAGTGTGAGAGGGGAAGCCCCTTATACCATTAGCTTCGTCTTAACATGTTCGTCCTTCGTCTAAACATGTTGATGAACCCGGTGTCGCATACGTCCCTCTTCGAGTTGCGCGATCACGTGCTCATCGCGTGCCTTGCGGGAAATTGGGCGGACAGTTGTGGGCGTCAAGCTCCTTTCTGAATGTATGCTTTACACGTGATAGGCACTATCTCGCCATTATCTCCGCGATGAGCACGCACTAGTGTCTCGAGGGCCATCATGTTCTCAACGCGTGTCTCGTGGAGAGTAGTCGGATCGGCCTGGGTGTCGAGGTCCTTTTCGTCAGAGTAAGTTGCGCTTAAAGCTCAGCTTGCTCTGATGAGTCCGCGCTTATCAAGCAGCGGAGCAGTCGGTTATAGCAAAATACAACAATGATAAGGAGGTTCTGACATGATAAAACCGATAAGTCCTACATTATCCGGCTCAAAATGAGGGAGGTAGGCTATATGTTACATGTAACCTACATTTATATATTCACCATTGGTGGCCATCACAAACGCAGACGACATGCGACGCGGAGAGCGCGTCCGTACGCGCCCCACACCCCACGCTACACGAAAAACGCTGTGAGGAGCCTCCCCAATCAGTGGTAACAAACGTGTGGGGTGAAGTACCTCCAACATGGGTAGTTGAAACGACAGCAACACCAGCCCTAAGCCCGGCCGCAGGAGAGCGTCGCATACTCCATCTGAGAATGCCTTCTTGACCTTTTTAAGATTTGCGACTTATCTTATGGCATTTAAGTTCGACTCTGGCAAACCCCTAGTACCCTGAAGATTTCGATTATCACCAGCAGCGAAGCAATGGGCCTCGGTGAAATATAACTACTGATAAGGAAGTTCCGACGAAAAAGCCACCGCTCCGCTCTGTGATAATCGAAAACAGGAGTTCACTTGCAATGAACCAGAGTCTACATGCAACATATCGGAGGTAGGCTGCACGACGTATCCCGTCGATATGCTGCACGTAATTTCAATGACATGAGATAAGTAGCAAGTAACCTACGTCGGCATAGATATGTTACAAGGAATATGTTTTCGGCCATTATTGTTACAAGTAACTTGTATCCATTATTCTGAGAAGGTGGTTCCTCTCTTCCCCACCCCTTTTTTCTGCACACGTCGCCCAAAGCAGCACGACTCCGCATAGTCTGCCCGCCCTGTTAAAGAACGAATTTCTACCATGCCTACGTTTGAAAATTGCCCTCAGGGTCTGTGCAGGTCCGAGAGGGTGAGGGTACGCTTCCTCGACAAATCCTAAAAGGTCGCATAAGTGCAGGCGACCTCTTACAAAACGAAGAACTTTGTTCTAATACGGTGACACTTGACCGACTACCATGAACCCAACAGCAATAACTATACAAGGTACAGCATCGGAGATACAAGGGCTACAATCACCATATAAATCTAGTTGGCACACAAGTCGAATGAAATCGTCTTGAATTTTTTAGAAAATTATTAGGGTAGGGTAACCTGTGGTCATGAAAAATTGGGACATGTTGTTAAAGGCACAGTCCAACCTCAGAACCGCTTTTCTGTTTCTCCCCCTATCTTGAAAACGGTCCCATGTTGATTTCAATGATGTCTCTGGAATTGTACATGACCCCCTGGGAACGGAGTTATGGACACTTAAATGTTGAGCTGCGGAAGCATGGTGGACGAGTTGGAATAATGTTATACAGCCCACTTCCCCCCCCATTCGACTCTCGTAAACAAATTTTGTGATACGCAATTGATGAAGGGTAGGGTATAAAAGAAGTGGAGAGCGGTGTGTCTTCATTCACGCGCCAATCCTCTCCAGGGGTGCGTTCCAAGAAAGTTCCCACAACGTTGTGGGAGGCAAAACAACCTCCCCATGGACAAATTTGCTTTCCATGGATGCGAATTATAACTGAGAATTGCTCCCACGTGGCCGTCGCTGCGATTCCATGGACGCGTTTTGCCATGGGAATGTTCTTGGAACGCACCCCAGGGGTCAGCAGTTGAAGATCTGCTATGACTAAAAAGCAGGGAAACAGCACCAACGGTGGTCAAAGTATAGCAAAGTTGGAGTCAAAAACTTAGAAAATTTTAGTGAGTCGATTGGGGGGGGGGTGGGCTCGATAAGAGTTCTCGACGAGTTATCCGAGGCTTGTAACTTTTCCTTTGACACCGATGTATGCGAGCCGATCTGAACAAAGAGAGAGGCTAAGAAAAAAGGGAAGAACGGGGCTGTTGATCGGAAGTTGTCGCTAATCCCGCCAAGGTTGAGCTCCAAAGATTGCAAAAGGTGCATGCTAATGGGGCTTCCCGATGTGGGCGCCCCAGGTTGGCTTCTTCCTATATCTCGCTTATTCGGAGGAATTGAGAGTTCGCATTTAGCAGGTGTCATATGGGATGGGTATACTTCACAATTATGTAGAAATCTCAGATTTCGCCCCTGAGCTTGGACTGTGCCTTTAAGAGAATAAAGTTGCGATTCAGCAATCGAGCATAGACGTAGAGTTCGCGCAACAATTTTAGTCTGATGAATGGACGGGGCTGCGACGGTAGATCACCTCGCGCGAATCGAAACCTCATTCTCCAGTGAGGCCCCCAACCCCGCACGGAAAGCCGCCTGGTCCATGCGTCAGACTCAATCAAAAACGGAAACCATACATCGATTAGTACGAGACGAAGTGTCAGATCTTGCAAGCTTCTCTGGTAAACTCATTAGCGCAAATTCGAGTGCGGTATGCACTGAAACGCTGCGTTTATCATTTACATATGCTGATAGCCGTATTTAAGCCGCAGAAAAATGTTTCACTGTTTCTGTAGCGCGTTTAGTTCTTCTCCGTTCCAGATGTACGGATGGTTAACAGCTACAATTATTCCATGTTTGAACAAATATTCTTGGCATTGTGCATTAATGAATAGTCTAGAAGTACAACTATCAGATTCATCCTACAAGATTCTAAGAATTACTCACACAGTACACTTAATTTCAGAGCAAATTTCGAGCGTTCATGCTATCCTTTCACAAGTTCCCAAGGCGGTGAAAAATCCATTCTGGCATGTGGCTACTGTATTGCCTTTAGCTAAGTACCCAGGATCACATATCATTGTAGCAGTTGATCCCGCTGGATAAGGTGCAGCTAACGTGGAATACACGATCCTGCTGTTCAGTGGATTAACCAGACCGGTATTGCACGAGCCAACTGCTGCCAATACATTTCCATTGTTACCAGTGACGCTGTTCGTTGCGGAGCAAGTTCCCAAAGTAGCGGGCTGCCAGAGACCATTTTGGCACGTAGCAGTGGCAGCACCTGGAATTGTAGCCATTGTGTCTAATAATGCTTCACTCTCCTCACTGTGGGACTAGGACAAAATCTGATTAGGTACAGAAACGATAAGATTTTATAGTTTTTTATCCTTGTCCTTCCTGAGAATATCGTCGAAGTATGTTGGAGGACAAATGATCTAAAAATTCGGAGAGCTTGTAGCAGCCTTTCACCCTGTTTTGAAGGAAGTCTTACCATTTGTTTGTTAAGAAGAAGCTTTGACAAGTGGTTCGAAATTTGAATCGGGAAGTGAGAGTGGCTCAGCCAGTTTCTCAGACCGTGAACTTGTTAAATCAAACTACATGGGGTCGCACGAAGGGAATTATTGCTGCGCTTATGAAAATCTGTGACCGGCGGTCAATTATTCCTATACATTAAGTTTCATAACTGTAGCAACACCTTACTAAAGACCGATATCGAGCCCTCACAACTTTTAACCTGTTGGTATCGATACAAATCACCTTTGCGCAACCGAGTACCGTTGTCCACAAACTTACAGGAAAAAATTGGAAGAATCAAGGTTTACTTGGCAGTTGATCTCTAAAAGCACTGTATCACAATCCTAGCGACACTTTCATTAATCAATTCTTCTACAGAGAAATGAAAACTGGTTTATTACGCGGTTTACTAGCAATCCTAAGTTTCTTTGTCTTGAAAAAAAAAACTGAAATTTTCATTTGGGAGTGGGGCCGACCCGTCGCCCGGGAACGTGGTGGCCCAAGCTGCTCCATGCGTCTGTGATTGCACCCATCAGGTCTTCAGTCGGATCAAAATTTCGTTATCGACAGCAAGTGCGGCAGACAAGTGTTCCCTAGAAGTTCCCTATGTTATTTGCCTCAAGAGAACGCCCGGATATATTTTTGTTAGTAACACCCTGCTGCTCGATTCAAGCCTCAGTGGGGCAACTCTCGTGGTGGATTTAGCCTTTCGGCTGAATGCTGAGAAAAAATTTCAAATGTTGGGTTAGTAAAGACAAAGGACGGAATCACAACACTTTTTTCTGCTCAGTTAAACGCATATAAGTGGATTTGAAGACATCCTTCTTCCGTGTGAGACTCACCGGATCATGGTACTTCCATCGCGGTAACTCCATCCTCCGAGATTACTCTGTTGATTGTGAAAATCTTGTCAACGAAGAAATTAGACGTTAAACCGAGCTTAGCTTCTGCTCATCGATAAAAATCTATTCAGCACAACACTTGGCGATGTTCCACAAGAAAAGCCAAAGAAGCCACCAAACCCATTTTTCCTAATGGAAGTATGGTTTCCGTATTATATTTGGTCTGACGCTTGGCCCAGACGCCTGGCCATGCGGTGTTGGCGGCATCACCCGCCAACGGGGTTTCGATTGCGCTCGCCGATCTACCTTCGGAGCCCCGCCCCTTCACCAGTTCAAATCGATTACGTGGATTCTACCAAGGTCAAAGAAATATTCCAAGGAATCGGGGTTTTCCAAGATCATTTATGCAGATTTCCTGAGCTGAAAACGAGTGTTTTAAAATCATCCATCATCTTGCGTACCCCATCATTTGAGAATATATTTCGGCTATCAGCCAAAAAGCACGATCGCTCATGATATTAGCTCCACGGAGGCATGGATGAGCAGCATTTTGTTAACACCAAGAATCTGTCCGGATGCCACCCTGACACGAACATTATGGGGAGCGTCGAAAGTCCCTTCTGTTTACTTCATCACTAGAGCGGTCTACCAAAAGCTCTCGGAAAGCAAGGCATTTTTTTTGTTTATACAGTTCCTGTCATTATTCTTTAGGTGTATGGAAACTTCGAAACGTTCATAGTGGTTTCATCCACCCGGAATTTCAACCTCAGCCGGAAACTTGAGCACCACATGAGCACCACACTCATTCGAACGAGTTACACCGCGCGCGTCGTGTTAGAACGTGAATCTCGTGTGAGTCCCTCTCCCGAAGATTTGATTCTACTGAAGATCTGAAAGACGCCAAGGTTAATCCCCAAGTATACCCTATTTCCTCACATTTTTTGCATCAGTTTGTGGACGTTTCTGGGGGGTTTCTGCTGTACAGAGATAAATGGTATTCACGTCAACAGATGGTAGGTTGTGCGGAAATCAATAACGGTGTTTTGAGAGGTGTCGGTATAAATAGCAAACGCACTGGGATTACTTTTCAGTCGCTAATCACTGAGAGGTGCGCTGCAAAACTGCACAACTGCCTCGTGCACTTTTGTTTACAGATTATACAAGAGAACGGATAATCAGAATTTCTAATTTTGAATGTAATGGAAAACGTTATCAGCACCTGTCAAAGTAGTCCCTTGGTTGCACTGCAATGTTACTGTGTTCAAATGATTCTGCATTTTGATGATTCCGTTGCTGTTGGTCGTCTCACCGGTACTGTACGACAAAGATCCACTTAGAGGTGGAATCATTGGGAAACATTGGAGGCCTGCAATACAAATATGTTGGACAAAGTTTGCGCAGAACAGTGACGAGTGCGAGCAAATCAGAGGTGAGGCGCTATTCATACTTCTCAACGCCAGCTTGGCACGCGCGTGATGCGCGGGCGTGGCCTTGGAGTATGAATGGCCTGATGATACGCCCGAGCGGAATGCGCGCGCCGTTTGCTCCGCCATGGTGGCGACGGCCGTATCAACTTTTTGTCATTTTCACATATTCATCCGGTCTTTAATTTCATTCCGTTGCATAATCAATAATTCCAGCACTATCTTCTGCTTCCATGATAGTACGCATGTACAGATTTTGCTTGCTCGACAAAGTTAAGGACCACTTTATTCCGCTCCGCCATAGCATCCTCGCTGGACTATTCATAGCAGGGTTCGACACGGTTTTTGCCCCTCGGAGGAAGAACGATTGGAACACCCTGCATCACACCTGAGAAATGTGTCAGCCCGCACACTGTAACAGTACCTTGAAAGTACCTTGAAAGTTTGTATGTAGAGTAGATCGACTACGCCGAACTCAAATATCCCACTCTCTTGACTACTAGCGTCCAAAATTGTCGACTCCCGGGAGATCGGACCCTCAAACATCCGCATTTTTAGCATAGCACAGACTGTTACCAGTTGCTTGTACTTTTGCAATTTCAGCCTCTCTCTACATATATGCGATAAGCACCGCTCTGTGCTCTCGTCGTGTCGAATATCCGCATTTTTTCCCGCATATCACTGACTTCAAGCTTTCAATTTTGATATTTTTCTAACCTTTTGGCAAATTTAATCTTACCAATTGAAAACAACAGGAGTAACTTTACTGCAAAGAAACATTAGAGGCAAACCTCCGCATGAACAGTTTGAACACATCAGATCAATTTGGGGAGAGATAAAACGGCTAGAAATTGTCCAAATGACGCTTCTGGGTGTCTAAGCAAAATTGTCCTTGGAGGGGGGAGGGTCGGAGCAAAACCTGCAGGCCGACACCTCGTGCAGTACCCTGATTCATAGTCTCCGCATACGCGTGGCGCGCTGGCGTTGAGGAGTATGGGTAGCGATTAAGGTCTGTCATCGCTATTCGTCGACGCCCCTCTCTGGCCACCATTACCACTGCTCAGTCCTTCCCTCTAATGTGCCCACTGCTATCACTTCTTTGGCGTCGCAAGAAAACCACCATCAAAAACACAATTGCGAACTGAATGTGGGAAATTTCGGCACATATAAATCGTCCGGAAGAACATTTCCGTCTTACAAGAAAGTGCAACGAGGTTACCAAATCAATTTTTTTCATTGATTGTCGGTAAAGTAGGATCATTTGTATGTCTGAAAATCAACAAAGTTTTGCACTTTTCAAGATATCCTTTTCAAATTGAAAAGAAAAATGCAAAAAATTAATTCTCCAATCCCACACCCAGTTTTTCGATTGACTTGACAAATTGGCAGAAGAAGTCTGAACGCTGATGATTTCGGCGGAAAGCATTTCTGATAAGTGGTATAGTCTCTCAGACCCACTCTGTTCCGGCCTTTGAGAGCCACCTCGGTTCCGTTTCCGAGATTCTTGAACAAAATTTCCGTACACCTCTGATCTTAATTTCTCGTCATTGCTGTGCGCCTTACTCTTGCGTAATCAATGTTACATTTGGCACGTATCGATCCCTTGCGTTCCATGTTTTGCGTTGGCTCAAACTCGGTGCACATATTTTATAACATACACGCACCGAGTATGCGCAAATCAGGGATTAGCGGATTAAAAATATGAAATTTCGGAAATCGGTTTTCGGGTTTCGAAACAAAATTTTTTCTCGGGTTTTGGAAATCGGGCGCGAAACGCCTGAAAATGCGCGGAAATGCGGTTTTCGGAACGCGAAATGCGGAAAAATTCAGAAATTATCTAATGTTTTCTTACGTCCCAGACGACCCGATATTTTCGCATTCCGCGGCGTTTTCTGCGGTTTTCGAAACGCGGAACGCGGAGTGCCAAAAATGCGCAAAACTGCGGGTTTCGAAACGCGGAACTCCGCTCATCCCTGGCGCCAATGCACAAAAAATAGCGCAAGGTAACAGCGCGATCCGTGCCGACTGTACAAGCTATGAAACGGCGAAATTCACATGGTTCTTACGCGTGCTGGTGCGGAGCGGAGGTTAGAGACAGTGAGAGAGCGGTGGACAGACGGAGGCTGCGGCACCCCCCGAGTGATGTGAATTACGAGGTTTTATAGAGGGTACATGTACTACTAGCTTTGCGCACGCAAACTACGCAACGTATGGAGACCTGTTATATTACTCCATCTGTTTCTGATCAGCGCGCACTCGATGTGCTGGGGTGCGTTCCAAAAAGGTTTCCGTGGGAGGAAAAATATGTCTGATGAGACACAACGAGTGATACCCTAACAGACAGGCTCATTTCCGGCGATTTCTCAAACTATCATTGGCCAACTGTTATCAGATTCAATTTATTTCCCGTTGAAATCTTCTTAGAACGCACCCCTGGTGAAATGATTCTACTCACCCGGCAAGGGACAAGTGCCCAACACTGGAGGATCCCACATTCCGTTTTTGCACGTTGAAGTGGTTGCTCCTGTAAAAAAAATGTTCTCGTGAACTTGGCAAGCTTCCAGAGAAAATTTGCTCAAGATAGAAAATCTTCCCTCATATTCACAATCAGCTACTGGGGATAAAAGGATTATGAAGACATGGATGGTATACCTGTGGCGGACTCATTGCTGTCACATTTCAGCGTAACGGTATTTAGATGATTCTGCAATTTAATAAGTTGACCGGAAGTCGTAGTCTCACCGCTACTGTATATCAACGACGCGCCAAATGGTGGGAACATTGGGAAGCACTGTGCACCTAAAGCAGAAGCAGATAAGCAGTCTTAGAAAAAGGCAGTGAAGTTCAGGAAACCACCTCCAGCTGACGGTTGTGAAGCCCCTTGGGGAGCTCCTGGTGGTGCTCCTGCTCCTGGCGCAGCTTGTACTCCTGGCGGCAAGCAAACGCCAAAAGATGCCGGTTGCCATTCGCCATTGACACATTTGAGAGATGACACACCTTCAACGTTTTATAATTTATGGCCAGTTAGCCCCAGATGGTTCGATCGTAACAGTGTATATGTTATAACTTGATATTATCGCGTTATACATAGAGTTCCATTGAGGTGCTGCGTAGGAATAAGCGGACTGCGAGTATGATTTGGGACTTCACAGATGCCACATCACAAACAAATCTTTTTTTGTAGGATGATTGCTCCGACTTTTCTGCGTTTCGGCTTTATTTCCTTTTGGGATTGAAGGCAGTGTTCACGATAAAAAAACAGTATTCTAATTCTTCGATGTTTCTGAGAAATAGGTCCAATAAGTAGAAGTTGATAGAAAAGGGTCCCTACAGAAGACTCAGATACCGGGAAAGCTACTTAAAGAACTTTCTGAAAATTTGAATATGCCAGTTGGTGCATTTCGGGAGACTGCAGACAAAGCGTGAAACCTCACGTCGGAAATGGTTTTGTGTACGGGAAACTCAGAAATATGATGGGACAATGCAAGCTGGTTTCTTAGAATCTTTTGCGGTGGAGAATATTCAAACACAAGGTGCATGCTCCTCTGGTGTAACGAACGCAGGGCATCTCTTATATGACGTGGACGGTGTAATTCATTGGGTTGGCTGGTCCATGAGATTTCCACCCACTTCCTGCCCGTTTTTCGTCGCACTTCCGTCCTTACTGTTCTTGAGGGGATCCAAAGCTCACATTTTGCAAAAAAAAAACAAAAGGCTACTTTTCCATCGTGAATACTGCCTTTGAATCAACTGCGGATTTCTGACTAGGAAGGTTTCCACGAGCTTGGTGGCACTCACCCGCGCTTACTATAGGATCTTGTAAGGGTGGTCAAAGGAATTGATCTGAAATAGCAGACAAGGGCAAAATACATCTGGGCAGATCAAAAAAGTTAAAAACTCTTGTTTGTTTGTAAAAAAACCGAATAAAGTTGAATCGGTGCTTGAAATTGAGAGAAATCGCTGTAAAAAGTATACGAATACGCTTCTTTGATATACCAGAGTATGATGGTGAATTCAAAATCTCCTCATTGAGAGAGAACTGCCCGTTTGAATACCGGAAGTCAACGACCACAGCAAGTGGTACCGTGGTCCAGTCGGTAGTGCAGCAGGTTCTCACCTAATATGTAACAGTTCACCTCCGCACAGGGCTGAGCACGCGTCCCGGTTAACCTTAGGGGGGTGCATATTAGACGTTGCAGAGAGGGTAAAGGGGGTTGCCTAAACCAAACACAAAAAAAAAGAGAACGAAGTGCCTGTTCTGTCAAATTTCAGGAAAAAAAATAATACACACTATTCTTCTGATTTGCCATATCTTCTTCTCCGCTTTTTGAGTCGAACACTTAAAGAACTCAAATTATTGATAAAGAGGCAGGTTGTGTTCGCAGTAATTCATAGTTGCTGTCGAAGTTTGTTTTGATGAAGGAATAAACACTACTCTGTTATCTTGTAGCAAGTAAGGATTGATGTGGTGTCATGTTTCTTTGATGCAACGTTCATTGATTGCGCGGGTGGCTACCGATTCGAGGCAAAAATAAAAGACAGCACCCAGGAAAGCTGTCGTTCAAGTTCAAAAAAATGGCGAACTGATGTATGGCCTATGTCGCTCATTTTGAGCTGGTCGAAGCAAGGCTTATCGGGCTTATCATCTCAAAATCTCCTTACCACTGTTATATTTTGCCATGACCGACCGCTCCGCTGCTTACTCCACCCGGACCCATCCGAGCAGGTTGGGCTTTATTTCGACAGTTTAGAAGTACAAATAGCACAGTCAGTATCACAACTAATCAATAGATTTTAATTCATGAGAATGTGACTTATGAAGAGTGCCAACTGTAAAAATTGAAGATTGCAAGTTCCTATGAAAGGAGCGAATGACCGTGTCGTCCTTATTGAGAAGTACCCTGTGCATAAAAACCCGACTTTTATCCACCTTGAATGCTGTAATCTCTCATAGATTAGGCTGGCCGTGCGATATGGTGTTTGTACGCAGCTACACAGCGCGCACTAGAGTGGACGCGCACACAATATTAATTAAAAAATGCATTTTATCACAGAACAGGGCGGAGAAAATGATTAAAACTGAAGTAAATGAAGGAAGGTAGGAATAGGATACTTTCAATGTACCCATTATAAAAATTTAATGTAAACAAACTAAGTTGGAGCGGAGTGAATTTTTTGGACTTGATAAGGTTCATTCAAATGAACCTAGTTGATTAAAAACGCCAATAAACATGAGAACTAAGAGCATTGGGAGAAAGAGGAGAATCCGGAGAACATTTCAATAGCAATAGGTTTAATATTCAATGTGACTTAAGGACCTTAAAACTCGTCCCGGTTTTGTCCCGGTTTTTGGGGTAAAACCGGGACGAGATTTAAGGTCCTTGAGTCACATTAAAAATCGATCCTATCGAGACTAATATGTTTGCCAGATTCTCATCTTTCTCATAATAGCTTCCGCTCTCTTGTTTAATGCGACATTTGATCAACTAGGTTCGTTTGAATGAACCTTGTCACGGCTAAATATTTACTCCAGCTCTAGCTTTGTTTATTTACATTAAATTTCTAAAATGGGTACATCCAGAATAGACTACCTTTACCATCTTCCATTTCCTTCAGTTTCAATCCTTTTCTCCTCCCCGTTCTGTAATAAAATACATTTTTTATTAATATTGTGTGCGCGTACACTCCCGTGTGCGCTGTTTAGCTGCGTACAAACACCGTATCGCACGGCAAGCCGAATCTCTAAGGGATTGCGGCATTCTAGGAGGGTAAAACTCTTGTTTACCACTCCCTACGCATCACATGGATCCTAACATTGTTTCACAACACAAAAAAATAGTTCTGATTTCCACATCAGAACAAACAAACACATTAACTAATCTTTCCTAGGTTTATGAAAGCATTGGACAGGAAACATTAATTATCGCAATAGTAGTAGTTTTGTTGCTTGTAATTGTTCAATTGTTTTGTAATGAAAATTGTTTTATCTTTCGTCATAACTTACCGTCTAACTAAAGAATTTTCCTCATGGGATTGTTTTGAAGTTTAAAAATTACACTACCTTTTTTGTTGACACTAGCGAGACCTAGCGAAGTTTTCGCTCACAGAAACTTTAGCGTGAGCCAATCGATCACTGGTCGAGAGAGCGCCGCGTCGAACACATGTGGCACGCACGCAAGCGAGGAGGTAGTGATGGGATCATTACCTCCTCGCTTGCGTGCGTGCCACTTGTGTTCGACGCGGCGATCTCTCGATCAGTGATGGATCATACCTGAGACGGATTAGTTTGTTAGAACGGTGGTGACTGACTTCCGTCTACCCGAAAGTTGCTGTACGTATGGACTCTCCTGAGCAGAGCAGGGTGCCGTACATTTACAGCAGGCCGTGGGGGTATCAAAATGTGGGATCATAAAGCAAAACATAAGAAGCCAGCGGTGAATCGTCGGCTGCTACCGGCACAATATTCACAACCCCTTTTGTACTTCCTTCCCTTACGTCGCTACCCACTGCCCTTTCTTCTAATTTGTAAAGTTCACAAGCGATTATTCTCGCTTTACCGTCTCTGTCATGATAGGGAAAAACGCATACTCATATTATATGATGTTTCCCTAGTTGACCAACATCATGTCCTTGTTCTCAATGAATGAAATTAGTAGGTGGTTGTTTATGTTTTTGTGGTGCAGATTTTGATAAGCTCAGACTTGCAACATATATAAAACTGGTTTTCGGAAGTTAGTGATTCGAAATGACTGAGCGGTTGCAATGAGTGGCGAACAGAGAAGGTGCGGAAGTGGAGCTGCTTCTTGTATCCTAAAGCTGGCAAGAAAATGTCTCAGGAGTTCTGCGTCAATTTCAAAACGCGTCGCACGCTTCTCAAGATTCGTGTTTTCCTATCTATTTCTTCTAAACAAAAGGATAAGATTTAGCATTAAAAAATTGAAAAACCTTTTCTCGAATTCTACACTCTTGGTGACGTCCTGCACACTCCCACTGCGGTCCTACTAACTTTTGATGAACTGCACACTCCCACTCGGGACCTGTGCATTTTCCATGACGCCCTGCACACTCCAACTCGGGACCTGCGCACTCTCTATGACGTCCTGCACCCTCCCGTTAGGGTTCTTCACACTTTGTATGACGCCCTGCACCCTACCATTTGGGTCCTGCACACTTTCTGTGACGTGCTGCACACTCCCGTTGGGGTCCTGCACACTTCCGCTGGGGTCCTGCACATTCCTCTTTAGGAACTGCACACTGTATATGACGTCCTGCACACTCCGATTAGGGTCCTGCACACTTTCTATGACGCCCTGCACACTCCCACTGGGGTCCTGCACACTTTCTATGACGTCTTGCACATTCCCACTGGGGTGCTGAACACTTTCTATGACGCCCTGCACACCCCCACTGGGGTCCTGCACACCTTTTATGACGCCCTGCACACTCCCACTGGGGTCCTGCACACTTTCTATGACGTCCTGCACACTTCCGCTGGGGTCCTGCACATTCCTACTTAGGACCTGCGCACTTTCTATGACGTCCTGCACACTCCGATTAGGGTCTTGCACACTTTCTATGACGTCTTGCACACCCCCACTGGGGTCCTGCACACCTTTTATGACGCCCTGCACACTCCCACTGGGGTCCTGCACACTTTCTATGACGTCTTGCACATTCCCACTGGGGTCCTGAACACTTTCTATGACGCCCTGCACACTCCCACTGGGGTCCTGCACACTTTCTATGACGTCCTGCACACTTCCGCTGGGGTCCTGCACATTCCTACTTAGGACCTGCGCACTTTCTATGACGTCCTGCACACTCCGATAAGAGTCCTGCGCACTTTATATGACGTCTTGCACACCCTCACTGGGGTCCTGCAAACCTTTTATGACGCCCTGCATTTTTTTGCATCGCTAGACGACTCGCAGAAGTTATCATGACCCACGGCCAAAAGTGCGCTACACGGACAAACTCGGTTGCCCCGAGGCACGCAAGAGGTTACTCGGGCTGATTTTTTGGTAATCGATAAATGTCGCACCCATCTAAATGTTGGTACCATTTCATACAAGTTTTGATCTGCCATTCCTAAGATATGTGGGACACATGCACACACATACACACACACACATCGGGACATAATTGCTTTAAGTATAAGGATTTTCGGAATTTTCTAAATTCAGTGCTTTTTTGAAATTCTTGTTTATCAAAATCAGGAAGTCAAAATCATGGCTGTTTTGCTCAACTTTTCCGAAAACAGACGATTTCGAGTTCCCATAGGGGGGTGCCTAAAAATTACCGAGCTAAGGGGGGTGGTGCATATTCAGAATTGGTATGCCGGGACGTGTGCCCAGCCCTGCCTCCGCACTGCCGCTCAGTCCGCAAAGTGCGCGCTGATTGCGAAGTCGTGCTGCGGCGCGGTTGAGAGCATCCTCAGACAAGGATGTGGGATCACCCGGGCGCTTTTCTCCTTTGGTGCCCTGGTGATCCCACCGCCCGGGTGATCCCACATCCCTGTCTGAAGATACTCGCAACCGCGCCGCAGCACGACTTCGCAATCACGCGCACTTTGCGGACTGAACGGCAGTGCGGAAGTGAACTGTAAGGTGTTCGATTCCCATGGGAGAATCTTAGGTGGATTTGCCATTTTTGCTTGCTTTTCACAGAAGATGCCCAACAAATTCAGTATCGGACAAGGAAAATGGAATATCATCAGAGAATGTTCGTGCCAGTGATAGTGAATGAGTAACAATGACTTGCTCTGCAAGCTTATTCCCATATTATATAGGCTTTAAAATTTCGAAGGTCATCCTGTCTCTGCCCTCTTTTCGTGGTGGCAAACAACGAGGTCTTTGCTGCTGTGGCTCCGAACCTCATGGACCAACTCCTCGTCATAATACGCATAGAGTTGTGGTATTATGATGAAGTCTCTATCCTGTCGGTGGCAATTTTTTTTCAGCTTCCCCTGCACCGGCGAAACGAAATAGAACTTTGAACACCTATGATCGGAACTAGAGGCTCCTCGAAGAATTTAGTCCAGTGGGTGGACATGGCCGCGTAGGTAGACCATCTAATAAATGTTTTCTATAATTATTTGCGATAAATCCTTATACTTAAAGCAGTTATGTCCCGATGTTTGTATGTATGTATGTATGTGTGTGTGTGTGTGTAATTGTGTTTTCCCGTGGATCTCCGGAATGGCCGATCAAAACAGGGATGAAATGGTACCAACATTTGCGTGGGTGGGACACCCATCGATTACCAAAAAATCAGCCTGAACCACATCTTGCGCGCCTCGGGGCAACCGAGTTTGTCCGTTGGGCGCACTCTTAGCCTTGGGTCCTGAAAACTTCTATGAGTCGTCTAGCGCTAGAAACGCTAAGCTGTAATCAAGGCGATACGTAGTTAATAGTGGTGGATGAGACGCCGTTCAGAACCGCCAGGGTTTGAGGAGTGTGCAGGACGTTATCGATAGTGTGCAGGACCTCAGTGGGAATGCGCAGGACCCCAGTTGGAGTGTGCAGGACGTATTAGAAAGTGTGCAGGACCCCAGTGAGAGTGTGCAGGACGTCGTAGAAAGTGTGCAGGACCCCAGTGGGAGTGAGCAGGACGTCATAGAAAGTGTGCAGGACCCCAGTGGGAGTGTGCAGGACGTCGTAGAAAGTGTGCAGGACCCCAGTGGGAGTGAGCAGGACGTCATAGAAAGTGTGCAGGACCCCAGTGGGAGTGAGCAGGACGTCATAGAAAGTGTGCAGGACCCCAGTGAGAGTGAGCAGGACGTCATAGAAAGTGTGCAGGACCCCAGTGGGAGTGAGCAGGATGTCATAGAAGGTGTGCACGACCCCAGTGGGAGTGAGCAGGACGTCACAGAAAGTGTGCAGGACCCCAGTGGGAGTGAGCAGGACGTCATAGAAGGTGTGCAGGACCCCAGTGGGAGTGAGCAGGACGTCATAGAAAGTGTGCAGGACCCCAGTGGGAGTGAGCAGGACGTCATAGAAAGTGTGCAGGACCCCAGTGGGAGTGAGCAGGACGTCATAGAAGGTGTGCAGGACCCCAGTGGGAGTGAGCAGGACGTCATAGAAAGTGTGCCGGACCCCAGTGGGAGTGAGCAAGGCGTCATAGAAAGTGTGCAGTACCCCAGTGGGAGTGAGCAGGACGTCATAGAAAGTGTGCAGGACCCCAGTGGGAGTGAGCAGGACGTCATAGAAAGTGTGCACGACCCCAGTGGGAGTGAGCAGGACGTCATAGAAAGTGTGCAGGAGCCCAGTGGGAGTGAACAGGACGTCATGGAAAGTGTGCAGTACCCCAGTGGGAGTGAGCAGGACGTCATAGAAAGTGTGCAGGACGTCATAGAAAGTGTGCAGGACCCCAGTGGGAGTAAGCAGGACGTTATAGAAAGTGTGCAGTACCCCAGTGGGAGTAAGCAGGACGTCATAGAAGGTGTGCAGTACCCCAGTGGGAGTGAGCAGGACGTCATAGAAGGTGTGCAGGACCCCAGTGGGAGTGAGCAGGACGTCATAGAAAGTGTGCAGTACCCCAGTGGGAGTGAGCAGGACGCCATAGAAGGTGTGCAGGACCCCAGTGGGAGTGAGCAGGATGTCAGAGAAAGTGTGCAGTACCCCAGTGGGAGTGAGCAAGACGTCATAGAAGGTGTGCAGGACCCCAGTGGGAGTGAGCAGGACGTCATAGAAAGTGTGCAGGACCCCAGTGGGAGTGAGCAGGACGTCATAGAAAGTGTGCAGTACCCCAGTGGGAGTGAGCAGGACGTCATAGAAAGTGTGCAGGACCCCAGTGGGAGTGAGCAGGACGTCATAGAAAGTGTGCAGGACCCCAGTGGGAGTGAGCAGGACGTCATATAAAGTGTGCAGGACCCCAGTGGGAGTGAGCTGGACGTCGTAGAAAGTGTGCAGGACCCCAGTGGGAGTAAACAGGACGTCATAGAAGGTGTGCAGTACCCCAGTGGGAGTGAGCAGAACGTCATAGAAAGTGTGCAGGACCCCAGTGGGAGTGAGCAGGACGTCATAGAAAGTGTGCAGGACCCCAGTGGGAGTAAGCAGGACGTCATAGAAGATGTGCAGTACCCCAGTGGGAGTGAGCAGGACGTCATAGAAAGTGTGCAGGACCCCAGTGGGAGTGAGCAGGACGTCATAGAAAGTGTGCAGTTCCCCAGTGGGAGTGAGCAGGACGTCATAGAAGGTGGGCAGGACCCCAGTGGGAGTGAGCAGGACGTCATAGAAAGTGTGCAGGACCCCAGTGGGAGTAAGCAGGACGTTATAGAAAGTGTGCAGTACCCCAGTGGGAGTAAGCAGGACGTCATAGAAAGTGTGCAGTACCCCAGTGGGAGTGAGCAGGACGTCATAGAAGGTGTGCAGGGCCCCAGTGGGGGTGAGCAGGACGTCATAGAAAGTGTGCAGTACCCCAGTGGGAGTGAGCAGGACGCCATAGAAGGTGTGCAGGACCCCAGTGGGAGTGAGCAGGACGTCATAGAAAGTGTGCAGTATCCCAGTGGGAGTGAGCAGGACGTCATAGAAGGTGTGCAGGACCCCAGTGGGAGTGAGCAGGACGTCATAGAAAGTGTGCAGGACCCCAGTGGGAGTGAGCAGGACGTCATAGAAAGTGTGCAGTACCCCAGTGGGAGTGAGCAGGACGTCATAGAAAGTGTGCAGGACCCCAGTGGGAGTGAGCAGGACGTCATAGAAAGTGTGCAGGACCCCAGTGGGAGTGAGCAGGACGTCATAGAAAGTGTGCAGGTCCCCAGTGGGAGTGAGCAGGACGTCATAGAAAGTGTGCAGGACCCCAGTGGGAATAAGCAGGACGTCATAGAAGGTGTGCAGTACCCCAGTGGGAGTGAGCAGGACGTCATAGAAAGTGTGCAGGACCCCAGTGGGAGTGAGCAGGACGTCATAGAAAGTGTGCAGTACCCCAGTGGGAGTGAGCAGGACGTCATAGAAAGTGTGCAGTACCCCAGTGGGAGTGAGCAGGACGTCATAGAAGGTGTGCAGGACCCCAGTGGGAGTGAGCAGGACGTCATAGAAAGTGTGCAGGACCCCAGTGGGAGTAAGCAGGACGTCATAGAAAGTGTGCAGTACCCCAGTGGGAGTGAGCAGGACGTCATAGAAGGTGTGCAGGACCCCAGTGGGAGTGAGCAGGACGTCATAGAAAGTGTGCAGGACCCCAGTGGGAGTAGGCAGGACGTCATAGAAAGTGTGCGGTACCCCAGTGGGAGTGAGCAGGACGTCATAGAAGGTGTGCAGGACCCCAGTGGGAGTAAGCAGGACGTCATAGAAAGTGTGCAGTACCCCAGTGGGAGTGAGCAGGACGTCATAGAAAGTGTGCAGTACCCCACTGAGAGTGAGTAGGACGTCATAGAAAGTGTGCAGGACCCAAATGGGAGTGTGCAGGACCCCAGTGGGAGTGTGCAGGACCATAGTGGGAGTGTGCAGGACGTCGTAGAAAGTGTGCCGGACCCCAGTGGGAGTGTGCAGGACCCCAGTGGGAGTGTGCAGAACGTCGGAGGAAGTGTGCAAGTTCCCAGTGGGAGTGTGCAGGACGTATCCGAAGTGTGCAGGACCCCAATGGAAGTGCGCAGGACATCATAGAAAGTGCGCAGGTCCCCAATAAGAATGAACAGGACGTCATGGAATGGGTGCAATACTACAGTAGGGGTGCACAGGACGTCGCAAAGTGTGTTCAGGGCCCAGATGGGAATGTATTCAGGGCCCAGTGGAAGTGTGCATGACGTCATCAAGAGAGGAGAATTGGAACAGCGAGTTTTTGTCACTTTTTTCATGCGAAATCTTAGCCTTTGTGTAGCGAAGAAAACAGATATGAAATCATGTATCTTTAGAAGCGTGCAGCGCGTTTTGAGGAGTACGCGAAACTCTGGAGGCACTTCCTCGCCATTCTGACAAAAGAAGCAGCAGCTCAACTTCCGCATATTCACTGTTCGTCACGCATTACAACCGCTCAGTCATTTTGATTCACCAACTTCGATAAACCAGTTTTATATATGTTGGAAGTCTGAGCTTATCTAAATCTGCTTCACAAAAACATAACCATCAACGGACATATTTCATTTATTGAGAACAAAGGCATGGCGTTGGTCAACAAGGGAAACCACATCTAAAATGCGAGTGCTTTCTCAGACATTCGCAGCGTTGAACATTGGGGGAAAACGACGTTCGAGTTGAACTACTGAGGCTATTTTGTCGAGGAGTTGAACTGATGAGAACGATTCGTTGAACTGCTGGGCTTATCGCCGCGCTGCGTGTTGCGTCGCGTGCGCAGTGCCGACAGACGACGGCTCCGACACAATGTTGAACGCCAAAATCAAACCAGCGGCACATACGAGCCGTCTCGAGGTGGGCTTAGACCGACACTTGACTTCATTGTCAAGTGTTAACTCCTCGGGCTCTGCCTTCGAGTTGAGTGGGGGTGCGAGTGCCTGCACTTGCCTGCTCCTACACCAACACGGGTGCTCTATCGTCTGAGCAGGCAAGAGGCAGAGCATTTGCACTTTAATCGATTTTTGGTGAGCCTAGAAAGTGCACACCTGGTTAGGGGCCAGGTGAGTTCAGGTATATAGAGATAAAGTTCAACCGTAAGGAGAAACTAGCTAAAACGTGTAGAAATATCCATGCAGAAATTATTTGAATTTCCCTCCAATCAGCACTTCTGTTCAACTTTAGTGGAAATCCGCATCAACTACCCAGCAATTTCCGTTGAACTAACGGGGAAATTCTGCTGATTTCCAGTGTGGACATTAGTTCAACGGATTTTCCACGGTAGTTGAACCGTCCGAATGTCGGAGTTTTTCTTACAGTTGACCGCAATGTTAAAAGGACATGGTGCGGTTGCGGACTCGCACTAAATTACGGAAGAATCTGACACTTTGCCAGATTTCGTCATCGATCGGCGCCAACCGTCGTCTCTCTGCTCACGAGAATATCAGCTGTGGAGCCGATCGATGACGAAATCTGGCAAAGTGCCAGATTCTACCGTAGTTTTAGTGCGAGTCCGCAATCGCACCATGTCCTTTTAACATTGCGGTCAACTGTAACATGACAGGGATGGTAAAGCGAGAATAATAGCTTGGGTACATTACAGACGGAAGGGGTGGTAAATAAGATGCCGGTAACAACCGACGATCTACCGCTGCCTTCTTATGTTTTGCTTTTTTTATGCCACGTTTTTTATACCCTACGCCCTGCTATAAATGTCCGGCAGCCAGTTCTGCTCAGGAGAGTCCATACGGACAGCAACTTTCGGATATACGGAAGGCAGTCAACACCGTTTTGTCAGAATAATCTGCCTCAGAAAGCTAGCAGACGTGAAAAATTTTTTGAGCGAAAACTTCGCTAGGTCTCGCTAGTATTAAATATGTTATATCGACTACTGAACGTATAAGCCCTTTTCTGATTTGATCCTCTCATGCTCTAGAGACTGCAATTCTTTAAAAAAGTGTGTAAGTCAATAAGGTCATTTGTCCAACTCAGTAAAAACATTTTATGCCAAAAATGGTGGAAGGACGTAGAGCGGAATCATAATTACCCTCGAAGAGCGACAGCGACAGTACATTTTAGGCATATCAACTTTGTGTCGACAATTATGGTAAGCATTGCGTTGCGTCGCTCGGCGCGAGAAGTATGATCTCGGCCAAGCTCGACACCACGCCAGAGCCAAATGGCGTAGACTGCGGCAAGGAGAGGGAGTAGGCTCCTAACCACGACATAGACGAAAAACTTCCCATTGATCCCTCGCGTATAACATATGCAAAGTAGTTTCGTTGTCGTCCACTCTTGGCAAGAGAAAAACGATCTAACTCTTCTGAAACATGATCTTCTCACCAGACATCGTTCCTCCATTCAAGCACTTCGCAGTAATAGTCATTCCCTCTATGCTTGGTCCACTCGACAGCTCTGCTCCCAAAGGAGTTGGTACGCTGATGCATGGAATGGCTGAAACCAAGACGGTTACACCGTTTTAATTAAGGACTGTTTACCGAAGTTGGTAAGGCTTCAATCTCACCATTCGTTATTGGAAAAAATGCTGTAGTCAGTAAGAAGCAGATTAATTGATTGTTCATAGTGTCTTGAATTGACTTTATGCAGGAAAGAACGAAAATAAAGGTTGCACGATAGCTGTAAGATAGCCATGGTGCGTCACAGCGGCTGCGTTTTATAGCCAGACATACCGTTACAATGTAATCCTAATCAGTGCAACCTCTGCCCTCATCAGGAAGGATTGTCACGTTCCCTTCGCAGTCGCAGAGTACTTATGAACTAGTCTTCATTTATCCCTCATCCCGATGGAAAGTTTCAGAGATCCTAATGAATCAAGGACCGGTGGAATATCAGGGCACTTGTCCCAAAAAATGAACTAGAGTCCTGCCACCCATATGCGAACGAAGTATATTGGTTGTTGCAAAAGGTTCTTGCCGCACATTAGCAAATTTTTTTCCTCGCTTGGCAATGTTTATTTTGCAGGGTGAAATAAGCTTCTGAAAGCTTATTTCTTCCACTATCCATGGTTACTTGTCTCCTGCCTGAAGACTTATTCTTTCTCGAGTTCCACATTCAATTTTACGAAATAGGGACTGCTTTACTATCTCTGTGGCTATTAGTAAACCATGCTGTCGTTGTTGCAGGTCTGTGACAGTACATAAACCACCGATGCCTGATTTCCCTGAATGGCTGCGGGGATTCCAGAAAATGGCATTGTGGTTGCTTCACAAAATGCTAGGGGCAACCATATATCAACCGGGAATTTTCAGGGTGCTCAGAAAAAATTCTTCAGGCTCGGCTCAAAAACTTCAACTGGGGGTTATTTAGGTTGCCGAACCTGAATCTAGGATCTACTTGTCGCCAGACTTAGGCTTATTGCAGGTTACGGTAGGCAAAATGCCTTTTGACTGACGTTACTTACTCTAAAATCGAAAAATGGATCTCAAATTCGTGTTCAGTGTCCCGAATAGCACCCACAGAGAAATTTCGAGTAAAATCGGAGACTTTGACCGATCTACCGAATACCCACCGTTACATACCGTAATCAGAGAAAAATCGTTAAACCGACCTCAGATTTGTGTTACGCAGCCCAAATAAGCATATGCAGAAGTTTCGAGACGATTTGATCGCAGCGTTCTCGAAATCGTCAAAAGTCGCGTTTGGATAGCGAAATTTTCCCCACTTTAAAGCTCCCGACCAAACCTGACAGAATTTTCCAAATACTGCGAAGTGGGGCTCAGATTCGCAATAAGCACCCGAAACGACCCTGAAAAAGAGTTTTAAGCTCAACCCGAGACAACTTTTGGAGCGCCCTAGAAAGTCTTTCGTGTATCCCTTTTCTCTTAGTAAAGTTATAAAAATGCCTAGTACTGAAAATCTTAGGTAAATCTCCGAGGCGTTCAGGGTATTTGGAAAAACGGATCATCAATGCTGTATCCCATACCTAGAACTATCAAAGCATGGTTTAAAAAAGCCTTCGGGAAATGTAAGATCGGCCCTAGTAAGTGGTCCAAGTGTTAGTTATTTTGAATTCTTTCCTTTCGATTCTAGTCAGAGCCCCAAATCATGCTCGATTGAACTTTTGACACCTCTGAGGACTGGATGATAGCACCCGAACAGATTTGCAGCGGCACCACTGATATGTCTCAGTGACAGTTCGAATTCGCTTAGCGTTGTGAAAGAAAAATGTTAAAGGCATCGTTAACGCTGGAAATCAATTTTCATTTTTCAGGCTTAATTTCATGATTGAGCTCGGTAGACCACACTGGTGAACTTTGGCGCGTCAAAAACGTTGGGCAATGAGGTTGTAAGGCGTCAAAGATGAAGATCCGCCACCAATTCTCACCAGTCATCTAGCACTTTTTCCTAGAATGTTGGTGCGACCGTAAGACAACATGAAAAATAGTTACGGCACGAATTCCACATGCAGAAAAACTCCGAAAATGACAGTGACGAGGCCTCCAGAAGCAGAAAAACCCCAAAAAGGATTTTGTCGCGAAGTTCAAATTCGTATTTACAATGTGTTCCGATTGACTTTTCTTTGCAGATGAAGGTTTTTCATGGGCCCCTTCGACATTTTCGTTCACTAGAGAGGCCAAGCTACTCAATAACATGAAAAAATAATATACGGTTTTCTGCGCGTACGATGCCTTTAACACACGCTGCCTGTGCAATGCTTTTCTTGATTAGAAACTAATTATTGTTAGTGACCGTATAGTATTGTAACGGTCCAAAATACGAAAAATCATTATGTAATGATGAGTCGGAGTTGGGGTATTAAAACGTAACCTAGTACTCCGTCCTCATTTTAGGCGTAGAACCTGAAGAATATGATAACGATATTCCCAAGATTTTCGTTTTCTAAGAAATGCCAATTTCTATGGTGGTCGTGTATAGTGGAGTGCACCAAGAGTGTCTCATTTACTTATCAATAAGAAGCGGTCGGCTGGGGATCAATGTGCATGAATCCCGTACCAGCACGCTCGATACCGATTGAGCACAAGCGGTTGTGCTGCAACGAGTTTGATGTTCATTGATCTCCAATCGACCGCTTCTCATTGATAAGTAAATGAGACACTCTTGGTGGACTCCACTATAGTCACGAAACGTTTTCTGAAAATTGGAAAATTCACTAAACTGAAGGAATTACAAGTATCTTTTTTGGAGCCGTCATCTAAGACTCGGAGATATAAAATGTTCAATCAAGCATAGCTGGTTTTAGGCTCTTGTTGGGGGCGAATATGAACATTTTCAAATAATCAGCACTTGGACCAAAGAGTGAGTTCGATTGAGCAATTCGGAAGTGAATGAGTTCTACGGCAGGCAGCAAAGAGCAATGGATAAAGAGAGAAATGCGCCTGCAAATTCTGCAATTGGCCGGTGTTAAAAGCGCACATCTGAGCAAGGAGAGAAACAGTTAAGAAAACAAAGTTTATGCTCCAAAGTATGTAGTGCATTGCTAAGCTACTGCAAAAATGCAAAAACGGTCCGCCTAATTCGCTCATGAGCTTTGCAGAAGTGTGTGTTACCAAATCGCTACCAGAGTCTTGTTGAGATGCTTGAAAATATGGCAATCAGTTGGCCACAGGTCTGGTGAGTATGCTGGATGAGGCAGAGTTCCATACCTGAGGTCATTTAGCTTCTGGAGTGTTCTCGAGGACACGCCTGGTCTGACATTATAATTATAGTGAAGCAGGATTGAATCTTTTCTGTTGTCCATTGCTGGATTGATCAGTTTCTGATGCATTTTGTCGATTTGGTGAGAGAAGGCATCCGTGTTGATCAATTCACCCGGTTTTATGAAGTCATGATGGTAAACTCCTGTGAAATTCTACCAAGCAGTGACTGTAGCCTTCTTTTCATGCGATTTTTGCTTCGGAAAATGTTTCGGAAGCTCATGTTTGCTCAACCACTACGCACAACGTTTTCGGTTATTGTACAGAATCCATTTCTCATTGCAAGTAACAATTCGATCAAGGAGAGGCTCGTTCCTACACCGATGAGATCTGATAGCACTCGAACATCTGCTGAACGTTACGTTCCATTAATGGGTACCCACGGATCCATCTTTTTCACCTTTTCAAAGTTTCTCCAAATGGTGGGCGACGGTCGAGCGCGACAATTGAAGTTCTTCCGCTACGGTTCGTAGTGAATCCGACTCCACTAGTGACTCCAGGCATCAAGTTTAGGAGTCCGACCTTTGGAGGTTTACGTCGCCGGATCGGAATTCTTGGGACCAGAGTTCATTACTGTGAATTGAAATGACATTTGGTCCCACGCTTTCACAATATTTTCATGAGCCTCCACAGCCTTCCGTCTAAGTTTGAACTCATGAAGCAAAATGATACGGATCTGCTCTTTAGATAGCATCCTACACATTTCCCGAAGAATGGACTTTACAAACGAACAGAAATCAAGAAACAAAAGACAAGTAGATAAACCCCAAAATGATGCCCAATGATATAAACATTGAATTAATAATACACATCAAACAGTGCGTTAAAAATAAATACGCAAAAAATGTTGTGGACAATCTAATAAATAGCGGATGCTTTCAGGCCAGCGATTAGGTATAAGAAAATGTGTACCTTGAGTCAAATTAGGACGAGGTGGCTACGGTAGGGAGGCTCTGGGCCACTGCAGAAGCCTTAGTCCCCGTACCCTTCCCGCTTTAGCATTTTTTTTCAAAGAGCGATAGGTCTTCATAGAATCTTGAGCTTCTTTGAGAGCGAGACTCTAGCAAGCACTGGTATGAGGCTCACAACCGAGTTCAAAAGGGGTCGGAAGACTTTCCCACGATCTCGGCTCAACAGCCCCCAATACGCTCCATCAGGTCACAAGCTTCTACAATAAGAAATACAACGTGGTGTCTGAAGACTATACTTTTACATTTTCAGATTTTTTTCGAATATTCGACTTTTCGAATAATTCGGAATTTTGGAGTTTTCGAATATTCGACTTTTCGAATAATTCAGGATTTTGAAGTTTACGAATATTCGACTTTTCGAATAGTTGGGGGTTTTGAACTTTTCGAATATTCGACTTTCCGAATAATTCGGGATTTTGAACTTTTCGAATATTCGACTTTTCGAATAATTCGGGATTTTGAGCTTTTCGAATATTCGACTTTTCGAATGATTCGGGATTTTTAACTTTTCGAATATTCGACTTTTCGAATAAAAAGTCGACTTTTTCAATCGACTGTCGAATGATTTTTCGAATTTTTTTCATTCGACTTTTCGAGTAAGTCAAAAAAAATTTTTTGTCATTCCCAATACTTTCCAGAAAAAAAGCTAAATTACTCAAGCTAGCATATTCTATCTTTCTTTTGAGACTGAACTAAACTGTCGAACAGGATAGCAAAGAAACTATGTATTTACGAGACGGTTGGCTATATCAGAAAAATATACGAATTATTAAGTATGTGCGGCAAATAATGCAAACAACTGCTTCTCATTACTCAATTCCGATAGGAGGTTAGTACAAAATAATAACTCTGGCACCTGTTTCACAAATAGACTATTGAAACCCCCCGCCGCCGCCGTCTTAGGCATTTTTCATAGTCCTCGCCGCAAACGCGGCATGCGCGTGACGCGCTGGAAGCGCGGTGGACTATGAAATTTCTCACCGCGCGGGACGCGCGTGCCGCCCATCCAGCGCCGCCCGAAGAGCCATAACGGTTTCGCCATTTTAATCAATACTTCTTTCTCAGTTTAGGTCCACTCCAACACTGAAAGCAGTGTTCACGATGGATATCGCACTCGAGTTCGACCCAAAAGTGGGCTTCTTTGGTCGTGAGATGACTAATAATGAAGAAACAGCCAACGAGAACGTTCAGAATAAGCTAAAATAACGGTTTCTAACGTTCAGGGCGTGGACGAGAATCATGGGCTCTGCTGATTTCCGCAAGAGCGCGCTAATCGCGAAATCTGCGCGAATCGATCAGGCTGGACGCGGCAGAGTTGCTTGGCAGTTTCCCATCGAAACGTGTGCGATGCCACAAGCTCGTCCGAATGATGGGGCGGACCGGGATAGGTAGGCGCACTGATATAACTTTTAGAGCCGTTTTTATCGATTTCTGACCCGTTTTCGCTGCTTTCTTCGACCCTATCCCCTCCAGCATCTGCCAACTTAGTAATTCGCACTGAAACCATGATAACGAGATTTATGGTGAACACTGCCTTTAAATGAGACTATCCTACGGTACTGTATACGCAAGTGCAAACCAGGAATTTCTGTGCATGTCACAGTTAAGGCCCAACTTTGACCCGCACCGCCTTGGAGGTGGCGCCAGAGATTTCTTATCCTCTGTTTCCGTGTGTGATTTAGTTCCGTTCGTCGCGTGCGTCCGCGTGCGTACGCTGGGTCTCTTTCTCCCCACAATTTCTCTCTGTCTCTACCCTCGCCCCGCACAAGCGAGCGAGCAAACAGAGTAAATCTGGCTGGGAACCAGAGGATAGTTGTTCCTCGCTCGCCGAGGGTGCGACGGGGCCGCCGTGGGTGCAACGGGGTAGCCGTGACAGAGAGTCCTCAACGACGTGATCGGTCATCGGCTGGTCGCTAGCAAATAGAATTGACGCAATATTGCGTCCACTACCAAATGCACACATTATATTCTTGACAGGGTGCATCTTCTTCTCTTCTCAATAATAGGGTCTAATGTTCCGTAATCTAAAATGGGTTCATTTGTGGGTGCTCAACATGAAGCTGGACTTTGTTTTCGTCCTGCCCAGGGTACGGCGCGGGGTGTGAATATTCACACCGGGGGTCTGAGCTGTGCAAGGGTGGAGGGAAGGGAGTCTAAAGGCAGTAGAGAGCAGTGGAGGCGATGAAGTGGTTGGCAAAGGCGAAGACGACCAGACGTATTAAAGGAATGTTTTCAACAGAATATGAGTTCGTGAATTCATTTTGCAAGTCAAAAAAGAGCTGAAACACTAATAACTACTCCTGCCCCTTTTTAACTGAATACGATGTGTGTGAGGTGATTTTGTTCAATTTTAGATTGGACTGAAATTCTATCTATATGCAGGCTTTCAAGACATTGATCAACGATTGTGGCTGAGTGACGTTTTACACACCGAAGAAATTAGCAATCCACGAAAAATCTTGAGCCGATGGTGAATTACATCGTGATCAGCACTCAAAAAGACGCATTCTAGGCAAGGTTGCGCCTATATAAATCCAGAGCATCTAACTACCGATGAAGATATACGTTTCGGCGTGACCTTCTACACCCTTTTGAAAGTCTCCCAACAAATCTCATGACCGCCCAAATTAATCCTGGCGGCAGTCCCGAGCGAAAAGTTTCAACTGAAATTCAAAAAGTGGAATAGCGCCAGTTTTTGTGAAATTCAATGCCATTTTTTTCCATTTTCGTGATTTTTATTCTCGAAATGGAGCGTCTCTCTTAATCAATATCAAAGCGAACATCATCTGGACAAGGAATAGCGCATTACATTAAAATATAACTCCTCCTTGAGAGGCACCGGCGGCAATAGGGATGCGATGAAAGACATGTCCTTGAAACAGCTTTTTTGCTCGGCGCCCTTTGATGACTGCGGTTATCCATCGCTTCTGCCAGAGTCAAAAGCCTTCATGAGGTCCAGGGCCACTCCAACAGAGCGTTGAGGTTTTTTGGCCTTGAAGCCATCCAAAACATAGCTCACAGTTTGCAGCAGCGCCGTGGTGGTAGAGTGTTATTTGCGGAATCCATGCTGGTGCTGCTGTTTCTTACTATGCTCGGCAAGCTCTTTCACGATCAGTTCCTCAGCGACCTTGACGATTGTTGATAAAAGACTTCTTGGCTTGTATCCCTTCGCTGTGGATGGCGATTTACCAGTCTTGGGAGACGGAGTGACGCTTGCCGTTTTCCAGTCATCAAACAGTTCAGTGTGTTTGAAAAAGTCTAATTCATTCGACGGCTGTAGTGGGATAAACATTTCTCATGAAATTTCGCTAGTGGGTCGACTATCACAAAAGAGCACCTCTTTCAGCACTGCCACGGCCCGAACGTACGACATCTCGGCAGCACCAAAATGATGGAATGAAAGTCTCTAAACTGCATCCGCGCTCGAATCAAAATCACACTGTGCGGGGTCGCCGGCGACGTGTTTTCAAGGCCACGCCCCCATTTGCTCGCTCGCTCGCGTCGCTCGCACCTTGGTCACTATGCCGAAGCCTTAACTACAGCGCCGCTTCGCGCCACGAATGAGCTCTGAACGCCCTTATGGTAAGGACTCCTTTCGAGTAGCGTGACACATGAGTGAGTCATCATTGATAGTTTCGCTCCACCTTGATTTCGAAACACATCTACGATTTGCGTATGTGTGCATCCTTGGCGCGCAACCTGCTCGTGGGTCAATTTAATGTTTTGCAAAATCAATTTATCCGAAAAAGTCGACTATCGAATTCATTCGAATGTTTCCGTAAATTTTCGAATATTCGACTTTTCGAATAATTCAGGATTTTAAACTTTTCGAATATTCGACTTTTCGAATAATTCGGGATTTTGAACTTTTCGAATATTCGACTTTTCGAATAATTCAGGATTTTAAACTTTTCGAGTATTCGACTTTTCGAATAATTCGGGATTTTGAACTTTTCGAATATTCGACTTTTCGAATATTTCGGAATTTTGACGTTTTTGAATATTCGACTTTTCGAATAATTCGGGATTTTGAACTTCTCGAATATTTGATTTTTCGAATGATTCGGGAATTTGCCTTTTTCAAATATTCGACTTTTCGAATCATTCGACTCGGTCAAAGTATACTGAAGACCACCTACAGTTTCTCGTGTTTGGTTTATTGGTTGGGCTGTCTGAGAACTTGTTGGGTCACCAACGAACTACTGTGAAGGTATAGGAGGTCAAGTGTCTCAATAATCGTCAAAAGAAGACGTCGCTTAGTCAGTTACTGCCAGCCATCGTATAATCAAGGAATTCCTATCGATCGAGAGCAACTGTCCAAAAACGGATATGGCACGATTTCAAACGCCACTGTCGACTACTTTTAAAGGCATCTTACCCGCAGAAAACCGTAAATTATTTTTCCATGTTTTTGTGTAGCTTGGCATCTCTAGTGAACGAACTGAAAGTCAACCGGAACACATTGTAGATACGAATTTCGCGCCAAAATCCTTTTTGAAGTTTTTCTGCTTTCGAAGGCCTCGTCATTGTCATTTTCGGAGTTTTTCTGCATGTGGAGTTCGTGCCGTAACTATTTTTCATGTCGTCTTACGGTCGCACCAACATTCTAGGAAAAATTGCTAGATGACTGGTGAGAATTGGTGGCGGATCTTCATCTTTGACGCCTTCCAACCTGAATGCCCAACGTTTTTGGCGAACCAAAGTTTACCAGTGTGGTCCACCGGGCTCAACCATGAACATGAGCCTGAAAAATCAAAAATGATTTCCAGCGCGAACGATGCCTTTAACCTTGATTTTTCCACAAAATGTGGTTTTTAAAGAGCTGTTCCGCCATTCTAGTTCACTAGAGGGATATACCCACTCAAAAATATGGAAAAATAAAATTATTTTTTGAGCGCACGATGTCTTCAAGCTATGTGTTCACCACCCTTAGAGGCAGGGTTCTCGATAAAATCGGTTGTTGTGCTATCACCGTTGAACGGTGTATCTGGCCATCACAAAAGTGAAAATAAGTAGAAAATTAGAGAGAAAACGCTCAGAAGAAAGTTATGGCTTGGTGTCCTCCCGCCCCCAATTATCGAGATTTGGGTAAAAGCCTGTTTTGTCAACTTTTATTTTGCTTCTTAAGTAATTTCTGAACATTTCTGAAGACTACTGATTACTTTAATAGCAAAATAAATGTCGGATAAGCAAGCATTCTTGGAAATCGCGTTAATTAGGGGGCCGGCCGACACCAGTAATTAGCCGTTATATTTTGTTTTTGGGCGTTTTTCCAGCGAATTTCCGGGTTTTTCACTTACTTTCACTTTTGTGATGGCCAACTCTACATTCTTATGAACAGAGCTAAAAAGTCGTTTTTATCGCGAACCCTGCCTTTAACAACTGCCTGATCAACGTCTTGTCTTTTTCACTTGTCGATAAGCGCGCTGGAGTAAGCTATTTTGAATCCTATTATTCCTGTTTCACTATTAAAGGCAGTGTTCACGATAAATTTCACTTCCGATATCTCCACGGTTTACGAAAGGTCTGGTGCCCTATATAGCAAGGCATGCTTTAAAAGGACACGAAGGACGCGTTTTTGAGCCAATACAGGCCCTCCCTTGTTTACGTTGACTTTTGAGCGTGGAGGAATTGACCGCTAGAAGGATGATACCTATCAGTGCGATGAAGCGATCAGCTCACTTATCAGCATTTCCTTGACTTGATCATTCCTGTAATCTGAGTCTTCATTTGTTCATTCCGAGGGAACGAACCTAGGGCACCCGACTGTCCTTGAACCTCGGCATTTTGTTCTAGTTCAATAACACCACGAGGTTTTTCAATAATACCACAAGAAATTTAACCTCTTATTCTGGTACAATACCTGATATAAAAAGCAGCACCGAAATGGGCATTCTATTGAACACTGGTAATGGGAATGTTGCGGTGAAAGGATAGTAATTTTCCGAGGTTCTCTAATTTCAACCCTTTTCGAAATATGTAGTTGTCATGCAATTGCTTCGTGTTTCAAATTTATCGCACGAAATTCAGAGTATCGCGCAATCCAATTTAAGGGGATGAGCATTCGAAAGTAGTTTAAAAAAAAGGAAGAGGCCAGTGTGTCCCTACTTGACTTGATTATTTCTTAACGAGCGTGGCAGCCCTTCTCTTGCGGAAATCGCCGCTGCGACTCCGCGATAAAGCCATACCGGCTCCGCAAAAGGTACCAGAGCGGCTCCGCTAAAGTGCCGCTGCGGCACCGCGATGGGTGGCTGCGCCTTTACAAAAATAGCACCAACTGAGAGTAACTCATATAAAATTAAACGTGAGCCATACTACAACTGGGCGGGGCCTACGAACAGAAATGTGCACCTACAGTTGTTAGGTCCTTTATCTGATTAGGAAACTTTCTCAGAGTTCGCGGCGTACTCGTTTCGTGCCTCACGGTGTGTTAACTGTTTAACCGGAATTTAGATCAAAGATAATCACGTGAAAAAATACAACTAGAACACACGTTTCCGAACAGCCTTGGAAACGTTGCTGAGAAACGGCTAAATATTCGGCATCTCTCCCCTTGCGACCTTTTAAATTTCTTCTGAACTGCGCGCTAATAACTCAAATACATTGAATGGGGTAGTTTTTCAAGCTTTCCACCAATACGACTTCTAAAAAACCGCGGTTTGCTCAAACCACCTCCTTCCCAAACTGTACGCCACCCCTTAATCCGAACACCGTCGACTCCGTAAATCCAGTTTATAGTCAGGCAGCGAATTTTACCGAAACGAATGTTCCCTCAACGTGTACATCCTCCCCCACCCTTTCAACTCAGAACTCCAACTTTCAACTTGGTAGCATGTTTTTCAGCGTAATTGTGAGCATAATAGGAGATGGCAAAGTGCATAACCCCACAAACTGCCAGCGAAGTCCAACGTCCTCCACACGACGCTTTGAAAAATATCTGAAAGAAATTGAGCTCTGAATCCTTTGTGCCCTCTCCTGAAAACGTTTGGGGTGTTATTTCTTGTCCCGATGAACCCAACATTTATTGATCAAGCCTCAGCAAGGAGAGTGTGGTGAATTCGGTACTCTTCGAGACAAGAGGACCCACACGAGCATGACACTACAATACTAGCAATTGCTTTGACATGACTGCACGGTGGATAACATCAACTGGCTTGAATTTTTGAAGTACGTATAGCCTGTCTCCCTACTTTCGAGCCGGTCGCTGCAAGGCTTATGGGATTTACCATGCGCGTCCTAATCGCGGCGTTTGTTATCTATTGCGCACTTTTTTGCCGAATTTTGTCGAAAAGTGGGAGGAAAAACGGCAAACGACAATCGACAAAAATCGTCCAAAAACGGCCGGCAAACGGCAATTGCCGCACATCCCTGATCCCAACAGCCTAGAAAAGCTAACAAGGTAGTTTTTGAGTGCATAGTAGAAACTAACCTCTTGCGACTTATTCGGCCAAAAAACATATTTTTCAATTCTTTTTAAGAACAATTTTTACCGCACTGTCTTTAAAAACACCAGTAACTGGTTCTCAATCTTCTGTGCGAGAATTTGTACACACCATCTCGCCGTACCACATGAATCACTCCCCTCTTGGGAACCAGCAAATCAACTTTCTGTTCATACACAGAGCTGGAATGATGAAATATAGGCAAGAAATACATAGCGAACTTTCGGAGTCATACAAAAAGGTAAACAGAGAATGATAAATCCGTGACTCTTTCGGTAGAGAGGGAAGCTGACACTTTAATCTGGATTATGAGTTGTCCTCTTACTCTCGCAAATCCGCAGCAGTGAATAGTTCCGTATTGGTAGTCTGATTGGGGTTTAATGAAGTGCACCGATGCCCTTTAGCGGAACCTTCGCGAAACTTTTTATCCACATGCTCTTAGCCGAACACGAGTTCTACTCTCGTGGAAATCTATTTCTGGGAAAAGGAGAGGAGACCAGTTAAGATAGTTAATGCGTAATGAAAAACACGAATTTGCTGCAAATCGGTGCTATTTTTGTGCATCAGTGTACCAGTGAGGTGCGAAAGCAATTCAGGTATGTCGCTCGGAGCATGGTGGTTGAATAGAGAGTGGCTGTGTTGGTTTCATTGTTTATGACTTATCATATTCTATAAATTATTATTATTATTCATTTACTTTTACGCCGTCAATAGCAACACAATACGGCTCAAAATAAACACAGAACAAAATGTTGCTGAAAATATAACAACGAAGCAAAAAAATAGATTGCTGATAACAACAAAACACTCAGAAGGTTGGAGCTAATGTGAGTAGCTTAATCTAACAAGGGACCACTTCGAACGAAAAATGGAGTTTCGAAAAACCGATTTTTGAGGGTTGTAGAGGAGTTAAAAACAAACGATTTGAGATTTTAAAATTACACTCAGTCCTCACGGGTAGATCAAAAACGATCAAAAAAGGAAAGAAACCAGAACGTTGGATTGGGAGGACGTAGCACAAATGTGAGCTATACAGTGGCCATGAAATCATCTGAAAAGGTTCTCCTAAAAGTTTGAAGATGAAATCTAGGTAGGTTCTCGAGTTCATTGATCCCCTGTACAATGCTCGTTGCTAGTTAGGGTGAGCTGGCATCACATCATGGCTCAGCCGGTAAGGCGTTGGGTTACGAGGCAATTGAAAGATGGTTCGAATTTTGTGGGATCATTACTGCATTATGGCTCATAGTAATGACATTTCTATGTGTTCACCTTACTTGTTTTGAGTTTTAACAGTGTCTCTTGTTTTTTATACCTTTTTTCTTATATCGCAGAGGTAACGTGATATAAACGGAGAACGGTTGACATCAATGTAAGAAACTATAGAAATTCCGAGGTTTCGACAATTGCTAGAATATCAAGAATACCCTTACCCTTCTCCGCCACATATGCCACGGAAAAGCCGTCCTCAATTCGGAGAAACACTTTAGAGGACTTATTTTGATACATGACGCTGGGAAAAAGTTCGGACAAAACGAAACTTCGTGGACTTGTTCTAGTGATCAATGACCAATCTTTTTAGAAATAATTGTTGTAAACAGAAGTGGATTTCCCTAAACTACAAAACCCATTGAAGCAACCTGATACTTTAGTGCGTGGCTCGAAGACTCAGGAAAAGTGTTTCGTTATCAATTCCAAAATTTGGAGTAGAACAGAACCACTCTTTTGAAAACGCATCTTACAAGAGAACTACTTTTATTCAGCCTGGCCATTCTGGATTAAATGTAGTTTTCTGGAGCCATTCTGAACGTAGAATACGAGTATGCTCTTCGCAGCTTCTCCGAAAAAAAAAGAAACCACCCTGAAAAAAGTTACAGGCGCTTTTTCCAAGCCTCTCGACAAGGCAAGGGTACCCATCAAGGAAATTTTAGGGCGGTTTAGAAAAAAAAATTCGGATTCGGCTCAAAACTTGTATGTAGGGGTAATCTAGGGTGCTGAACACGAAGCTAGAGATCGTTTGCCGAAATTCTGAGGTTTACTGTAGTTTACGGTAGTTGTCACGACATAGAGGGCCTAAACCTATCCTAATAATTTGAAAATTGACAAGTGAACATCAAATTCGTATTCAGCACCCCGAATAACCCCCGTTCAGAAATTTTGAGTCAAATCTGAGACTTTGACCCAACTACCGTATACTCACCGTAATCTACCGTAATCTGTCGAAAATCGATAAACTGACCTCAGATTCATTATGAGCACTTTAAATAACCTCCGAAAGCGAAGTTTGGGTCCTAAATTTTTTTTTCGACCTTTGGAGTCCCATGAGGTAAGAAAATGGCTCAATGCCATTTTCGGGGGTTCAGAGGTCGAAATTTTTTTTCGCCCAAACTCCACCCCAGGGGGTAATTTTGGGCGCTGGACACGAATCTTGGGTCCGTTTCCAGTGTTTTAGCGGATTTCGTCGGGCTAGGGTGCATTGAATAGCATTTTACCTAGCTCAACCCATTGTTTTGGTGGTTTTTGATCTACCCGTGAGGACTGAGTGAAATTTTAAAATCTTAAATTGTTCATATTTACGCCCTCTACAACTCTCAGAAGACCGCAAAACGCTTAGCTCCGGGCGAGATTGAACCAGCGTATTCCCTTTCCGGGGGAGCGCCTTATCGCACTGCACCACCGAAGCCGCAGCGCCGCTCTCACTCAACTGCTCGGTAAATCTTCACCGAAGCAATCATCTTTTCACCCGCATAACGGGATGAAACAGGAATACCGTCAGAGACTATCTAACAGTCGTAGACCTGTCAAGATGATGCCCTAGTTAAGTCTTACACGATTTTTGGAAGTTTTTTGCCGTACCTGCAGTTTAACGTCGCAGTGCACGTTATGGTATGTTTAGCAAGGTGCTGATTTGATCGCAAAACGCTTAGCTCCGGGCGAGATTGAACCAGCGTATTCTCTTTCCGGGGAGCGCCTTTATCGCACTGCACCACCGAAGCCCCAGCGCCGCTCTCACTAACTGCTCGGTAAATCTTCACCGAAGCAATCATCTTTTCACCCGCATAACGGGATGAAACAGGAATACCGTCAGAGACTATCTAACAGTCGTAGACCTGTCAAGATGATGCCCTAGTTAAGTCTTACACGATTTTTGGAAGTTTTGCCGTACCTGCAGTTTAACGTCGCAGTGCACGTTATGGTATGTTTAGCAAGGTGCTGATTTGATCGCAAAACGCTTAGCTCCGGGCGAGATTGAACCAGCGTATTCCCTTTCCGGGAGCGCCTTATCGCACTGCACCACCGAAGCCCCAGCGCCGCTCTCACTCAACTGCTCGGTAAATCTTCACCGAAGCAATCATCTTTCACCCGCATAACGGGATGAAACAGGAATACCGTCAGAGACTATCTAACAGTCGTAGACCTGTCAAGATGATGCCCTAGTTAAGTCTTACACGATTTTTGGAAGTTTTTTGCCGTACCTGCAGTTTAACGTCGCAGTGCACGTTATGGTATGTTTAACGCAAGGTGCTTGATTTGATCGCAAAACGCTTAGCTCCGGGCGAGATTGAACCAGCGTATTCCCTTTCCGGGGAGCGCCTTATCGCACTGCACCACCGAAGCCCCAGCGCCGCTCTCACTCAACTGCTCGGTAAATCTTCACCGAAGCAATCATCTTTTTCACCCGCATAACGGGATGAAACAGGAATACCGTCAGAGACTATCTAACAGTCGTAGACCTGTCAAGATGATGCCCTAGTTAAGTCTTACACGATTTTTGGAAGTTTTTGCCGTACCTGCAGTTTAACGTCGCAGTGCACGTTATGGTATGTTTAGCAAGGTGCTGATTTGATCGCAAAACGCTTAGCTCTGGGCGAGATTGAACCAGAATATTCCCTTTTCGGGGGAGCGCCTTATCGCACTGCACCACCGAAGCCCCAGCGCCGCTCTCACTCAACTGCTCGGTAAATTTTCACCGAAGCTATCATCTTTTCACCCGCATAACGGGATGAAACAGGAATACCGTCATAGACTATATAACAGTTGTAGACCTGTCAGGATGATGCCCTAGTTAAGTCTTACACGATTTTTAGATGTTTTTTTTTTGCCGTAACTGCAGTTTAACGTCGCAGTGCACGTTATGGTATGTTTAGCAAGGTGCTGATTTGATCGCAAAACGCTTAGCTCCGGGCGAGATTGAACCAGCGTATTCCCTTTCCGGGGAGCGCCTTGTCGCACTGCACCACCGACACCCCAGCGCCGCTCTCACTCAACTGCTCGGTAAATCTTCACCGAAGCAATCATCCTTTCACCCGCATAACGGGATGAAACAGGAATACCGTCAGAGACTATCTAACAGTCGTAGACCTGTCAAGATGATGCCCTAGTTAAGTCTTACACGATTTTTGGAAGTTTTTTGCCGTACCTGCAGTTTAACGTCGCAGTGCACGTTATGGTATGTTTAGCAAGGTGCTGATTTGATCGCAAAACGCTTAGCTCCGGGCGAGATTGAACCAGCGTATTCCCTTTCCGGGGGAGCGCCTTATCGCACTGCACCACCGAAGCCCCAGCGCCGCTCTCACTCAACTGCTCGGTAAATCTTCACCGAAGCATCATCTTTTCACCCGCATAACGGGATGAAACAGGAATACCGTCAGAGACTATCTAACAGTCGTAGACCTGTCAAGATGATGCCCAGTTAAGTCTTACACGATTTTTGGAAGTTTTTTGCCGTACCTGCAGTTTAAGGTCGCAGTGCACGTTATGGTATGTTTAGCAAGGTGCTGATTTGATCGCAAAACGCTTAGCTCTGGGCGAGATTGAACCAGCGTATTCCTTTCCCGGGAGCGCCTTATCGCACTGCACCACCGAAGCCCCAGCGCCGCTCTCACTAACTGCTCGGTAAATCTTCACCGAAGCAATCATCTTTCACCCGCATAACGGGATGAAACAGGAATACCGTCAGAGACTATCTAACAGTCGTAGACCTGTCAAGATGATGCCCTAGTTAAGTCTTACACGATTTTTGGAAGTTTTTTGCCGTACTCTGCAGTTTAACGTCGCAGTGCACGTTAGTGGTATGTTTAGCAAGGTGCTGATTTGATCGCAAACGCTTAGCTCCGGGCGAGATTGAACCAGCGTATTCCTCTTTCCGGGAGCGCCTTATCGCACTGCACCACCGAAGCCCCAGCGCCGCTCTCACTCAACTGCTCGGTAAATCTTCACCGAAGCAATCATCTTTTCACCCGCATAACGGGATGAAACAGGAATACCGTCAGAGACTATCTAACAGTCGTAGACCTGTCAAGATGATGCCCTAGTTAAGTCTTACACGATTTTTGGAAGTTTTTTGCCGTACCTGCAGTTTAACGTCGCAGTGCACGTTATGGTATGTTTAGCAAGGTGCTGATTTGATCGCAAAACGCTTAGCTCCGGGCGAGATTGAACCAGCGTATTCCCTTTCCGGGGGAGCGCCTTATCGCACTGCACCACCGAAGCCCCAGCGCCGCTCTCACTCAACTGCTCGGTAAATCTTCACCGAAGCAATCATCTTTTCACCCGCATAACGGGATGAAACAGGAATACCGTCAGAGACTATCTAACAGTCGTAGACCTGTCAAGATGATGCCCTAGTTAAGTCTTTTACACGATTTTTGGAAGTTTTTGCCGTACCTGCAGTTTAACGTCGCAGTGCACGTTATGGTATGTTTAGCAAGGTGCTGATTTGATCGCAAAACGCTTAGCTCCGGGCGAGATTGAACCAGCGTATTCCCTTTCCGGGGGAGCGCCTTATCGCACTGCACCACCGGAGCCCCAGCGCCGCTCTCACTCAACTGCACGGTAAATCTTCACCGAAGCAATCATCCTTTCACCCGCATAACGGGCTGAAACAGGAATGCCGTCAGAGACTATCTAACAGTCGTAGACCTGTCAAGATGATGCCCTAGTTAAGTCTTACACGATTTTTGGAAGTTTTTTGCCGTACTCTGCAGTTTAACGTCGCAGTGCACGTTATGGTATGTTTAGCAAGGTGCTGATTTGATCGCAAAACGCCTTAGCTCCGGGCGAGATTGAACCAACATATTCCCTTTCCGAGGGAGTGCCTTATCGCACTGCACCACCGGAGCCCCAGCGCCGCTCTCACTCAACTGCTCGGTAAATCTTCACCGAAGCAATCATCTTTTCACCCGCATAACGGGATGAAACAGGAATACCGTCAGAGACTATCTAACAGTCGTAGATGATGCCCTAGTTAAGTCTTACACGATTTTTGGAAGTTTTTTGCCGTACCTGCAGTTTAACGTCGCAGTGCACGTTATGGTATGTTTAGCAAGGTGCTGATTTGATCGCAAAACGCTTAGCTCCGGGCGAGATTGAACCAGCGTATTCCCTTTCCGGGGGAGCGCCTTATCGCACTGCACCACCGAAGCCCCAGCGCCGCTCTCACTCAACTGCTCGGTAAATCTTCACCGAAGCAATCATCTTTTCACCCGCATAACGGGATGAAACAGGAATACCGTCAGAGACTATCTAACAGTCGTAGACCTGTCAAGATGATGCCCTAGTTAAGTCTTACACGATTTTTGGAAGTTTTTTGCCGTAACTGCAGTTTAACGTCGCAGTGCACGTTATGGTATGTTTACGCAAGGTGCTGAGTTGATCGCAAAACGCCTTAGCTCCGGGCGAGATTGAACCAGCGTATTCCCTTTCCGGGGGAGCGCCTTATCGCACTGCACCACCGAAGCCCCAGCGCCGCTCTCACTCAACTGCTCGGTAAATCTTCACCGAAGCAATCATATTTTCACCCGCATAACGGGATGAAACAGGAATACCGTCAGAGACTATCTAACAGTCGTAGACCTGTCAAGATGATGCCCTAGTTAAGTCTTACACGATTTTTGGAAGTTTTTTGCCGTACCTGCAGTTTAACGTCGCAGTGCACGTTATGGTATGTTTAGCAAGGTGCTGATTTGATCGCAAAACGCTTAGCTCCGGGCGAGATTGAACCAGCGTATTCCCTTTCCGGGGAGCGCCTTATCGCACTGCACCACCGAAGCCCCAGCGCCGCTCTCACTTCAACTGCTCAAATCTTCACCGAAGCAATCATCTTTCACCCGCATAACGGGATGAAACAGGAATACCGTCAGAGACTATCTAACAGTCGTAGACCTGTCAAGATGATGCCCCAGTTAAGTCTTACACGATTTTGGAAGTTTTTGCCGTACCTGCAGTTTAACGTCGCAGTGCACGTTATGGTATGTTTAGCAAGGTGCTGATTTGATCGCAAAACGCTTAGCTCCGGGCGAGATTGAACCAGCGTATTCCCTTTCCGGGGGAGCGCCTTATCGCACTGCACCACCGAAGCCCCAGCGCCGCTCTCACTCAACTGCTCGGTAAATCTTCACCGAAGCAATCATCCTTTCACCCGCATAACGGGATGAAACAGGAATACCGTCAGAGACTATCTAACAGTCGTAGACCTGTCAAGATGATGCCCTAGTTAAGTCTTACACGATTTTTGGAAGTTTTTTGCCGTACCTGCAGTTTAACGTCGCAGTGCACGTTATGGTATGTTTAGCAAGGTGCTGATTTGATCGCAAAACGCTTAGCTCCGGGCGAGATTGAACCAGCATATTCCCTTTCCGGGGGAGCGCCTTATCGCACTGCACCACCGAAGCCCCAGCGCCGCTCTCACTCAACTGCTCGGTAAATCTTCACCGAAGCAATCATCCTTTCACACGCATGACGGGATGAAACAGGAATTCCGTCAGAGACTATCTAACAGTCGTAGACCTGTCAAGATGATGCCCTAGTTAAGTCTTACACGATTTTTGGTTCAATCTCGCCCGGAGCTAAGCGTTTTGCGATCAAATCAGCACCTTGCTAAACATACCATAACGTGCACTGCGACGTTAAACTGCAGGTACGGCAAAAAACTTCCAAAAATCGTGTAAGACTCTCAGAAGACCGTTTTTCGAAACTCCATTTTTTGTTCAAAGTGGTCCCTTGTAAGACGAACGACTGTTCTCAAATGAAGGAGCCTACAGCTGTTGTTCAACAATTCATGGCTGACCAGCAACAAAGCAAAGAGGATTCCCCTGTGTTGAATGATTCAGTTGCACGTGAAATTTGGTTGTGATTGTGGGAACAAGCAACCAAATGGACAAGGGCTCCATCAATGTGTAATCCTAGGACATAGCATCAAGTGCCCTTCCAGCTGGTGATCCTAGTACGTAACCTCGTGACACTTACAGATATCTTGGCTAGGATTCAGTGAAAATAAAGTCGATTGATTGAACCACAGAGCTACTGATTAATAAATCCGATCTAGTGGTCGAGTTTTTTTTAGTAAAGCCTGCCTTTGGTCGCTCTTGTACGATTCACAAGGAAAAACCACAAAAAAGAAGCCATTTAAAGTCTTTTTTCTGCTGGTGGACAAGTGTAGTGCCCGGCATCGATAGTTTGTACCCTCTACACCCGGTGGACTCGCAGGGCGTGGCTGTGGCTTGGGGAAGGGACGCGGGTCTGCGTCGCGTTGCGAAGAACTCTTTGCTTGTAAGGAGGCCATTTGTGGGTGGTATTAAGGCCAGCAGCCTAGGTGGCCTGTCGTTTATCGATATCAGAAATGGCCGCCGCGATCACCTGATTACCCCTACTCAAAAGGATTTTCGTCCCATTCCTCTATTTTACTCAGTCCTACTGTTCTCACTTCAGAATTTTGTGTTTTACTATTTAGCTTCTGTTTACGTTTCAGGTAAGTTTTTCTGTTTTCACTGTTTTTCGAAGAATTAATTCGTCTGTCAATTATTTTTCACATTTGTTTGCTGATTCCGGAAAAATTAGAAAAACTTACGTGAAACGTAAGCAGAGGTTGAATAATAAATAACAAAATACCGAATTCAGAACAGTACGACTGAGTAAAATGAATAAATAAGACAAAAATCCTTTTCAGTAGGGGTAATCAGGTGATCGCGGCGGCCATTTCTGATATTGATCAACGACAGGCCACCTAGGCTGCTGGCCTTAATACCACCTACAAATGGCCACCCTACAAGCAAAGAGTTCTTGGCAACGCTACGCAGACCCGCGTCGCTTCCCCAAGCCACAGTCACGCCGTGCGAGTCCACCGGGTGTAGAGGGTAGTGCCAGGGGTCTTCAGCTGACTGAAATCAATCGTTTCTGGTCGCTGACTTAGAATTTCTTGAATCAAACACTTCTAGTCGTCGACCTGCAATTTTTCCTAGCTCTGATAATAACATTTCTCCAACGCTACTGTGTTTCCTGTCGGTAAAGACACCGTTTTTTGTATACTCTAAAAATATATTATTAGCGTCTGAGCAAGTCACAGATGTTTGACCAGGTTCAACATGAAACACGAATTTCTATGGGCGGCGTTGGGCACCTGTGCACGAATTGGCACACTTGAGCCTTGATAAGTCTATTTTCAGCGCGTTTTATTTTCTCCATCTTCTAACACGAATAAACAACGCTCTCCACCGTTGGTTGACCACGAATCAGCCAGAGCCGCGAACTAACTCCCCCTTATCAAGGTCGAGCGGGGCGTTGCGTAATTTTTCAGAATCTGAGCGACCCCCTCCAACAATCAAATTTTTTCCAGAAACCAAATTTCTTGCGATACCCCTCACCCGACGCTCGTTTTCTGGGCAGCTTATAATCGATTACTAAAACTAGCAGACGCCGAAAATTCGTTCAATAGTCGGGCTCAAGAGTCTGAAACCTGAGCAATGCTACAATCCTTTCCCTTGGTTACCAAAAAAGTCGAGATACGGGATATGTTCACCAAATTTTAATTTTTGTTCCAAAATTTTTGAGATCCCTCACCTTAACCTTCATTTTCGGGCCAAACTTTTTTGCAACCCCCACCCCCATTAGAGTATGTCAACGAATATTTGGAAAACGAATATTCGGCCGAATAAACGAATAATCGAAAACTCGAATTATTCGATTATTCGAAAAAGTCGATTCTTCGAATAATTCGTTTATTCAAATATTCGGAAGTCAATTTTCGAATAATTCGTTTATTCGAATATTTGGCCGAATAAACTAATAATTTTAGAAAAATAGGAAGCAGAGTCTCCGGCACATATCCATTTTTGCGGTCCAGAAGTGAAATGTCTCCAACCAGACTGGGTACTATCTTAGCGGTGGGGGGCCACTATGGCAGGATACACTTGGCCCCGCCCATTTTACCGTGCCGCATAAAATTTCAGCCTCACCCAGGGTTTCCTTCCCCTGCCAAAATCAGGATTGCAGCACGGGAAAATGGGCGTGGCCAGGTGCGATACAACAGAGCCCCCCGCGCTTACTAAGACAAACCTTCGCTCGGAGCGGGACCGGCTCCTCCCATTTCTGACGTCATCGCCCGGACAGCGGCCGAGGGGCGAACTGGCACTGCGGTCCCTGTCCGATGCCAATAGCAGCCTCGGCCGCTGTCCGGTCGCTCTCAGAGCGACAATTCTGCGAGCAGTGTTAGCCAGACCGTCACTTGGTACACTGCAATCACGGACCCAGCATGGAATTCCACTGCCAACTGTCGTAACGAACGACGGCGATGGAAGGTTCATAACACCGAGAAGCTGGTATCGAATTTACCGATCGACCTCGGTGCCGACTTACTCATTCTCCTCTTCACATCAGTTAACTCAGTTAACACTACGGTTTTAAGGCAGACATTTTTTTGCCCAAATACACACATATATACATATGCTTTTATCGTATATATTCTTCTAGCACAACCAAAACAAGACAGGTACCAGAATATGGTCTACAACCATGCAACCTAACAACAGGGGCCGGATTCATCAATGTACTAACCCACGGTTAGCGCCCCTAACCTACCAACCCAGCACCGTTTCAGCGATTCATCAACTTACCAACCCACGCGCTGCTGGGTTGGTTACTAGGTCAGCGCTACCAGCCGAAGAAGGATGGTAGGCCGCTAACCAACCCACTAGATGTCGTGCGCCATTGCTAATCGGCGCTCCTCAACGCGTGCGGCAGCGCGCAGTGGCTCTTGGAACATTGCCAAAATTGGTATCGATTTGCGAGGACTGTTATTTTGAAGAAATCACTACACTGCTGCTTATTCTCCGGTTATTATTCGACTTCTGACACTATTCTTCTATTACTGCTACTCCCATTATTCAACATTTGACATTATTGCTGCGCTATTACTACTCAATTAGGAATTCCGGAAAAATAATTAGAATTATAATCCTTTTTCTTGCGAGTGATTAGTTCACGGTTTTCGAATTGCATATTCACAATTTTCTTCCTTACAGTCCTTTTTTATGAATATTGTAGTTATTGCCAAGATCTCACCTAAAACCTTTTAATTATTTCTTTGGACGAAACTAATTCACAAATTCTTTTCTGTCAATAAAGGGAATAAGCAGCACCAGAAATTCGATGTAATAAATGAAAAAATTGAAACATTAGTAAATTTCATAATCACATATTAGGATATATGAATATGAATTGAAATTGACTTGAATTATAATCACTATTTCATTATTCTGTTACTACTAAATTCAATGTGAACCAGCTAGACAGTTTTCTTCAGTCTTTGTTTGAGTTGGATATCTTCCCATCTCCCTTACGATTTGTATCTGCTACCCGTGTTTGTTCTCACACTAGATTTGATGTTGTGAGCCACTTACGGTTTGCTGATTACAACTCCTTGCACCCATCCTCCCCCTTCCCACCTCAAATCATTGTCCTTAACCATGAGTACTGAGTAGAGTGTTTCACCGAATAAAATCGATTTTTCAATTAACTCTTATATTTTCTCAGAGACAAGATGGTTTTAACTGCCCTTGGTATCGAACATTACGTGAGGGGCAAGGTTTCCATAATTGATGAAAAAGTGACTTTCTGTCCAATCACAGAATCGCTCTAACCATTTATTCGATTATTCGAATATTCGAATAAAAGCTTAATTAATTGGCTGTGGCATGTTAACGAATAGACGAAACCCCACGTTTTCATCAAATATGAGAACCTTTCACTTAACCTAATGCGTGATAAAAAGCGCTGTGGAAACCATTCCGGTCATGAAGAGAAAACTAGAATTATTCGGAAAATCGATATTCTTCGTTTGATATACTCTAGTACCTACGGCCCGTAGAAAACCCAACTCAGATGGTCTTAGAGAAATGTTTTTTTACAGTTGATCCGAGAACAGTTAGGCCCGTAGTAAACCCACCACTCAGTCAGGATTATCTGAATGGGTGATAAGATGAGCTCGAAACGATTCAGACAGGGTTCAGACGAGTCCGAAATCGTATCGAGCGATAGATTGCATTCAAGAGGTCGGTCTTGCAAAGCCATGATGATGGGGGTATGATTATACCTGTGATGACAAGAACAACAGGCCATTATTCTCTATGTGGTCGTTCACGGATCGACCAACTCCATGCTTCGTTTCTCAATAAATGAAATGCTGTTTGTTTCGTGGAAGCTGATATTGATAATAATACATTGATAAGCCGAAATATCAGCTGAATTATTTAAAGGCAGGGTTCGGGCAGAATTTCGATTCTAAGATTTTCGCTGAATCTGTGCTCATGGTACAGGTAGTCCAGAGGAACATGCGAAAACTGCGTTAAAACCGGTCTTCTTCAAGTTATTAAAGCCACTTCCGTGAGCCGATGATCCAGAAAAGTCAGAAAAGTGTGGCCATCGTCCATATTTTAGCCGTTGTCCACGCATTCTTCAAAAGTGCTGTGTAATTGTCGGTCATTCCGGCCATGATTATCATGCTGTAAATACCGTCATCCCTGACATTCAGGCTGTTTTCTCCAGAATTACGGACTAAGAGTTTGTGAAAATTTTGGATGGTGTCCAGCTAGGCCAGCCCAATCTATTTACCCCAAATTTCGGTAGTGTCAAAATTTGACCGGACCTTGCCGTTAAGTTACTCCTTTGCTCCTCAAAACAGTCTCGAGCGCACTCCTGATCTGGCACGCTGTTTCACTCTTCTCTAGCCAAGAAGTCAGTCAGATCTGACTGAATCGATTCAGTCAGATCTGACTGAGTGATTCAGCTTAACTTGTTTGTTGCCGACTTTCTCTGTTTAGCCTAGGTCGCTATCCTACAACACGTACGTCTGAAATGTGTGCGGCTCATCTGAATTCTTTTCAGAACATGGATTCAGATAGGCTGAACTGAAATTTTCGCCGGCTTTACTACGGGCCTTAGTGTGGTACCCATTCAGACAAAACTGCGTTTAGCGTCCCGTTAAAGTATTTTAGTGCATTGGGTGCATTGATGTGTAAGTTGGTCGTGGAAAACGCGGAATGGGGAGCGTGTCAAGATTTCGACCACCACGTTAACCAAAAACGAGGCGACGAGTTCGGTGTTTCGGCAATTGCGTCGAAAACTTGTAAACTCCCGCTCTTTCTAATGTCATCATTTTTTTCTGCATAAGATCGAATAATTTTTTCTGTCTTTGTAGCGCTGCGATAGTTTTAGTAATGATTCATAAATCATTCATCATCATCACCTTTCATTGAGCATTCGCTTGGCTTCTGGAAGGGATTTCAGACTAATTCCTGCTCAGCAATGAGATTTTTGGAGTTTTCAACATTTTCCATGTTTTTCGGTCACCAAAACTCGCTTGACTCTGACATCTGAAACGTCCTCAGCCATTGTGGCAATGTTGTCAGTAATTGCTTTCTCATAAATTTCATTGAATTAAATAAACTTCTGATGTCGGTGTTATTTTTACTTCACCTAGTTTCTGAGGCCCTCGTCATATATAGTCGGCCGACAGCCGGTCGTCGTGGTCCCTCCAGTCGATGTTTATTAAAAACACGCAGAGCGGGAAGAAATGAAGCGAAAAAATCAACTTCAACTGATAAAATATTAATGCTTTGCTTCGCTATGAGAGGTTTATGATTTGGCATAATGATATTCGTGAAAAACTCGTTAAAAGAAATGAAATACTTAGTGCAATTGGTTTTTCATGTGATTTAACATAAACAAAATACACTAGAAGCACTAAAAGCTTGACTTACTTGACTTGACTTAATCGGTTGGCTTTCGCCTGACGCGGTCATTCCGCATCTTCACCGAGGTGTGCCGTCCTAGTAGTCAGCCGTGTCCATTTTTCACGGTCTTCAGCCACAATTTGAACACATTCCATCCAGCTGTCACTATTCCATTTCCTGCGAAACGAAACATCGCGCCTGAACTGTCTTTCGATGCCGAGTGACTTTAAATCCTCTTTAACCACATCCGTCCAGAACTTTCGCCTACGCCCAGGTGGCCGTTTCCAGACAGGATTTGGAAGCATTTTTAAAGCGTGTTGTACGAGACGATCCGGCGTTCTTCTTAGTATATGCCCGAGCAGTCGAAGTCGACTTTCCATTGCTGCTTGAGATGGCGTTAGGAGATGCTGGCACCTCCCTCGTGTCAAGCGTTGATGTACTGCGTCGATTTCCTTGTAAAGGTCTTCGTTATGGCATACACGCGGCCAGAAATATCCAAGCAAACGCCTAAAGCTTCCTCTCCGTGCAATCCAACCTTTCCATCTGCGTTTTCGGCGCGGCCCACGTCTCCCATCGGTACATCATGATAGGGCGAACGGCGGATAGTAAGATGCGGAACTTGACTTCCTTCGCGATGTTGGTAGACCACAAACACTTGGTTAGAGAATTGAATGCAGACGTAGCTTTCGCACATCGTTGTCGGATATCCGCTGCATAACTACCATCGTTCTTCAGCAAACAGCCCAAATAACAGAAATCGTCCACCAGTTCGATACGTTGTCCGTCCACACAAACTCCAGTTGAAGGCCTCTGAGAGACCCACATCTGCTTGCATTTGTCGGGACGAAGACGAAGTCCATAGGCTGCGGCATACTTCGAAACGAGGTTCACAATCCTTTGCAGTTTTGCGTTGTTTTCAGCGAATAACACAATGTCGTCGGCGTACTCCAGGTCGACAAGGGAGCGTCCTGATGGTGTTAGGATCACATCCGCAGGAAACTGTTCTGCAACTCTACGCATGATGTCATCAACGGCGAAGTTGAAAAGAAAAGGTCCTGCAACGTCTACTCGCCTTACTCTTGTTTTCACCTCGAAAGCTGACGTAAATTCGACAGGTGTACGAACTGCTGCTGTTGTTCCTTTGTTCACGTCCTCGATTAACCGAACATACTTTCCGGGACTCCATCTGCTCGCAGAGCGGTGAGCAATTGATCACGATGAGGAGAGTCGAACGCGGCTTCAAAGTTCAAAAAAGCAAGCTGTAATGGCTTCGAAAACCGCTGCCACGATTCAATTACTCTTCTCACGACGAACACTTGGTCGATGGTCGATCTTCCAGGTCGAAAACCGGCTTGCTCATCTCTGGTCGTTCCTTCACGATGTTTGATAAGTCGCTCGAGAATGATACGTTCTAAAACCTTGTACATGACACGAAGTAGAGAGATTCCTCTGTAGTTCTTAGGATCCGTGACGGATAGCTTCTTGTGAAGAGGTACGATGATCGCATGTCTCCACGAATCGGGTATCCTTTCGCTCATCCATATGGCACGGATGGTGTTGGTCATTTCACGAATCCCAGACGGAGGAAGAGCTTTCAGCATTTCAGCAGTGATGTTGTCATCTCCACCTGCCTTTCCATTCTTCATTTTCCGGACACAATCCAAAACTTCAGACTCAGTCGGCGGTTCCTCACTGACATCGTAATGTGCTCTCTGAACATGCGGGAGCTCAGGTACTGATGGCGCTGGACGATTCAGTAGTGAACTGAAGTAATCCTTCCATATTGGCAGCGTCGCATCACCAACTGCAACTCCATTGGTAGTGTTCAAGACAGGAGAACATCTCTTCATCTTCCCGCTATACTGTCGCAGCAACGTGTAGGCTTTCCTCGGATTCTTCTGCTCCCAAGCCTTCTCGAACTCCTTAGCTCTACACGTCCACTCTCGTTCGCGGTCACTTTGAAGCTGCCGACGCAACTTCCTCCTCAGACGCTTCTCCTCCACGAAGTTTCCTGCAGTTCGGAGAGCACATACTCTGTTGTAGGTAGATGTTGTTTGTTCTGAGACGTAGGCGAACTTCTTCTTAGGCTGTACAACCGGGAGTGCCTCTTTCGAAGCGTCCTGGATGCATTTGACAGAAGAATCCGCGTCGCAAAGTTTCTTCTTAGTCCGTACTCCGATGTGAATAGAAACGCGTTGTCGGAAATTCCTTCTGCACTCTTCATCTCTGAGACTTGTCATGTCAATCCTCTGGAGAGGCTGAGCCCCTCGCTTCCTCTTATGAATCCTCGCAGTGAAGTTCAACAGAACAGGACGGTGATCCGAATCGAATGCGACATCCCACACAGCTCTAGATCTTCGAATGTCCGATACTGGAATATTCCTCGTCAGGACATAGTCAAGCTGTAGTTTCAAAGTTGTCATCTTCCGCTTCCGCTGCTCTTCTGGAGATAGCCGGGTTGGTCCCTGCCACGTAAGCTGATGGCGGCGATGATTCCTCTTGAATGTCGATGCAATAATCAGACCACTGCGTTCACAAAGTCGACAAGGCGGTAGCCATTGTCCGATGTTTGCTCCACTGGGTAGAACCATTTACCGAGTACTTCGGATTCCTGATCAAGTCCCATCTTCGCATTTGCGTCAATCCCCACGACAACAGCATGTTGACAAGGTATCCTGGCCAGCAACGTATTGAGTTCCTCATAAAACGCATCCTTCGAATTGTCTTCGGCGGTTTCAGTGGGCGCATGAGCACTCACTATCCACAGATTGAATCCTCTGTGATCCCGCAGTCGTACGAATGCATTCCGACACGACGTTGAGCCGAACTCCTTGACCATACCATTGAAATCCTTCCTTACAGCTATTGCACAGCCTCCCACTCTCCTATCGTCAGCGTCACCGCAGTAGATGGTGTACTCTCCGACGCTGATGACGGGTCTATCCTTGAGGCGGGTTTCCTGCAAAGCAGCAAACGGTGCATGGAAATAGCTCAGAAGTCTGGATAGCGCAGTTTTTTGGATATCACTCGACAGCGATCGACAGTTCAGGGTGGCGAAATTGTGGCTTGTGGCCAAAGACTCCATGACTCGCTAGGTACGGATCCTAAGGTGTTATGGACCAGAGGCCTTAGTGTGCCGGACGGCGACACCTTTATGCAATGTGCGGGATACTTTCGCGATATAGTTGTGCACGCGAGGTCTGGTTCCTGCAACTCCCACCTTGAGTGGGGTTTGAGCTACTGAGTCTTCGTCCCTCTTTTGAACATGGTCAACATGGTCAAGCAGACCGTTGTCCCGGTCCACATGGAACTCACGTACCACTCCTAACACGTTTTTTTATTGTTGAAAGTTTTTACGTCCCCTACAAGTGCATTTTTCTCGAAATATTGAGAGAGGGACAAAAATATTCAGAAAAAAGTAATTTTTTTCGTATTTCAATATTAACTTTTTGTAATCAAACTTACACCGCATTTTTAGCAACCAAACTAACTGACAGGCGATCCTTGAGGAGCGTTTTTCATTTTAGGCCCAGTATATTTACGTACCCTCCACGAATTTCAATTGTTTCAAAAAAATTTACGTCGCCCCCGTTGTTCAACTGTACATCAACCGCTTGACCCAGATGGCCCAACCACCTGAGGCGGTACGCTTTCATCTTCGCAGTAAAGGGGGTCACTCCAAAGATGGAACGCACCAGATTATTTGTTAACCTATCTTCCAAGCTCAGATAGTCAATGGTAACAACCATTGACTATCTGAGCATCCGCATCTCTATCACTTGCAGAGATTGCTTAACAGTCTTTGTGGCCGGCCAGCTTTCGGTGGCGTAAACGGCGACTAGCCTCACAACCGTCATGTAGATTTTGGACTTAAGGCGTATGTGTATCTTCCTGTCACACATTACGCCAGTTATCGCTCTCTTCGTCCAAGCTACATTCACGCGCCCATGGGCATCCAGTAGCACGTCGCCGGCAGATGTGAATCTTGATGCGAGGTACTTGAAACTGTCTACCTTCGTAAGGTCGGTGCCATTAATGCTGATGGATCCTTTCTCGATTTCGGTCTATACTCCATGTACTCGGTTTTGGCGACATTAGGACGTAGCCCAACGAGCTGCAGGCGATCATTCCATCGCGTGGTGGTAGGTTACCTATCTCCCATTTATTCCCTTTCACAGTGGCGCATCGTCGCCAGATACGGGCAGGTTGCGGTGAGATACGGGCAGGTTGCGGCGCAGTCTATTCGAAAATTCCAATATTTACTGAGCTGTGAGTTTGAAAATAAACCTAGATCACCAAGGAGCTCAGACATGACTTAAATGCAGTGGTCGCGATGGAATACGCTCGTCTTCTTTTCCTCTCCAAACTCTTCTCTGGGTTTAGAGCAGTAGGACCTATAAGGAAAATTTGGGAAAAAAAACTCTACTTCGGTCCATATTTCATGCCTGAACTTTCTTGTCTCTTGATGGTGGACGGGCCCACTCCACATCATCGGCATCGATGATCTCCAACATCAAGAGCATCAGCTGGCTTGAAATCGGATTTCAATCAATGAACGATAGCCATCAGACTGACCTTCTCGAATGTTTCTATCCTCGTCGAGCTAAACATTGAAAGGAGGGCTTGCTCTCTTTGTTGAACTGTCTTCACTAGTAAAATTCGCAATCATTTCTGGCTGGAAACTTCAATTATTCTTGACCAGTGTACGGCACGAGGTGTGAGGCCTTAGGCAGCATCCATACGTCGCGAGAGCGGGCGCTCCCGCTGTTGTGCGCCTCTCTACGCTCCTCAACGCTGCCTGCAAATTAACACAGGCAAACACCCCACCTCGTGCTGATTCGATTGAAAACGTTTGATCGGGTGATCAATTGCTCGAGTCGGCGCAACGGCTGATGATTTCCCACAGTTTTCGACTTCCGTGGTGGGATTATGGGAAACAAGCGCAGTAGTTTTCTTACAGGTCTAATGCCACCTGCTTCAGTGATGGAGCAGTATGCTTGAAATTTGCTGCTTGCTTCGTGGTGCTCGCGCGAGAGCGAGCGGGCGAGGGCGCGCGAGAAGGAGCGCTTGTGAGCGGCTAGCGAATCGTGTGCCCACGATGACCATCGATTTTGGGTAATCGCACGCTCTTGCCACGTATGGACGGAGTCTCACAGTGGGGTGTTTGAGCTCCGGTGATCTGGGGAGGGGAGGCCTGAGAAGCTGAAAATCGAAAAATTGACACTGCCAGTCTGGTCGGCATCCCCCCCGCTCGTCTTCGCTTGTTTCCTTGTTTCGCCATGAAAAATAGCACCATTATCATCATAGGAAGGGGATGCAATGTACTAAAAACTTTGATGAATATTTTGCGGTTGGAATGTTGAAATTTCATAAATCTTTCAGGAGTTAATCACATAAAGGAGAAGGTGAAATTGAACATGCACGGCATGTTATTAAATTGTGGTTTTTATAATTGACTGTTCAATGTTCATGAAGAAGTGTTTTAGTGAGTTTTGTTTTTTGTTTCTTTTAGAAAATAATGTTGGTAAATAAATGTTTGTAAGTAATGAAATATTGAGTGAAACCAGTGCAGATATAATTGTTAAGAGTTAGGAGTAGTTTAAGAGCAGGTTAAGAGTAAATGAGAAAAGCCAATAGAGAAACTTGGTGAACATTTTCAACCAATTAGATTATGAGGAAACTACGGAGCCAAATTTAGACAAGAAAATCAACAAATGGCTCAAACGTTTGGATGACGTGAAAATGGAAGAAGTTTAATTGCAGTAGGCGAAGCGGGAGAGTTATTTGGCGGCGAATGACATATAGTGTAATTGCACTACACCTCTTTGAAGGAAAAGTTGGTGCGATTGACTTGAACCGAGGCAACGAGAGCTGTTATTAGGCCTAGACGGTGTGCTTATACACCAGTGCTAGAACACAGAAAATTTTATGTCGAACGCTTGATGCGGAGAGGCCCCACAGTATAAGGGTGAGGTCGAGAAAAATACAAGTCCCGAGGTGGTATAAGTAGAAAAAGGTTAATTTCTCACCTACACAGAAATGATTGATTCCCATCTGCAACATTTTGGGACCTACTTTTTGGAGTCTGGTGGTGGTGGAGGTGAAAAAAGTTAATTTCTCACCTATACAGAAATGATTCTTAGAACATTTGCAACATTTTGAGCCTTCCTTTTTTGGTACCGAAATTTATTTCTTCAAAAAATTTTCTTCACCTAAACTATTATAACATTCTTTGTAAATGATATTTACCCTCGTGAAACTGTGATTGGGTAAGGTTTAGGTCTGGGGTAGTGGTCTAAGGTACTTCACAGCCCCAGGGAAGGGTAATTTCGAAACAATTGCTAGGTGTGAGGGAACGACAGAATCGACGATTCCCTCACACCTAGTTCGATACATTTAGGTGTGAGGGAATCGTCGATTTCGTCGTACCGTCACACCTAGCAATTCTTTCGAAAAAGTCCTTCCCTAGGGTTGTGAAGTACCTTAGACTACTACCCTGGACCTAAGCCTTACCTAGTACCTAGTTACGGTTTCACGGGTAAATCTCATTTACAAAGAAATAACATTTTTAATAGGGGAAAAATTGTTTAAAAAAATTTTCGGTGCCAAAAAGTAGGTCTCCAAATGTTGCAAATGTTCTAAAAGACATTTATGTATAAGAGGGAAATTAACTTTTTTTAGACCACCACCACCTGACTCGGAGCACCTGAGAAAAAATAATCTTTTCTGGTACCAAAAAAGTAGGTCCCAAAATATTGCAAACAGTCTGCAGGTGAGAAAACGATTCTTATCTCCCCCTGCCCCCCCCCCCCTCTGTCCAAGGTGACCATACCCTGAATATTTGCTGCGGGGCGGGAGGGGGGGGGTGAGGGACACCTTGTTTGAGGGGGGGGGGGTCTGAAAACTATCGTAACCCCTCACACCTCGTGCCAAACCCTGTCATGAGACTGCGATCTTTTTGGGCGGGGCTGTGCAGGTGTGCACGAATTGGTAACTTAGGATCCTAATTACTCTGTTTAAAGCTCGTGTAATGCAGCGTAACCGTCGTGGTCTTTGAGCAGTTTGCGAATCAAATTGATTTTCATGCTTTGTTCCACAACTTTTTTCCCTTTTCCTGCAATTGCTCCCTTTGTTTTCACATGAGGTGCACATTTATTAAAGAATTTTCTGCAGGGTTCGCCATTTCGGTCATATTTACATTCATAGGCATCTCGACAAGTGTTTGCAAAAATCGGATCATTATCTAGTGTTTCAATAACTAAGCAATAACCATCAAAACACAAATCTTATCGTGCAGTGCTCAATACAGCAAACGCTATGGATGAGGCGTGGTGGGCGAGTTGTTGCGCCTGACTCTGTGGCGAAGTCTTGTCTCTGCGCTCTAGCCCATCGGCCTAAGCGCCCCACACCCGTTGGGTTAAAAGGCACAGGACACTAAGAAAATAAATTTTCAGATTTCATGCTAATGCTAGAGGAAATCACGCGCTGATCACAATAGCATCTCTGGAATCGCCCTTCAAACGGAGTTATGGCTCCTCGAGAATGTCTATAGTTTAAGGGCTGAAATTTGTTGGTCAAGTTTTCTCAGACCGGTTTCTCTCTTCATTCGCAGTCTCGAGAGCGATCCAGATTGAGATAACAGACCCCTAAGGAAGTGGGGAACAACGACGGGTTGGAATATATCCATCCATTTAGCCGCTATTGAGCTCAAATCTGGAAGGGTATGTGGCAAATGGTGATGAATGAAGGGGGTCGAGCCGATGGTGTCCGCCTATATCAGGAATTGAGATCTCGCACTTGACAAGATTTACTATACAATTACAAGAAAATCACAAAATTCCTATCTGAGAGTGTACTGTGCCTTTAAAAATCTATTCCAGCTCCAATAGCGCCCGCAGTCTTCTTTTGTTTTATAGGCGTACATACAGCAGATCGCAAAAGTACCAAGACTCCTCATTTTATGAAATTCAACCATTCGCCTATATCCTTCCGCATCGTGAACAGAAATGTGCTAACCACTTTCAAAACCTAGCAGTGCTGCATTCAGCTTGTCTTTTTCAATACTGCACTGATCTCTATGTCTTTAACTTCGCCTTTGCGAAGCATTGTCCATTCTTTGTTGATACGCGACCCTTACAGACAGTGAAAGATAGCATACACGCCTGGTCAACATCATTTCAAATTCTGATTGCTCCAGAAAAGGTTTTCTGTTGCGTAATGACTAGCGCGTTGCAAAGTGTAACGCGAAAGCCAGCCATAGGAAGAATCTTGGTTTCCTGCGCGACGAGGAGCTAGTCTTCTTACTCAACACAGAGAGTCGTACAAAAGTATTGACGACCGAACGTATGAAGTGCTTAAAGGTAGTGGTCGCGGTGAAAAACGTTAAAGAAAAAAACTACAAAAGTCAGCTTAGATCAAAAACAGCTGAAAACTATGAAAGCAGCGCGGTGGAAAACGGGCTAGAATTAGAGTTTCTAAGGCCCAAAGATGCCAGTTCGTGCACACGTGCACAGCATCGCCCAAAAGGATCACAGTCTCATGCCGAGCAGTCAAAAATCATCGACATCCAGAGGAAGAAATAAATGCAAATTGACCTAATAAAAGCAGTTGAATAAGGAAAACAAGCACTCCAATCAATGTTTTTGACTGGTCGAGTAATGTTAATTCGTTGAATTTGAAATTCAAGCCAGCTTATGTTTTTGATACTAGAATCATCGATGTCGATAAAGTAATGTGGGCTCGTCCACCATTAAAAGACAAGAAAATTCAGGCTTCAAATTGGGCCCAAAACAGCGATTTTTTCGCGATTTTTTTCTTTCAAGTCATACTACTCTAAACCCGGGAAAGTGTTTAAAGAGGGAAAGAGGACAAACATATTTTATCGCGACATCTGCCTTTAAGGCTCTGACTCAAGAAGGTAGCTATCCTCTGAATTGTACCGAATTTTCGTTAGCTCTCTAGTGAAAAATCTTTCACGGAAAGGAGAAAGGTGAGCATGGATTCGTGCTGTTCACATTGAGACTAGAAGCTGAAGAGCTCGCAAGGCGTAGATGAAAATTTTCGGAAGACGATAGGTTTTTGATATAAAGTGAAGACATTTGCTGTGTTTACCACATACGCTCGAAAACGTGGTTGAGATTAGTGCGAAAATAGAATGGTATGTGTCAGAACAGAACTCCTGTGCATTCTGAAACGTTGAAAACGACCCACAATGCTGCTTATGCATCTTTCATAGTCCTCATCGCAAGCGCGGCACGCGCGTGACGCGCGGGAAGGGCGGTGGACTATGAAAGTTCTTACCGCGCGGCACGCACGGGACGCGCGGTATGAACTTTCATAGTCCATCAGCACAGCCATAGCGGCGCCGCCCAAACCGCCGTGGCGGTATTACCGTTTCAATCAATAATTGCTTCTCGATTTTAGTCCACTCCGCCATAAATAAATCTGGGACTATCCTACGCCACCGCATATGCAAATGCAAGCCAGGAATTTGTGTACAAGCCCCAGTTAAGGCCCGACTTTCAACCGAACCGCCATGGCGGTGCCGCTGGAGATTTCATAGTGACTTCCCGCTCATCCCGCGCGTGCCGCGCGGTGAAAAGTTTCATAGTTCACCGCTCGTCCCGCGCGTTACGCGCGTGCCGCGCTTGCGGTGAGGACTATGAAAGGTGCCTCAAGTGATAAGTGATTGGTACAATAAGTACAGTAAGCGAACAAAAACGTCGACAACGGTGTGAATGGCCCAACACCCCTGTTTTGGAAGAGGACGGCGAATACAGGGGTTGGAGAATTACACGGCGGGCCAATTTCTCACTCATGAAGCTGCATTGTGGGTCTTTTTCGACGCTTCAGAATGCGCAGGCGCTGTATTCTGAGTCATACCATTCTAATTCCGTAGTTATCCTTACGAGCGTGTATGCTGCCTCTCGTGCACTGTGAAAATTTCAGTTGTTTTACGCCTTCCCGCTGTTCGTTGTTGCCAGCGCTTTCCGGCGCTTCCCCACGATCGGTAAGTATTCAAATGCTTGTTAGCCAGCGAAAGTCTTTGTAGCAGCCTTAAATCGCAAAGGCTTTAGAATTGGTTTAAAAAGCTTCGTTCCAAGCCGTTCAATGCACATTTTCAGAGGAGTTTGCGGCAGCTCCAAAATCGAAGGAGGTTGAAGAGCTGACAGGCGATGCGTTGGTCAAATATGTGAACGAGCGACAGCCCTTTTTCAAGGTCATTAGCTTTTTCTCAGAAGATCATTTTTGCTTCTGCATTAAAGAAATCAGCCTAACGCGCGCAGAAAACCATTTTATCTCTCAAGCTAAAGCAACCAATGGTAAAATTCTCACTTCAGGTGGAAAGTTCGGCAAAGGCAGAGGAAATTCTGAAGCATCGTCTGATGAAACCGCACATAATGAAGGAATTAAAAGAGCTGAGAAGGCGCATGCCGGAGAAGCGAGAACCAGAAATGGCCAAGAAACCAGAGGTCCCCGAGAGGTTTGTCCGCTCATTCATTTCAAGTCTGTCTTGGAAGAATAAATAACTACGATTTAGTTTTGACGCCAGGCAGAAGTGGCCCGAATGCCCAATCGGCTACATTCGAGATCAATCGGCTTGCGGTGGGTCTTATTATATTAACATTTTTTTTCGAACTCGAAGAGCTGACAACTTCTTGGTTCAAAAAAAAATTGTTTCGGTAGCTTAGTTAGAGAGCTTCCCACAGTTTTCAAATACCTCCTAGAGCGGCTCTAGAGAAATACTTTGAATTTAAGGGCAGGGTTTACGCAAAAAACGACTTTTGAGCTCTCTTCATGACAATGTAGAATAGGTCATCACAAAAGTAAAATAGGTGAAAAAACCCGAAATCTGCGAGAAAACGCTCAAAAAGAAGGTATAATCGCAAAATACCGGTGTCGGGCCGCCCGTATTCAAAAAGATTCTCATTAATGTTCGCTTATCCGCCTTTTTTTTGCTGCTAAAGTAGTCATGTAGTCTCCAGAAAAGCTCACAAATTACTTTAACAGTTGACAAAACAGGCATTTATAGAAATTGAAAGTTGACAAAACAGGCATTTATAGGAATCTCGATAATTGTAGGCGGGCGGACACCAATCAATATCGTATTCCTCTGCGTTTTTCTACAACTTTTCACTTATTTTCACAATTGTGATGGCCAGATCTACCTTCTCATAGAGATAGCACAGCAGCCGTTTTTTCCGCAAAACCTGCCTTCAAAATTAAACTTCGGTGGCAGAATAAAAAATAAGCAGCAAGACAAAATCAAATCAGGCCACAACATTCCCTGGTATTGATTCAGTAAATTGACTGAGGGGGAACCATACTCAGAGCGACGTTATCGTTTCAGAAGGGTGATCTAGCACTGGTCGCCGCGCGCGACGAAGGAATCTGGGAGCCGCGATGAGGTAGCCGCCGCAAGCGGCGTTTGTGTGGCAGCTGCTGCGTGCGATGGCATCGCTCACATCGCGTTTAAAGGCACATGACACGCAGAGAATTATTCTTCAGATTTTATGCTGATATTGGAGAGGGTCACACGCTTATCACAATAGTATTTCTGAAATCGCCCAAGCCCCCCTACAAATGGAGTTATGCCTCCTTGAACACGCCTACACTTTGAGTGCGAAAATTTGGTGGACGAGTTGTCTCGGGTCTGTGTTTCTCTTCGTTAGCAGTCGCTGCACGAAAGCGAACCAGAATGAAGAGACAAGCCGGCAGTGGAGGGAGGAACGACGATTCGGTTGAAATTTATCTACCAATCCGGCCGGTACTGAGTTAGAATTTCAGGATGGGGTCGGGCCTGTGGTGGTGAGGGGAGGAATTCGGACCAGTGGTGGTCGCTTATATCTCACTTATTTGGAAGAATCGAGATTTCGGACTTGTTATACGTGTTATATAGAAAGGGCCTACTACACAAGCAAACGTTCATGTCTGATGGTGTACTGTGCCTTTAAACCAGTTTTTGGCGCAATCGCCTGTTGTTTAGCGCGCGTTCGCGATTTCATCACATCGCAGCGCCCTTCTCTGTGATGTGGGGATATCGCGGAAACGTTTTGCTGAGCAAACTCCTACAGCTTAAAACAACAGCTGAAGGTGGTTATGCACGAGCACGATCTCGATGTCAGGCATTGATAAGAGGTTCTCCAATGAAATCTTCCACTTATTTGCCAGTGTAAACTTCCAGCGAGAAGCCATTTTTGGCGCGAAAAGCAGCGGACATTCTTATACGACTTCTGGATTTTTTCTTGCCGAACTGTCATTTGGCGTCGTAGTAACAGGCAGGGTTCGCGATAAAAACTGTTTTTGTGCTAACCTCATGGGAAGGTGGATCTGTTCATTGGAAAAAATAAAATCTAGAAATCTAGATGCACCCAAATTCAGTGAGCTAGATTAACGAACAACTTCGGAGAAAACATTGACGAAATATAACAGAAAAACTTCTGAAACCCTGCTCTTTTAGATTTGCGCATGTTTAGGTGACGACGCAGAATGACGACGAAGTATGGTTTTGCTTGGGTGCGACGCGATGTGTTGCCGCGATGTACATCGCAGAGCAAATCACATCTAGCGCGAGTTTCGTGGAGCGATGTAAGTATGGTTCCCCCTAACAGAGCAGGCTGTGGTGACGAGAATGTTATGGAAAGAGGAAGATTTGCGAAGCAGTTGATATGCTAGAGAGCCGAGTACTCTCTTGAGAAGGAAACCTCCTGACAATAAGGAAGGAGAGAGAGTCACTGCCATGATTTACAATACCGCCGCTATCCAAGGGAAAAAATGGGCGAAATGGGCAAAGTGGGCAACTAAAGCGTCTTTCGACCACTACTCGCCTCAAAGTTCTCCGTTTTCAATTTCGAAAGACCAAAATGTCCACCGTTCCACAATCTATCTAACTGTATAAGATAAAATCGGAAATTCTCTATGACAACGCTTTTTTAAAATGCAGTTACCTATGAATTTGATAATATTAGCCCAAGATAACGAGCCCATTCGATCAAAAACAACCGTACGCATCTCTAGCATGGTCAAAATAAAAATGTATTCCGCCTTAAAAAATAATGTTGCTCCCAAATTTCGCGAAATATTTTTGCATGATTGACTAGATCATGACAAGCTGTACATTTAGGCGTTTTTGAAATTGAAAACGGAGCACTTTGAGGCGAGTTGTGGCCGAAAGACGCTTTAGTTGCCCACTTTGCCCATTTCGCCCATTTTTTCCCTTGGATAGCGGCGGTATTATACCTCAGAAGAATGCGACATTTTCTCTTATTTCCATGTGCAAAGGCATATTTGCAGTCTTCATCACTAGCCAGTCTGGCGTACGACTAGTGCTTCCGAAAAGTACTTCGGCCAACGAGAACCAAATCCGATTCATTCGGAAGGTTTCTGAGTATCTATCTCCGAAAGTGTTAAATTGTCTTACGAACAGAATGACGACTCCTCGCAGAAACTTATTGTACGAGTTTTCCCAGGCCTGTTTTTCTCTTCATTCCTGGTCGCTGCTGGACGGCAAGCCAGCATGAATAGGAGCGCAGACAACGAAGTGAAGATCGAAGACTTGATCGAAATTCATCCATCTATCGAGCCGCCGTTGAGCTCGAAAGTTGGAGATACCCAGGACTTTTTGTCAAAGGTAGCTATGGGAATAGTCTTATATGGTCTTCAAACGACTTACTCCTATTCCACAAGTAAGTACTATTGCGCGACACAATACGTTATGTGATTCATGACAACAGGCAAGCTTCAAGTTCACTACTGCTCAGAACTCATTGTTCATAAGTGAAGCAGCAGTGTCAAAAAGGCGGCTTCAGAATTAGTGCGATCTAAATCCAACTTTGTCTTCCCTATCACGGGTTGACGGAGCTAAAGTAGCTAATCAGTTCGGCACGGCTGAATGTCCACTCGTTCACGTCCTATGAACGGACAGGAGGCAGGCGGTGGGCAGTTCCCCGTGCCATATGGGGCACGGATGTGAGAGAGCTGTTGAATCATGTTGCTTGCCACCTTGTTAGTCGTCAGTAATTTACTCATACTCATGTGCGATATTTCCTTAGTACCGGGCTTGCAAGTAAGTTGAGTTACACACGAAAGACACAAGTAAATCGATTTGACCGTGAGAGGTCGAAGGTAATATGTGTAGTAAGTTTTGAGTAGGGGCATGGCCCGTATTGCCGTTTAGGAGTGTAAGGCCCGTAGTCCCCTCCTATGTGTAGCGTAGTTTGGAGATATTGGGATCATACGGAAGGGGTCCAGTACACTCCTATCAGAAAGTGCAAAGCTTCTAGTATGTTGTTGGAATTTTCTTGCAATATCTATTCTTGGCTAGCAATCCATGGACTGGACTATTAGACTCTCTCTGACTAACTGTTCACATAGATTCGGGCTCCTTTAGGAGGCTGTCCGAGGGCATGACATTCTAAGGGGTCTGGGAAGGCATTTAACTTTGGGATGTAGTGTTTTTGTAGGCACTCGGTCACCAATCATGGTAGACGGCAGTCCGAATCGTTTGCCTGCGGTCTAATTGCCAACGGTTCAAACGAGAGCTGAAAACTACTCAGACAGTAACACCGGTCAGACCGCGGGAACAAAACTGGCCAAACAACACCCACCCAGCCATCCAACCGTCATCGTCCTAGGATGAACCCAGCCTCGAGACAATGCTATAATGCTGCTCGCGATCCGACCGAAAAAGCTTCAATGGCTGTCTTCGGTTGACAGTAGGTGGCTTTTGAAAACTGGAAACTAAGAAAAATTGGAGAAAACTGTATAAAAGCCCCATCGAGTCGGCTTTGGCGCTGGAAACTCGACCGACTCGAGCTCGTGCGGCGGCAAAGCTTGTCGGGACGCAATCGCGGACCAAAATTTGGCCTACGGAAGCACAGAATATTCTCAGACAATGAGGTAGATATGCTCAGGTCACGGACTATGTGAGACCAAATGAGCGTTTCCGGGGCGAAAACTTTCCTACTTAGGCTGGGTCGACATCCGCAATTTCTTGACTCGCTAGGCCAGAACCTAATCACACGTCATTTCGCCTCGGGATGCCATAGACGTGTAGGCAAACTCATCAAATATGAGTTGAAGTGTGGCTATCTGTGAATCTAAATTTGAGCACTTTGCCTACATCTTCTCTTTTCTTTCACATCAGTGATGGCCAAGTCTATACTTCATCAAGAAACCTTAGTAACCGTTTCTATCGCAAATATTTTGATTCAGTGAGCTTCCAGAAATTGGAGATATGGTTGCTGCAGGCTTGGGAGGGATAGCTGCGGACCACCCAGCAGTTCGCGCGCCTGTCGCGTGCGCCGATCGGTCCCAACATTTCTCGTGAGCGCACACGACGCAGCGCAGGCTTCTGAGGTGCCCGCAGATATTTCGTTCGTGGTTACCCCAACAGTAACCCAAACTCTTGAATCATAAGAATCGCTCAAATAAACATCGCAACCTTTTTTCGTGATGAAATCATTGATAAGAAAGGCGAAAGGAAAATAATGGATTATCGAATAATTCGAATTAATAGAATTTTTTCTCCAATACCGAAATTTACTTGGACTCTCTTTGTTTACTAGCATTACCTGAGGAGGATGTTCATATAGTTGGTGAGGAAGTGGGCTACCGCTCTTTTATAAACCTGCAAATATCAGTTATTCGAAGTTGTATTCCTTTAGCGAGTAATTTCTGATGAGCATCGGTTCAATACTATTAACGACCGGAATTTCGCTCTCTTATTGATTATAGGGGCCTTTCCTACGGCCTACTTGCACCCGTTTATCAGAGTCAGTTGGTTACACTTGCCATCTGATTTTTCGTCGCATTCTGTAGTGAGATGGCACAAATGCCCGGGAAACTATTACTATCAATCGCATGCCACGCAATTTGATTTTTGGAACCAAGTCTTCAATGACTGTTTTGAGTGCAACCGATCCAATGGAATCGTGCGGTCTCAAGAAGTCCCAGTGATGTCTCGGAATGACCAGCGGTTGTAGGGCGATCCACATGAGCTGTGCGTCTTCTTTCAATGATGCATTTCTCACATACTCCATCTATCATAGGACAGTAGAGGTGAAATGAATGCGGATTTAATCTTTCCCATTCGCGTGTGTGAGGTCATCTCGATTCGCTTGGTGATTAAGGAGCGGCATAGTGTAACATGATATATTTACAATCGCTTTACTCAGAATTCTTTCGAGAATCTTCAGTTGTGGCCACAACTTTGAAAAAAATCAGCAAGAACTCTTAAAAACTTCTTAGTTTTGATGGGAAGTAAGTTGCCAAACGCTTAGTAGTGTGCACCGATCGGGGTTGCCTGCGAACACCATAATCTCGTGGTAGAAATTTCAACCTAGTGCTATTATACACACCAGCCCACTCAGCTTTTCGATAAATGTCAAGGTTATCCGACTGTTTAAACATGACCACTGAGTGCCCTACCCACGTTACACCCGTTGAACATATTTCGCGCTTTCTTCGTTCGAACTATAAGCAGTCTGCATCAATTTCCATTTTAAGACAATAGAGGGCGACCAAGTTAATGAGTGCCTGTTGCAGGTTCGTGTTGGGCTGTATCGGCTGCATCGGCGATCTCAGACCGTGCTTGCATCCAATCTAATGGAAAAAACAAGGTATTTATGTTGCGTATTTGACCACAGCGCGCTGTTTGACCACAAATCACTGGGTGAAAAGCAGTCCAGCTACGCTAAGCGAGCTAATGATTAAGATCGGGCAAGGTGGGGTGAAGTGCTGTAGTCCCTGGCCCGAGAATGTGGACCCATTCACGACCACGTGTCGCGCCGGTGAGACACGTTTTTCAAAAATGGATTTCACCGTCACAGGGGCGGATTTCCAAACTTTCTCATGTTCAATGTCTTGACTAATCCTAGACTCGACTACGGAAGCCGTGGTCCGTCGGCAGCTCCACCATAGCACAACTTTCAACCTTTCGTGAAAATACAATACCGCTGCTATCCAAGGGGAAAAATGGACGAAATCACCAAAGTGGGCAACTAAAGCGTGTTTCGACCACAATTCGCCTCAAAGTGTTCCGTTTTAAATTTCGAAAACGCCGAAATTTACAGCAAGTCGTGATCTAGTCAATCATATGGAATCATTTTGCGAAATTTGGGAGAGGCATTAATTTGCAAAGCAAAATACATTTCCATTTTGACAAAGCTAGAGATCGCGTACGGTTGTTTTTGATCGAATTGGCTCCTCATCTTGTGATAAAATTATCAAATTCATAACTAATTCCATCTTAAAAAAGCGTTTTCACAAGTGAAGTCCAATTTTTATCTTACACAGCTGAATAGATTGTGGCACGGTGAACATTTTGGTATTTTCGAAATTGAAAACGGAGCACTTTGAGGCGAGTTGTGGTCGAAAGACGCTTTGGTTGCCAAATTTGGCGATTTCGTCCATTTTTACCCCTTGGATAGCAGCGATATTGTAGCTGGGGCTCAATGAGAAAAAATCGTTGCAAAAACAGTTTCTCAAGCATATTTTGAGTTCTTTTTTATTACCATTTCTTAGCGTTCTCAGCAGTGAACCTTAAGCCCAGTTTTGACTTCAGGTGGTCGCTGCGGCCATGCGAGGGACAACTGTTCCTTTTCGATCGCGCGTAAAGGAAAGCCGCTTCAATAGTGATCGCTTCGTGGCAAACGTCCTACATCGCTGGGTCGCGGCGACGAAATCCTATGTTTTACTGCATTGTTGCTTGAAGAGCGATTCTCAATGGTCGCTGACCATCGCTCCATCGCGGCCAAAATGGCTGCAATAGAGCGATTGCCAGCGAATGACACGTTTTATCTAGTGAACGTTGACCCGTTCACATCACAAGATCAGTGTTTTCGGGTTGAAACGCGTTATTGATGAATACCAGCCATTAATCTCACTGATTGATTGAATTTTTGCTATCACCCGTGGGCCTATGCACTATGAACAGAATCGCTGCCACTGCTACATCGCTGCAGCAGCGGGTGCAAAATCGCTGCGATGAAAAACAGCAGCGATGCAGTCAAAACTAGGCTTTAGCTGGAATCACGTTCTATTCACCTGGAAATGTGCCATCACCATGACTACACCTACCGTAACCACGAACCATCGATTTTCTTCAAGTTAAACTTGTTCTCCCACCATAACGAATCCTAAACTATACAAAATTCGATAATGGATAGGAGATCTCTGAATCGCATTCAAAGTGACTCCTTGAAGTGAAGATCACCGGAGAAGAGGTGGTAAAATAATACATCCACTTGACTCCGCCATGACTTGAGGCAGTTGTTTCTATCGATAGAAGGAGTGATCAGAGCGGAAATTCTGGTAGAATGTTTGCCCTATTGATGGCTTCACTATGGACATGAACACCGAAAATCGATTCTCGGTGGCGTGCCATTCGGTCTCGGGGGTCCCACCGGTGGGACACGAAATGGTTTCCGTTCTCGATTAAGTATGACGCATGGACCAGGCCGCTGACAACTTCCGAGCCGACTGATGACCCCTGATACTGTTAAAGGCAGTGTCCACGATAAATCTCGTTCTCGAGGTTTCAGTGCAAAACACTATGCTGGCAGATGCTGGAGCGGATAGGGCCAAAGAGAGCAGCGAAAACGGGTCAGAATTCGATGAAAACGGCATTGAGAGTTATCCCAGTGCGCTATCCCAGTGCGCTTACCTATCCCGGTCCGCCTCTTGTTCGGGCGAGCTTGTGGCGCCGCTCACATTTTCGATGGCAAATTACCAAGCAACTCTGCCGCGTTCAGCCTGATCGATTCGCGCAGATTTCGTGATTAGCGCGCTAGCGGAGTATCAGTAGGGCCCATAATTCTCGACGACGCTCTGAATGTTAGAAACCGTTATTTTAGCTTGGTCTGAACGTTTTTCTTCGCTGTTACTTGATTATCAGTTACCTCGCGAGCAGAAGAATCCTTTTTCGTATCAAACTGGAGTGTTATATTCATCGTGAACCCTGCCTTTGAGCCCCTTTCACAGCCTCCTTTCACGGATGTTTAGGCAATGCCACCCGGTGACACGCGCGGTGCACACAAGGTCTACGGTGAAACAATTGACAGTAGCGATCACCTCACCATCATTTTCGCGCTGACGTTGAACGCCGCAGTGTGGCTTCATACGACGTGCCAGTGCTACGCTCAAAGCGTAGCAGCTCCCTCCCATAAAGTGTCGAACGACGCTCTCCAGCTAACTCCGAAAAATCATCGGCATAGGTCGCTGACTTTGTCCATAGTGGGTTTTTTATCATACAGGTCGTAGATCATCAATACGACAAAAGCCACTAAAAACTAAGCCGCAACGTTGCTCTAAGGCAGCACTTTGTCCACGATAGACATTAGCTCGTACGAGAAAAAAACCATTTTTTTCTATTTCTTCCCTGGTTTGAGGACGAAGGAAGTCCTCCATTTGGCTGAAGAACGCGGAGTTCCACGATTATTTGGTCTGTAACCTTACTGAAAGTTGCCTTATTCAGGCACAACTTTCCGACACAGACATCCTTGCTTGTTGTGGAAAGTTCTGCGGTGAAGGGTAAGTTCATTTATGCACTAAAAAATCTGAAATTCTCATCAACGATGCCGCGTGCTGCGCACGTGACGCTGCAGCCTCCGTCTGGCCTCCTCGTTCGCCGCTGTCTCTAACCTCCGCTCCGCTCCAGCACGCGTGGGAACTATGAAAATTTCCCATTTTTACCCTACATGTCATAAATACGCACAGTACACCCAAAGGTCTTCGATCACATGGTTTGTAAGAAAACTGTTCTATATCCTTTGTTTCTGAGTGAACTTCATTTCCATTCGTCGAGAGCGTCGGGGCGCGTATGCTGCGTCTCCTTTTCCCACACTTTCTCGCTGTCTCTACCCTCGCTCCGCACAAGCGCGCGAGCGAACACAGTAAATTTGACTCGGAAGCAGAGAAAACGTATCTCTACTCCAGGGCTGAGCATATTTACCCATTACGAATTACGATTAACGAATTGCGCGTTTTTGACTGTTTTTCTACGATTTACGCAATTTCCCCCAGAATCTTAACAATCGCAACAGATCGCAGCGAATCGCAAAATGCAATCGATGAAACTATTGGCGGTCTACAGTACAGAGAAAAACGGCACTTTTTTCACATTCTTGTTGTTTATTCTTTCCAATAGCTTTTTTCGTTGGAACCTTTCCTGACGTTTCCAGCCAGCAGCCAAGGGGTCAGTGATTGCGAAATATAATTGTTGGCAACGAAATCCAGGCAGGACCGACCGTTCCGCTGCCCCCACTGATCAGTTCAAACTTATTTTGAGGTTCCAATCTTTCGTTGCTCCATAAGCGGGCCAGGTCGGGTTATCCGAGCTCCACAGTTATTTACCTCTATGGAATACTATCTTCCCCATGGTGAAAACGGGAGACGCAGGCATCTGGTGGAGCTAATGCCGGGGCAAAATGCAGGCCCACGATTGCAGACGACCGCTGTTGCAACACGTACTGCAAACCTAATCATGCTTGGACCACGAGGTCGTGGCACGACAAATCTTCGTCCGAACATATGTAACTATCCTCAATCATTGGATGGGGGGAAGCCGCGATAAAATGAGCTGCTTGGCGGGAAAATTAGCGCACGGAAAACGGAGACAGGATGGCAATTGATCGGATGATTTCGCGGCCGATTGCTGTCCGCGGCTTCCCACTTGATAGGCCTTGACGATCTCTTCAAGCTGCGGGCTGCAACCGTGGTTGCCTGCAGCTGCTGACAGGAGTTTGACTCCGATATAAACACTAACCATGGAGCTTGGCTCTACCGACCTGGCTGTCTTACGGAGCAAATCAAGGTTGATCGTCAGCGGGTAAAAGATGCCAGCAAAAACTGGTATTTTCTGAATTGAAATCTTTTTAAGGATCGGGAAATTGAATTTTCCTTCACCTGAGAACACTATTCGACGATGAGTTTTAAGGGGATTTGCAAAACAGCCTCTGACAGATATCTGTCCTCAAAAGCAATTAGCTCCGAAAAAAGGAGGGGTAGCTTTAAGAAATTAGTTGGAACATTTTGGGGAAGATCTCACACAATCGCCGCATTCAATGCGTGTCTAATATGCAGTTAACTCGAAGACAAAGCGGTTTCGAGCACAGTGAGGGGACGTGCTGCTAGGAGAGCACGTGCTCCTATCGTACGTCAAATAACAGCATGTGCCTCATCAAATAAGACGTTAAATGCGTGCATGATACACATTCAACTCGATGACAAAACGATTTTTCAAAAAAGGAAAGCATACGACGCACTCTTGAGCAGGGCTGAAGTGCCGACAGCGTCGCTGGTTTAATTACCCAAGTTTGGAGTACTTGGCATACTCAGCCTTTGGAGACCTCGTCCAACCGCTGGCAGCCCCAGATGGTGCTCTGCGAGTTGGCCGCGTCGCATGTGGGTGTTCCCGCCGCGTTGCGTGACGGTGTGCTGCTACGATAGCACTGGGCTATCCTGCAGCATGTGCCACTTCTATAAACTTTTGCAGCACGTGCTCCTGCTATGAAGTTTTGCAGCACGTGCTGCTGCTTGGAGCAGGTGCCCCTGTGATAGAGCCTTTCGATAGGTGTGGTCACTCGAGTTGAATGCATATTCGACACGCATTGGATGCGGCGGTTTTCTGAGATTGTAGTTTCAGCAAAAAATATAGGTATGACTCCACCAGATCATTAAAGATAGATAAACGTCATAAGCACCCACCACATCTGAAAGGTTATTGAAAGTTTGAGGAATATTTTTTTTTTGAAAAAATGAATTCAAAGGAAATGATCACAGATTTGGAGGAAGCCGTCACCTTCTGCTTTTTAAAATTCTGAACAAACTTGATGCTTTTTATGGGGAGAGACGCCTCCCTATAACTCCGTTCAGATTAAAGCTTAAAGGCAGCATACACGCTCGCAAAAGTTGTTGAGATAACTACATTAGTGGGGTTGTACGGGCCCTAGAAGAGCCCTCACGAAGTTGGGAGAGTTAAAAACGAGTTGAAATGACCGTATTTGAGCCGTATTGAGTCACAAAATTATCTTTTCTCTGCCCACCGATACGGGCTCCGCCCCTCAATACCAATGTTCAATGCTCGATTACGGTCATTTTGGCTCATTTTTTACGCTTCTCACGCCGTAAGCGTTCCAGAAAGGGTCATACGAATACATTAGCGTCGTTATCCCAACAAATTTGTCGCTAGCTCCGCTATTTCAGCCAATGCAGTAAAACTCGTCCACTTCTGGGCCAATGTAGAACGAACCGTTATATCTTCATTTCAGTTGATTTTTTTTCCGGTTTTTTTGTTATCTCTGAATATTAACAGCTTCAGAGCTTCGATTCATTCCATAAAATTGATATCATTTTTGAGCGTGTCTGCTGCCTTTAACAAACATAGAGGACAGACTCAATTTCTGCGTCAGACAAAGTTTTTACAAATGTACATCTCCTTTGGAATGGCCACCTTGTTCAAGCATTGTTCCCTTGAAAGTTTGCGCGCAAAAGTATCGAACCGCGCTTTATTTATTTTTTTAACCGCAGTGTTACCCCCATTGTCTATGTTTGGTTGAGAGATGATTCTCTGCTTTCGTACCCAAAAGTTGGGCGGAACGTGGCGCAGGTTCGGTACTTGTTCAAGTTCCAGTTGCGTAGTCGTTTCTACCCCACGTATGTATCCTGAAAATTTCTTCAAATACTACTTAACACAGAGTTATTCCGAAACACAGCCTCAAACCTCTTTCGATATCGAAATCTTGACACTGAAGTGCTGGGGTGTTTCTACATCGAATAAGGTTTGGCTACCTTCTCTTTCGGTGTGAAATTTATTTCAGTTCACTGCGTGCGTCTGTCCGCGTATGCGGCGTGTGTTTCTACCCACACTTTTTCGCTGTCTGTACCGTCATTCCGAACAGGCTCGCAAGGGAGTAGAGTAAATTTGGCTCCGAAACAGAGGAAATGTGTGATCTTATTACTCGTTATTACTTACGAATTACGAATTGCGATTTACGGATTACGAGGAATGAGAAAAATCACGATTTACGATTTCGAAAAAATCATTTACGCTCAAACCGGCTCTACTCCGACTTAACGGAACTTGATGAAACTTAGATATATTAAAGAGAATCGCGAACTGTGGTTGACACGTACTCAAAGTTGAGGTTAGAATGGACAGCGCGCTGAATACGGAAACTAATAACGTTACTGTGGTAAAGAGTATCGGCAGTAGTATGGCCGATTAAAATTACTGTACGTCATTGCAAGAGACAGGTGGCCTTGAAAATCATGGGAAGATCAGGCAGAGAATGTCAATTTTTCAAAGAGTCATCTCTTTCGAATGAAGCGTTCTTATAGGCATCGTACGCGCTGAAAACCACTCACCGCTTTTTCGGTTTGAATGATTTTCTGGGCCCACCTGAGAACGTAGTGATAGCTTGTTCGGTTTAAAATGCCTTATTGTGGAGATAAATGAGGTCGAATGTCTCAAATTCCGTCAAAAGAGGCCGGCCATCCGTCAGTCATCTGGGACAATTTGCTGTCAGCCATCGTATAAGTAAATTATCAACAATTGATACAGTACAGCTCAAGGGAAATTGATTGAATATACCATACGGTTACGTGGAGAATGACTTTTCTACACATACCGATTACCCTTTTCTTCTCCACAAATCGCTCGAAAGAAAGACAAAGTTCTTTGATCGCGAGATCGTTGGTCAAAACAGTGATCTCTAACGATCGACTGATCCTTTGGTTGAGATATTTTCGTTCTGAAAAAGGGGTTTTCGGTGATCTTTTTGCGGTTTCTTCAACGTTGCTGTTACATATGGTACTAGAGCTCTCATCATTTATAGAAAACTCGAAAACGAAATCCATCGTGAACGATGCCTTTAAAGACAGTGTCCACGATAAAACCAGTCTCCTAGTTTTCACCGGAAATAGAGAGGTCCGAGTCCAACTTCACCAGCAATGTTGAAAAATCGGCTTGGAACTAGCACATAAGAGGTCTATACGGCCCTAAACTTGAGTGTTCCGCTCACGCAACGCCCACTCCTTTTAATCGCCTCTGATCCGTAAATAACTGGAAAACCCATTTTAAGGAAACAGCTCACATTCAGGGGGCTATACTCCACTCCACTTAACTAACCTCACCCCATTTGATGATCGATTTAATGACCTTCTGAAACTGAAATTTTGGTTTGGACAACTTCATCGGTAGCCGTTGAGGGGGGGGGGCGTGAGTGGAACACTCAAATTAGGGCCGTATAGGGCTCGTTCGTGCTCGTTCTCAGCCGTTTTTTCAACGTTTCTGGTTGAGTAGGGCTCGAACCTCTTGATTTCCGGTGAAAACTCAGAGACTGATCTTATCGTGGACACTGCCTTCAAGTCATACGCTTCACGTATAGGCATTGGAAATGCCCAACTAGACTATACGTTTCGTCTATTGTCATTCAAGTCGAGGCAGTGCGCTACATATCCTCTACTTTGTAACCATATTTAGCATGTTTCTACGCGTCCGTGTGCAACGCGGCGGAGGAGACAACGACAATTTACGGCGAAGAAAGAGACGCAGTATACACGCGCACGCGATAAAGAGCAGTAAATTTAACTCAGGGGTGGTAGTAAATGGGGTGTTAAATGCGTATAAACCGCCACCTCCAAGCCGCCAACATACCGCGACATAAACGCAGTAGAGCCGCCAAATTAACGCGAACAAACCGCCATCTCCTGGCCGGCTACTATCCGCGAGATAGGTGCAACGGTTTGTTGCTGGTTTAACGAGACCTGCCCTCTGCGTACACTTACATTATGCGTGACCCCGCATAAGTATTTTCTAGACTTGGACACGAACGACGTTTACGGTGGAAAGACGAGGGATCGGAAAGATATTACAAGTAATGCTATTTATTTTATTCATTAGGAAGAGCATTCAAAGAGAACTTCGTAATATTTTGCTTGTTCGAAACACGATCAGAACGTAATTTTTTAAATTTTCCTAGGAAATCCTAATTCTCGTAGTTTTTTATGAGCTCCGTGAGTTTTCAGCACCTCTCTCGAAAAGACATGTTAGGTTAATCATTAGCCTCAATCAATCAAATGCGTGTGATCTGACACATGGATAGTTAAAAACCTATAAGAATGATGATAAACTAGATAGTCCATTTTCGTTCTTGAGAAAGAATTCGTGTTTTTTTTTGGAAGCGTGCAACTGAAGTCTGGCGTCCGAGATTGGGATAATGGTGTGGTTTCGGTCATTGATGCAGTTGAATTTGTAAAGTGCTTGCCGTCTTCTCAAAATTAAACTAATCCCCCTCTCGCAGTTAGTGCTGCAAATATATAGAAATACTATTACACACTCATATGCGCATCATGCAAGGAAAAGATTTTGTGCACATATTTCAAGGTAAGAATTTGAAACACTTCGAGTGGCTCTACCAATGCACCAAAGCAAGTGCGTCGCAGACCATCAAAAAAAAAGAGGCCCCGATGGCACTGATCTGGCAATGAAAGAGGAGTATTCGAATCTTGCAGAAAAAGGAGAGCAAATACAGTTGGTTTTGGAAACAAGTTTGCATTTCTTTCCCAAAAAACTCGCCCGATACGCCCAAACTAATGCTGATTAAACATTACTAAAGCATCAAATCACTTGAAAATCAGTCGCTTGGAAAATTTTCACTTTTTTGCACTGAAAAAATTGTGGAAACCTTTTCGAAACGCGAGCAAGCAAATAATTTACTGCATACTCCTCATAGCCTGTGCTATGCAATGAATTATGAAAATGAAACTAACCTGATAATAGCGAAGCGAACGAATTTCGGAAGAAAATAAACAAAAGCGGGAGAAGTGTCGGCGCTCGCCAAAAAATTAACAGCTGATGGGGGGGATTGATTAGTGCCACCAAAGAAGACGGTCAACGTGTTTTAGCAATGATTCCTGCTTTGTTTTTGATCCCTCATCGCCCGTTTCCCTGGCGGAAGCCGTTAAAAACTATCCCTTGAAACACCTTTCAGTTTTAAAGATAGGCTGACGTCCTGAATCAAAATGGCTAACAGTGCTATCAAACTTCCTTAACCCTCTGCATTAATTGAACTCGCACTTGCCCTCAGTATAGACGGTCAAAACTGTTCCTACTGTATCTTGCTAACCGCATCCAAACACTCCTCGGAAGAAGTTTTTCGTTAACCGCCAGTTTCTCTCGCATTTCAGCACTATTTCCGTGCTGCCTGCGAGAATATGTTAAACGCGAACTTACCGCGAGGATGCCACATGTCTAATTTTAGAGAAAAAAACAGAGCTGAAAACGTTTTGAAATCGCTATTTTTCGTAACAAAGGTTACAATTGTCGCTTTTTCGAGGCGTTTTCATTGAAAGTGTAACAAATGCCTACCACTGAGGGATGTTACGGTGAAACTAGAACGAATTCTCTCCCAACTATTAGGAGTCCTGCTCAGATTCTGTTGTGGTTGAACTTGTGTTTAACGCGAACTTAACGCCTGGTAACTCGCGTTTAACACCCCCAATTACTACCACCCCAGATACAGGATACTGAAAAAACAAGACTCGTTCTCTAAGTTAGACCACATTTTCTCTCACGAAATTTTCTAGTCACTCGACAGTAACTGGGTAGGGAAGGTCACTTGGAGAAAGTGGCCATACAAAACGAAATCCAATTTTCAAGAATCAATTTGGACTGAACTTGTCTTTCATAGCTGCGACCCTTTTCTCTCAACGGAGTTAAAGGCGACTATAATTAATTGTAATCATGCCGGCCATAACCTGCCATAATCGCGCCCGCCGTTATCTTCCTTAAATCTCTCCTAAAACTAAAAACGCACCCCATAATCGTGTTCAGTGCCCCACGTCACCTTGACCAACTGGGAGCGCGGAAATTTAGACTTCAGGAGCCTCAAGTTTCCGCAAAGGTCCCCCCCTCTATTGGACTGCAAAGGTCGAAAACAAACTCTCCGCCTAAGCATCGTTCAGCTCGGTTATATGAGGAGCTAAACACGAATAAGTAGTTCTTCTTGTGTGTATGGGATAAGCTGTTGAGTTACGGTATGGTAACGCTATTTACTCAGCGCAACATATGCTTAGAAAGTTTTCCGAAAAGAAACATTTGATGGGAAATGGTTTGTGTGTGACCGGATTTCGGTCTGCGCAGTTGTTCCGAGCCCATTCACTTTATGTAGCAGTCAATATAAAACATCGATTTCGTAAATTACCAGTGCATTCACCATCGATTTATTTTTGGAATGGCTTCTTTTGTGACGCCCTGCGCACAAGTGGTCATTTCTCAATAAAAAAAACTCTCATACAGGAACTTTGTTGTCCATCAACACACTGATGATGAACATGAGGCTTCAGAGAAAACGCAAAACTAGTCGGCAAGGACTCGAACTCGTTGCCTCACTTGTACATCAACAGCGCTCGCTCATTCTGCACCAAGTAGCCATATTGACTCAAGCACCGACAGGCCTCATCTTAGCGCGCCTTTTCATCCATCATTGCGATAAGTCTCTGAGTACAACCAGATTGTAGGAGAATTTTTTTTTTGAGAGTTCGAGAGCGGTGCATCACAGGTTGCTCTATGGACCCATGAGTTATAAGCTGCGATGTGCCTGTGAAACAAACGCTAAAAAATTAAAATATAACTCCGTTCAGAAAGGGGTTTGTCGAAAAATGACTCTATCAAGTGGGTTCTCCTTAGGTTTCAATGCTCTCCAAATGAACTTCCCTTCTGAAGCGTTTTTTTTTTGAAAAGCGGACTCTCTGGACTGGACAAGTCATGAACTGAAGGAGGGTTGGCTGCTAAAGCTTCACTCGAAGAACTGTGAAAATTTTTAACCTTAAGCAGTGGACCAGATTTTTGAGTCACAAAGAGAATGATTTGAAATGATACCTTTCTCGTAGGATCTCTTCAAACTTTATTGCAGATGTAATGGGGGCTACCCAATAAAAGCGTGGGAGTATATAACGAAAAATGGAATATGCACCGGAGGAAACTATAAGACAAAGGTACGTTGAAACTAAATTAGATTCAACTAACAAAGTTCTATCACTTGTGGAGGCCTCATTTGTTCTTGTACGCTGTGAAATGCTTTTCTCAAAGGCAACTGCAAGCCGTACCCATTCTTCCCGTGCGATCCAGTACCTGGTCAGCCCTCTTATGGCCAGTGTCCAGCAACGGGTTTCCCTACTCCCAAGTGTCAACGCCGCTGCCAAAAGGGATACAGAACGAAGTATCAGAACGAAAAAGTTCACGGTACGCAAACGGTATTACAAAAGCAATGTCAGAAACCTGTTACCCATTGGAATAATCTGGCAGAACACAACTCAAATGTTTTTTCAAAAGAATGTCCGAAAACTGAAACGGAAGTCATATCGGCCGTGCTATGAGAATCCACTTTTAAGGTAAATCGGCTTATTATGTGAAAAACCTTGAGTCAGCTATCCAAATAGAGATAATGACAAATGGACCCGTCCAGGCTGGATTTGATGTGTACACGGATTTCGTATATTACAGAGAAGGAATCTACGTGGTGAGATAATTTTGCCATGGCTGTTTCTGAGAAAAAGCGCGATCGTATATTTCTCTGCTACAAGGACGTTCCTGGGGAACAACTGAGGTGCCTTTTTTAGCACACTGCTGGCAAACTGGAAGGTGGGCATGCAGTGAAAATCGTTGGATGGGGAGTCGAGAAGGGCACAAAGTACTGGCTCATTCACAACTCCTACAATACTAACTGGGGAGAGAACGGTTGGTTTTTTGATGTATTCCGTATGCGCTATTGACGAGAAATTAACCAACTCGCTAACTCATTATTCGAGGCAGCTGCGCGCTCTTCTGAATTCTGTTCTCGTCAGCAAAACTGAAGACTTTCTCCACCAAGTTATCAGCACGAATTTTGATTATTCTGAGAAGCACTCATTAAGTGTCATATGAGCATCATGAAGATCACTGTTTAAGGCTACTTCCGCATGGTGCGTGGCACTAACGATTGCGGCATTGAAGAGGAAGTCGTTGGTGGAATGATGAAGCTCTGAAATTCACAAATATGAAACTACATCACTAAACTACGCTGCTAACTAAACATATACGATCAATATTGTTATGAAAATACTCACCAGTAAACCACTCATGGTGTTTCTCTGGATTGAAAAAATTGCTGATGTCGTCTGAGAAGCTAGCTACACCCTGTCAAAGTTTCTATTTTCTAAAGCTGAGCTGAAAGCCACGTTTCCTTATCTTTGATAGGTTCTGCTCAAAACTGTTTACAAAGGCTATTTGACATGCTGAACTTCGGAATGAGGCAGTTTTTTGGTTTTTGAAAAGGAATACACGCTGCGGCTCAGATTTGGATCACTGGGAAGTAATCTTAGGGCCCAAATAAGACCTTTCATGATTCCCGAAATGCTACGAGAGATTTGGCCCAAAACTGTTTTGTGGAGGTTCTTTGCAGTGCTTAGCACAAATATGACAGCCGTTGATCAATTTTCGTTAAACTTCGGTAGGCTTTGGTGGTGCAGGGGCGTACGGTATTTTGGACGAAATCTCAGATTTGTCACGAAATTCCTGAGGGGTTATTTAATGTGCTAAGCACGAATTTGAAGTTTGTCAGTATTCGCTGAATTTTGATAGACTAAGCTCCCTGATTGACGCTACACCTACCGCAACCTATAGCAATTCTCGTAATACCGACACAATGACCCCAGATTCGTGAACAGCAATCCAAGTAACCCTCAAGTTTTGGGTCAAATCCAGAACAAACTTTCATAAGGGCCTAAAGATTTTCTGTTGGTATGATCTACCTCATCATTCGCGAAGCCTCTAAAATGCACATGAATTTTGTTCAGAAGTAATTTCAGATTCGTCAACAGCTTGCAAGAACTGACACAAAACCATTTTTTTTAATCAGCGGAAACACCATGCGACGTTCCCTATTTAGATTATGTTTGACGCAATTTGAATAAACTATATGAGACAATTGCATGTTGTTCGCATTCTCTCAGAGGATGGCGGGGTCGCAATGAAGCACAATAGACTTTCACCTCGACGAGGATAGCGAGGGCAGCACGAGGGGAAGAGCTGCTGCTCGAGCAGCACGTGCTGCCTTTGTGCCGCTTTTAGCAGCACATGCTGCCCTCGTCCTCCATTTGTCGCCTCAGCTGCTGCTCTTTTTCGTGGCAATCGTAGTGTGGTAACATTGCTCGAAGTGGTCCATTTGTACAGCTACGTGCATATTTACAATCAGTATGGAGAGCTCTTTCTTACAAACTTGCACATACAAGCAACTGGATAGCTATATGTCAATTCAACTTTTTTCTTTTTTCCCCAAAGAAGGTGTATATAATTGAAACAATCAAACGGTCTTCATCTCGGACGATCATGGGCTGCCATAAAGCACAACTAACTATCACTTTCACTAGAATAGCGAAAGCAGCACAAGGGGAAGAGCTGCTGCTCGAGAAGCACGTGCTGCCCTCGTGCTCCATTCGTCGCCTCAGCTGCTGCTCTGTGTTGTGGCCAGCTTAGTGTGGTAACACTGCTCAAAGTGGTCCCTTAGGTAACTACGAGCATACTCATAATTAACAAGAAGAGTTCTTTCCTTTTCAGAACATGAGCATGTCCACTCTATGAAAAGTTGTTTAGACCAATCGATCGTCAGCCATATTACACGGAATACCTTGAAGGCAGTGTCCACGATCATAACAGTTCAGATTATTAACGTAAATCGAAAGACCCGGGGCTCACTGCATAATAATGCCGAAAAGCGTCTAAGAACGAGGAAAAAATAGCCCTATACGGCCCTAAACTTGAATGTCCGCTCACGCCACGCCCACTTCCTCAACGGCTACCGATAGAAGTGTCTAAATAAAAACCCGACTATAAGAAGGCAACCGATCATCAAATGGGGTAAGTTTTGTTGAGCGGAGTGGATTGTAACCTCCTGGATGTGTGTTGTTACCCCTAAGGCACCGGTTTTCAGTAGTTTATGGATAGGTAACGGTTGAAAGGAGTGGGCGTGGCGTGAGAGGAACACTCAGGTTTAGGGCCGCACAGGTCTTTTTGTGATCGTTCGTAACCGTTTTTTCCGACATTGAGTGTTTTCAAATTTCCGGATCAGTGAGTGCATCTGAATAGTTACTCCACACCTTCACCGCTGTACATTTTTGTCGACAGCGTTGTTGTCAGGTCGACTGTACCAATACCTGTTGATCGCAAAAAAATAGAGAGGGTTGAAGTCAAACGATTCCCACCCGTGAATCTGCAGCGAACCGTGTCAAAGACCAGGCGCCGCCCACTCGCCGTCGACCAAGACACGCTGCTATCCAATGGCCATATCGCCGCAACCTTACGCAACTAACTGCCGGTTGCTCGAAGCCATTTTTCAACACATCCAATTTATCTCCAACTGGTCGCCCTTCTATGACTCATTCTCCGGCTAAACGCGAGGTGGCGGCCTATAAATGGAGCGGAGAGCTCACTTTTATCAGCGCGCGACCTCTTCAAACGTGGTACTTTTATGCAAGATTCACATTTTCATTACTTCAAGTCTTCAAAAAAAGCTTTTGGTATTTTACTGATTATAAATCAAACGCAGTTTCAGTCTGAAGAAAATGTCTATCTACAATGACACCCTCGAGAAAAGTAGTTCCTTGCGAGCAATTTGAACGGTTCAGCACGGCTAAAAACTGATTAATTATTGTGAAAAAAAGGATGATTCGTCATTCTCATCGGATGGTGGTTGTGTGAAACCGGCCAAAAACTAGAGAGGTGTTCGACTCTTCTGAAATGCTTTATTTAGCGTGTTCTTCCAGATTTGCAACCTTTTGTCTTTTTTTCTTAATCTGGAAGGTATAAGTCGGAAATTTCAAAAAATCACCTTCTCACTCTGAAATGCATTTCCATGAACTCAAACTTTACTCGCATTTTCCATAGAAAAACCAATTGTTTTGGTTTTGGACAAAGACTTGTATTTTTCAAATGCTGAGCGGCGATGGTTTGCCAAAAATTAAGCGGAATGGAGAATACCTTTTCTTCACGAAAAGCACAATGCTTACAGAATTAAGAGCCGATGAAATCCAATGAAAATAACAATTCGAACCTTTTCGAAAAATATTCACGACAATAAATCAGAAAGAAGAAAAAAATTTGAAGGAATTCTAAAATTGTTGTTTCTTGGAATAAAAGAAATCACCATTTACAAGGAGATCAATAAATGATGAATACTCTGATATTTGAATTCCGTTTAACCCTGCACATTTCTCTAAACAGTGTGAATTTCAGTGACTTAAGAATATTTTGAGGAGAACTTCATTCTTGGAGAATGTGGTTATAACTTTTTTGTACGAAGAAAGTCATAATTTTTATTTTGAAACGGAAGAGACAGATTATCACGCCTTATTCACATCTCTACAGTCACGAAACCGAGTGGAAAAATCAATTCTCGTTCAAGGTATAGAAAAATTCTGTGTCAAGAAATGTTTTTGGAGATTCAGATTTACTACTGACCGAGGCCTGTGTTGAACGGCCCTCGCAAACTCGTGCCAGATACGAGGCCGCCTAGGTTGGGCATGAGACAGCCCGTAGTGCCAACATAATTTCCTTCAACTGTGGCGGAGATCAATGGATATAATTAAAGGCATCGTTCGCGCTGAAAATCAATTTTGATTTTTAAGGCTCAATTTCGTGATAGAGCTCGGTAGACCACAGTGGTGAACTTTGGCGCGTCAAAAACGTTGGGCGATGAGGTGGGAAGCCGTCAAAGATGAAGATCCGCCACCAAATCTCACCAGTCATCTAGCACTTTTTCCTAGAATGTTGGTGCGACCGTAAGACAACATGAGAAATAGTTACGGCACGAACTCCACATGCAGAAAAACTCCGAAAATGACAGTGACGAGGCCTTCAAAAGCAGAAGAACTTCAAAAAGGATTTTAGCGCGAAATTCAAATTCGTATTTACAATGTGTTCCGATTGACTTTTCTTTACAAATGGAGGTTTTTCATGGGCCGCTTCGACATTTTCGTTTACTAGAAAAGCCAAGGCACACATAAACATAAAAAAAATAATATACGGTTTTCTACGCGATACGATGAATCAGCCGTCGTAGATAAGAATGTGCCTCAACGAGGTCTCTATTTCTGATTGGTCAACCCAGCGCTGCTGCTGGGCTCGGCATAGCCCTTGCGGGAGAAGGGTTATGAGAAAGAAAGGAAAGATCAAAAATGAAGAGCAGCAATTTGGGCCATGATGAGCAGCAATTGGGGTAGGAACAGCGGCAGTTGGGGCCAGAATGAGGAGCACTAGTTGGAACCACAATGAGGAGCAGCAGTTGGGGCGACTGTAGCAGCACGTGGGGCCACTATACGAGCCGCAGTTGGGGCAGTGAGCGGAGCAAGAGGACACAACGTGCAGCCCTGGGCAGCAGTTGGGGAACGAAGGGAGCTTACAACTCGACGGGTAACTGCGTTAGTAATCCCCTCGTGCTGCCTCACTAAGCCGCGAGCATCTGAGCTATTACGACTGCTCCCCTTCAACACGAACGATAGCCTAATACATTCAGCCTCCCGCCTGAATGGTTGAATAGTTTTGTTCTCTATCCGAACATCCTAATAAACAGTGTTTAAAGGCGCAGCCCAAACTTAGGGATGGAGTTCGATATTGAAGCCAACCGCCTTGCACAACAATTCTTCAAAGCGCGACATCGCAAATTGCTTGAAAAGCAAGAAAAAGCAAGGAAAATGTCGTCCACGCCCCAGAAAAGAAAAAAAAGTTTAACGCTCACCGGCAAGTTCTCGGCCTCAATAAGGACGAGGCACGCAATGAATTCGAATCCAAATCTATATTCTTTCATTTTTTTCGCCCCTTTATAATTCGACCAACTCTGGCACGATGATTGAGAGTGACGTAAAAATAAAGTCCTGAGACAATTCGTCCAGGAATTCCTTGCTCTGCAGAATCACGAACTTCCAGGGGCATTAGCTCCGCTCCTTGTGGGTTCTGCCAGGGTCAAGCGGGGTTGTGGAATTCCACAACGGGGGGGGGGTCGCAAAATTTTTGGCTCGGAAGTGAAGGGTGGGGGGGGGTTCGCAAAAATTGCGGACCAAAAATGAAAATTTCTAGAAATGGTTGGAAAAAGGAAAATAACAGTTATTAAACACCATGGGATACCTTTTCAGTATTTCAATAAGTAGTCTAATTCAATATCTAATAGAGCTACTCTTCTTGCTGAAGAGTTCCGGGGTAGTTCTATTAAATTTCTGACATAGACGGTTCGGTGTAATGAAATAATTACCTGTTTTCAAGTAGGTTAGCAATTTACAATGGTCCGGGAATAGGAACGAAACCAGTGTAAATTATTAGATTTCTATTGGTATTGTACTTACAACATAAGTTTTTAGGTTACCAGTAAAGAAGAAGAAACAAAGATTTGGAGTAAGTGTTCTGCGAGTGCAGAACGCGTTTATTTGAGTTGCTGGCGATGTCTGATGTGCCGCCCACTTCAATGACTCAGGCAAACGACGTCATCGCCCGGACAGCGGCCGAGGGGCCAACTGGCACCGAGGTCCCTGTCCGGTGCCAGTTCGCCCCTCGGCAGCTCTCCGGTCGCTCTCGGAGCCACATCGGTGCCATCGCCAGAGATAGGGAGACGCGGGATTGGTTGTTCTTTGAGTGATAACGTGCGAGCCACGTTATCACTCAAAGAACAACCAATCCTGCGGGTATAAAAGGCGGCTCGCCTCGTGTAGACGGGTAGTTGGCCTTTCGAAGCCACTCTTGAGAGGTGACCTTGGATCACTCTCAGGATGACAATTTTTGGCGGCCGAGGGGATCCCTCATGGCCCGCGGTGGGGAAGGCTTCCTCATTGCGGACCATGGTGGGATGGTATCCTTGTTGCGGCCTGTGGGCGGATTAACCTCCTGACCCGCAGGCTGTAACAGGTACCTCATCCTCTTAACAGGCTCAATCCTCTCCAGAAGAGGCGGAAATAAAGAAAAAATAGCAATCAGGAAATTTTTGAAAATCAACCGAACAGAGACCGCAGTGCCAGTTGGGAACGAAGATCGCTCCGAGCGATACTGCTGTGGCCCGTAGAGCGGCTGCTGTGGCCCGAGTATATGGCTAATTTTCGCTCGGAGCGGAGAGGCAGCGCCGCTCGAGTAGCTCTCCGGTACCGCTCGGAGCGATTGTTTGCCTGAGGAACGATCGATGACGTCTGCACGGGGTGTGAACAATCTTGCCCTCGTTAAAGCAGCAATTTATAACCACTCGGATCACTGAGAAGATGTAATAAACGTTTTTTTTCTTGTTTTGTGTGGAGTGTTAACATTTTCTAATGTATGGCATATAAAAACAGTATTAAAATTTAATGTGACTTTGAGAGAAGTATAAAGTATTGTTGTAATAACTGTGATTCGAATGACTAAGTTTGATCATCGTGAAGAACGCCGACGTCGAAGATTCTGGCTTTGCAGGTAGCGGATCGGATGCGCCTCTCCTCTATAGATTTCGTCCTACGATGGTGCCTCTCGCCATAAGCAATCATCTCTCTCTACGTGGAGAGACACCAGAGCCTTACCATCACCTGAAATGAGGGTGATATGTACATTATATAGGGAAGCGGTAGCAGATTAGAAAACGCTCACGTCTTCCATCGGCCTTCTTTGCACGCTTCAATAAACTCTGTGATCTGGAGGTGGCTGAGTCCGTGCCTTGATGGACATTTAAAAAGCCCTTCCGAGGGTGAAGCCATTGAAGTGCCAACTTCATAGGATCTACTGTAAGGACACTTGGCCCATTCCTTTCAACACTGAATAAATAGGGGTGTGTATACAAGTCTGTTGGTACCTGCTCGTTGGTGCCCCTGCTTCTACTGAACCCAGCAGACGTTTGAGTGTACACAGGGAACGTTCGAGCGATATAGCGTGCACAACTATATCGCGAAAGTATCCCGCACATTGCATAAAGGTGTCGCCGTCCGGCACACTAAGGCCTCTGGTCCGTAACACCTTAGGATCCGTACCTAGGGAGTCATGGAGTCTTTGGCCACAAGCCACAATATCGCCACCCTGAACTGTTGATCGCTGTCGAGTGATATCCAAAAAACTGCGCTATCCAGACTTCTGAGCTATTTCCATGCACCGTTTGCTGCTTTGCAGGAAACCCGCCTCAAGGATAGACCCGTCATCAGCGTCGGAGAGTACACCATCTACTGCGGTAACGCTGACGATAGGAGAGTGGGAGGCTGTGCAATAGCTGTAAGGAAGGATTTCAATGGTATGGTCAAGGAGTTTGGCTCAACGTCGTGCCGGAATGCATTCGTACGACTGCGGGATCACAGAGGATTCAATCTGTGGATAGTGAGTGCTCATGCGCCCACTGAAACCGCCGAAGACAATTCGAAGGATGCGTTTTATGAGGAACTCAATACGTTGCTGGCCAGGATACCTTGTCAACATGCTGTTGTCGTGGGGATTGACGCAAATGCGAAGATGGGACTTGATCAGGAATCCGAAGTACTCGGTAAATGGTTCTGCAGTGGAGCAAACATCGGACAATGGCTACCGCCTTGTCGACTTTGTGAACGCAGTGGTCTGATTATTGCATCGACATTCAAGAGGAATCATCGCCGCCATCAGCTTACGTGGCAGGGACCAACCCGGCTATCTCCAGAAGAGCAGCGGAAGCGGAAGATGACAACTTTGAAACTACAGCTTGACTATGTCCTGACGAGGAATATTCCAGTATCGGACATTCGAAGATCTAGAGCTGTGTGGGATGTCGCATTCGATTCGGATCACCGTCCTGTTCTGTTGAACTTCACTGCGAGTATTTATGAAAGGAAGCGAGGGGCTCAGCCTCTCAGAGGATTGACATGACAAGTCTCAGAGATGAAGAGTGCAGAAGGAATTTCCGACAACGCGTTTCTATTCACATCGAATTACGGACTAAGAAGAAACTTTGCGACGCGGATTCTTTTGTCAAGTGCATCCAGGACGCTTCGAAAGAGGCACTCCCGGTTGTACAGCCTAAGAAGAAGTTCGCCTACGTCTCAGAAGAAACAGCATCTACCTACAACAGAGTATGTGCTCTCCGAACTGCAGGAAACTTCGTGGAGGAGAAGCGTCTGAGGAGGAAGTTGCGTCGGCAGCTTCAAAGTGACCGCGAACGAGAGTGGACGTGTAGAGCTAAGGAGTTCGAGAAGGCTTGGGAGGAGAAGAATCCGAAGAAAGCCTACACGTTGCTGCGACAGTATAGCGGGAAGATGAAGAGATGTTCTCCTGTCTTGAACACTACCAATGGAGTTGCAGTTGGTGATGCGACGCTGCCAATATGGAAGGATTACTTCAGTTCACTACTGAATCGTCCAGCGCCATCAGTACCTGAGCTCCCGCATGTTCAGAGAGCACATTACGATGTCAGTGAGGAACCGCCGACTGAGTCTGAAGTTTTGGATTGTGTCCGGAAAATGAAGAATGGAAAGGCAGGTGGAGATGACAACATCACTGCTGAAATGCTGAAAGCTCTTCCTCCGTCTGGGATTCGCGAAATGACAAACACCATCCGTGCCATGTGGATGAGCGAAAGGATACCCGATTCGTGAAGACATGCGATCATCGTACCTCTTCACAAGAAGCTATTTGTCACGGATCCTAAGAACTACAGAGGAATCTCTCTACTTCGTGTCATGTACAAGGTTTTAGAACGTATCATTCTCGAGCGACTTATCAAACATCGTGAAGGAACGACCAGAGATGAGCAAGCCGGTTTTCGTCCTGGAAGATCGACCATCGACCAAGTGTTCGTCGTGAGAAGAGTAATTGAATCGTGGCAGCGGTTTTCGAAGCCATTACAGATTGCTTTTTTTGGACTTTGAAGCCGCGTTCGACTCTCCTCATCGTGATCGACTGCTCAATGCTCTGTGAGCAGATGGAGTCCCGGAAAAGTATGTTCGGTTAATCGAGGACATGAACAAAGGAACAACAGCAGCAGTTCGTACACCTGTCGGATTTACGTCAGCTTTTGAGGTGAAAACAGGAGTAAGGCAAGGAGCCGTTGCAGGACCTTTTCTTTTTAACTTCGCCGTTGATGACATCATGCGTAGAGTTGCAGAACAGTTTCCTGCGGATGTGATCCTAACACCATCAGGACGCTCCCTTGTCGACCTGGAGTACGCCGACGACATTGTGCTATTCGCTGAAAACAACGCAAAACTGCAAAGGATTGTGAACCTCGTTTCGAAGTATGCCGCAGCCTATGGACTTCGTCTTCGTCCCGACAAATGCAAGCAGATGTGGGTCTCTCAGAGGCCTTCAACTGGAGTTTGTGTGGACGGACAACGTATCGAACTGGTGGACGATTTCTGTTATTTGGGCTGTTTGCTGAAGAACGATGGTAGTTATGCAGCGGATATTCGACAACGATGTGCGAAAGCTACGTCTGCATTCAATTCTCTAACCAAGTGTTTGTGGTCTACCACCATCGCGAAGGAAGTCAAGTTGCGCGTCTACCTATCCGCTATTCGCCCTATCATGATGTACGGATCGGAGACGTGGGCAGCACCGAAAACGCAGATGGAAAGGTTGGATGGCACGGAGAGGAAGCTTTTTAGGCGTTTGCTTGGATATTTCTGGCCGCGTGTATGCCATAACGAAGACCTTTACAAGGAAATCGACGCAGTACATCAACGCTTGACACGAGGGAGGTGCCAGCATCTCCTAACGCCATCTCAAGCAGCAATGGAAAGTCGACTTCGACTGCTCGGGCATATACAAAGAAGAACGCCGGATCGTTTCGTACAACACGCTTTAAAAATGCTTCCAAATCCTGTCTGGAAACGGCCACCTGGGCGTAGGCGAAAGTTCTGGACGGATGTGGTTAAAGAGGATTTAAAGTCACTCGGCATCGAAAGACAGTTCAGGCGCGATGTTTCGTTTCGCAGGAAATGGAATAGTGACAGCTGGATGGAATGTGTTCAAATTGTGGCTGAAGACCGTGAAAAATGGACACGGCTGACTACTAGGACGGCACACCTCGGTGAAGATGCGGAATGACCGCGTCAGGCGAAAGCCAACCGATTAAGTCAAGTAAGTCACTGAATAAATGTTGTTAAGCGGAAGAATTCTTCCGCTTCTGATCGATTCTGATAGAGCGAGAACGTGAACAGCTCGACTTCCAATCCATTCTTCATCTTCTATGGTCACCTTCGGTGTCCCAACATAGTGCTGGTGTCGGTTCGCGTCTGTCTGCACAAACGCGAACCTTTGCGCGAACATCAAAGAATCTGCCTCGTCTTTAAGATGCAGTAAAACGAAGAGAAATTGAGAAGCTTCTTGTGGTTCCGGTAGAGCAGAGGATGACCCATGGTCCAGTATCAGAGAATTTCCTATAGGAGGCCGTTTAAACCTGCATCCCCTCCAATTGAATAAAGAGGAGCACACTGGAATTTTTTCCTCTGCGAAATTCACGTGAAACTGGTGTTCGATAGACTCGTCGCTGCTGCTGCCAATAAGGAATGAATTATCTTCCGGCCATTTCAGTTGACTGAATTGCAAGAACGTTAGCTTGGTGAATGCGTTTTCGTCCTGAAAGAAATTTCTCAAAAATCGGAATAGTGCACAAAATTAAAATTTCCTTAAACGGCCTGGAGTCCAGTATCAGAAGGCCGTACTTGTTTAGCCTGATTTTATCGGGAGAAGCACAGTTTGGTGGCGGTGCGAGCTCATTGTACTGCGAGCGAGTTGTAGCGCGAAAAAATAGCGTGTTCACCTCGTTAATCAACGGGTGACAGGACGGCTCGTTGAGAGAAAAAGTCACCAGGGTGAGTAGAAACATACATCCCAGCATGCTGAAATCGACATAAGAATAGGGCACTGCTTGAAGAAACGGATTTTTTTCGTCAAGTATGGAGGAACAAGTTGATAGAGCTTGCGTTAAAAATTGGAGTTAAAAATTAAAAATGGAGTCAGAAATGAGTTCAAAATCAAAAGTAGACACGGGAGAATGCAGCTGTAACATGAGTGGATGCAGGCGTAAGATGATAGAAGGCAACTGCACTGAGAGACATGACAAATGGCAGCTGCTGCTGCCTGCAGCTGCTGCAGTTAGAGTAATTTAGGCAATTCAGCGTCTAAGGTAACCTCTCAACTAAGTTACAATCCAGGTTTGAAGGACTAATCACAATTTTTCGTAGATAAAAATATTTCCACAACGCTTACGTATGTTTTTTTTGCGATTTTTCTAATTTCAAAAAAAAAAGATTCGAAACTCTAATCAAATTTCGCACAAATTGATGGTAAACACACTTATGAGTTGAATGAGTTCAAAAAACTAGAGTTAGGGGAGCCCTTTTCACGATGTGGTAACCGTTATGGAAATCGGCGATTTTCACTGTTTTTCCACAACGCACCGATCTATTTTTAAGGCAGAATTCGAAAAACCTGAAAGTGTGTTCTAGCATAACTTTAGCTCTACTATCAACTGCACGCAACGTTTTTGCTCTCAAGTCTGTTGTTAAGTTTTAACCAGGGTGACTTTCTTAACCTTTGTGTGATGTTGTCGCGCTCCAATGCAACAAGTCCTTCGCATACTCGAAAGACTTTCAGTCTTCCGCATTGGACACAGAGTGAAACTGAAAGAGTTCCGCGTATGCGAAGCGCTTGTTGGGTTGGAGCGCGACGACTTCAGCATTCGACACAAGTCTTGTGATCTCTTTCAAGAGGCAAAACTAGGGGGGGCATTCATTTCTATTTACCCATAGAAATGAAAGGATTCGTCCATGAAAATGAAAACTTCTTTCGTTATTGGATATGTGATAACGTAATCACTCATATTTCCTAGAAGTTCCATGAAATTAAGTTCATTTCTGAAGGCAAAATCATTCAGTTCTCACTTGAATTCTGGGTGACCGAACCAACTAGTTTTTGGTCATGGTCTTGCGATCTCTTTCGTAAGTCTCGTGATCGTCATGGCCTTGTGATCGCTTTCATAAGTCTCGTGATCGTCATGGTCTTGTGATCTCTTTCATAAGTCACGTGATCGTCATGGCCTTGTGATCGCTTTCATAAGTCTCGTGATTGTCATGGTCTTGTGATCTCTAACATAAGTCACGTGATCGTCATGGTCTTGTGATCTCCTTCATAAGTCTCGTGATCGTCATGGCCTTGTGACCTCTTTCATAAGTCACGTGATCGTCATGGTCTGTCTATGGGCGGTCTTGTGATCTGTCCAGTTGGTCGTGTGATCTGTCCCATTAGTCTTGTGATCGTCCAGTTGGTCATGTGATCTGTCCCATTAGTCTTGTGATCTGTCCAGTTGGTCGTGTGATCTCTCACGTTTGTCCAGAAATTTCATTTCCTCTCATCTTTTTCACTTGTTTTCTTTTCAAGAGCTCTTAATCGTAGTCCTTGATCTTCACCAAGTTTATCTCAGCCAGCAGAACATTGTTGTGCTCCTCTTACTTCTCAATTTCCAGTGCTCTTCTACTTCCCTTGGACCCGTTCTTGGTGCAAAACTAGTTGGGGGGGGGGCACTCAGAATTCAAGTGAGAAATGAATGATTCTGGTTTCAGAAATTGATCAAATTTTATGAAATTCTTAGGAATTTACGAGTGATAACGTTATCACAGATCTGATAACGAAAGAAATTTTCATCTCCACGGATGAGTTTTCCATTTCTATGAGCAAATCTTGGGTGCCCCCCCCCCAACTAGTTTTGCACCGCTTTCTTTAAGGTTTTTTCCTCAGCACTGCATTCACGTCCCATAGACACACTAAACCTCACGCGCAACTTCGATATTCCCATATGATTGGATTTTTTTTTTGCAATTTCCGCGCGATGTTCGGTGTCTATAGGACATGAATGCAGACATATCGTCCATCACAGGATAAGGGATCGCCGCGACACTGCTTGGCGGAAAAAATTGCGCGCGGGAAAACGGAGGGAGAGTGGCTATTGATCGCCCGAATTTTTCCCGCCTAGCAGCGTCGCGGTGATCCCTCATCCAGTGATGGACGATATTCAATTCTGGGTGCCAAATCAGTCCCGGAGGGTTATTTGTGAGACTTGAATGATGCCGCTGTTTAAAATTTCTGAAATGATTCTATTCAATATTTTTTTTATTTTTTAGAAGAATAATTGATTATTTTCAGACTGTTAGGGCTCCCACGAACGACATCGAGAGTGTGGTAGAAACTTCAGAAAATTGTAGCCTTAAGGTGTGTTTTACTCTTTTTTGTTGAGCAGCTGTTTAATTACACCGATATGGCTAATTGGTTCTCTTATATATTCCCATATAATCCCATCATCGTTCGACATCTGGTGTTTTGGTCATCATACGATCTCAGGTGTGTTTTTTTCCTTCTGTCCCTGTTTAACTTTTACCTGTTTACCTGTTTTTACCTCATGCTTGCTCCGGGGAAATGAATTCTCAAACTTTCCGATATGAAGCTGACTGCATAAGGATGGGTGGAAGACGATCGTCAGGTGTGATGGACAAAATTCAGTTCCTCGCTGCTCTATGCTGGGAGTTTCAAGCTAGTATTCCAGTTCGGCGTCGTAGTTCTGGCGATTCTTGCGCTGGTTCTTGTCATCGTTATGTCAGGAGTAGCAGTGTATGCAGGGTGCCTCTTCATTCCCAAGCTCAGGAGTGGATAGAAGTCTTATAGGGAGTTCGTGGAACATACCCAGACTGTTTTCTCAGATACTATGAATACATTCTCTTGTTTCAGTAGGTCTTTCAACAGGTTGCAGCCTAGCGAGTCTAGTGAGGTGATGGTCTAAAGACAGTCACGCTCCGGGCGGGTGGTTGGGATTTCTCGCACCCCGGGTTGAGGCCTTTATCGCCCTGCGATGGCCATGCTTTGGGTGCTTGTTGCACGGCGATCGCAGGGCGATAAAGGCTTCAACCCGGGGTCATTAATGTTGTTTTTGATGCCTTATTATCGAAGGAGAGGGGGTCGGCGGGCAGGTAATGGGACTGCACCTGATTTTCATTTATTGCATTTTATTCCATCCGTTGTTCTGTTCATTTCTGTTCATACTATACTATATTGATCTCCATAATTAGAATGTTATTGTATGAATTGTGGCTCCATGAAATCGCTCACCTGCGTGCGTAAGCGTCACCGTCCGGTGAGCGTCGCGCGCGCGGCGAACGCGGGAAAGCCGCCATCGTATGGAAGAGTCATCTGCACCATATACGGCAAAACGGTCATCGCTAGTGTCATAAAATGAACACGGCAATTCAAATAATGCTCTAAAACATGCTAATTTACTTGATTTCACTTGAATGCTGGGATGCCGCGTCGCCGCCCTTCCCGCCGCGCGCGACACTCACCGGCCGCGACGCAGAAAGCAAGGGTGAGCAATGACCGCTACCCATGAATTGTTCTGTTATTCAGTGCTGTTAACCAATGAAAATGTTATACTATATTATGGAATGAAGAATTTTTTTCATTCTATTTCTCAATGACTAAAATGGGAGTTCTCCCTCGGTCATCGTCCATCACTGGATGAGGGATCGCTGCGACGCTGCTTGGCGGGAAAAATTGCGCGATCAATTGCCACTCTCCCTTCGTTTTCCCGCGCGCAATTTTTCCCGCCAAGCAGCGTCGCGGCGATCCCTCATCCAGTGATGGACGATACTTCTTCTTCATGCGTTGGATATCCATGGCTGTAGGTAGATCAGCAAAGTAGGCTGCATGACCCAAAAAAAGGACGAATCACACTTCGAGACGAAAAAGAGCGTTTTTTTTTTAGAAAAAAATGCTTAGAAATCGTGCCTTGTGGGGGGTTCGCAAGGATTTTGAAGAAAATTCTTTGGCGGGGGGGGGGTCGCTCAGATTTCGAGAATTTACACAACGCCCCGCTTGACCCTGTTTCCTAGAGAGTCGTTTTTTAGCTCTCTCAAGGGGGTCGTTGTTCAGGACGGCCTGGACCACCGCTGTGCCTGACCCTGGTCGAGCGGTGGTCATTCCAAGTCAGCAAGGAGTCTATATCTCTAATGGACAGACACGCCCCCGACCAATCACTTGCGACCAAACACGCAGCAGCAGTGCTCCCTTGATCGGCCTTGAGCCTGCATCTGTGCAAATGGGGTGGAGACTGGGATTTTGCTAGCCTCTTGCTAATATCAGTTTGTCTGCGATAATAGAATGTTGAAACGAATACCGTATTTCCTGTAATTAAGAGTCCGGAAATGACCGAATGTCAGTTTCAAAAAAAGTACCCGGAACGAGGGTACCAATCGACTGGAAATGTTCTACAGATCATTTCTAGATAGGTGAAAAAAAAACTTTTTCCAAAAACTAAGCTTCGCCTGTCACCCCTCCGGAAAAGAAATCGGCCAAAAAATCGAAAAGGAGTCGTTTATATACATAACCTAGTGCATGAATGGAAACTGTATACAGATGTTAGAAAATGTTAAATTTCGGAGATGAGCTCATAAAATAGATTTTGAGCCGAGTTATGGCCGTTCAAAAGTGCGGTGCAGGGGTGTGCGTTAATGAAAAATATTTTTTCGTTAGGCGCTAATCGTTAATTTTTGGAAAAAAACCGCGTTAACCCGTTAATAAGTTAACACGTTAATTCTGCATTTCGTTAAACCATTAAAGGGAAAAACATTACCACGTTAAGAGTCAATAAATTATCAGATCTCCCATATCAATCAGAGCCGTACAGAGTTCGGCGCGGGATAGGGCCCCACAGGGGGTTCTGAGCTCTGTAAGGGATGAAGGGCTCCGGAGATATCTGACCTTCGGAGGAAGACCCAATGGTCAATGAACTGAGTTGTCAGTGTCGGTGTTCAATTAGGAAGCTTAGGGTGAAGTCATCGTGAGGGTGTTCTCAAAATGGCAGACCATACATATGAGTCACCAATGTGAAGTGCCTAAAGCAATTTGCCTACTAAATGCTGACTGATTTTTGCTAAAGATTTCTATGAGTCCGTAGAGTTGATATTTGAAATGAGCGTGGTCGATTTACCCTGTACAAAAGAAATCCTCGTTTAGGATTGAGGCAGAGCATCGCTAAAATATGAGAGCTAACACGTCTCTCAGGTGTGGTCCCCTTGAACGTCAGCAATTTTGCAAACTAAGAGTAGCGGAAGTAGAGTATTTGAGTCCAGCGTGGCCGATTTATTCTATGCTGGGTTTCAACGTCTAAATTGAACGCCGAAAACCGCTACACTGATAGTGGAAGAAGACAAAAAGTATCCAAGTTCACGGATCTAGTAGGGTTTTAAAACTGCAGTAACTTAAGTTTTAAATGAGGTACATGGAAAAAAACGCAGCTTCAGGAAACTACTTTCTGTACCCTACCTCGTGCAGTACTCGAACACACTGTTTGAACGCGTCAGCTCTAGGTGGGGAGAAGGGGGGATAGAACACTGTCAAAACTTGACTTACTGACGCTCCTGGGGGGGGGGGGGTTCTGAGCGAAATTGGCATTGGAGGGGGGGTCTGAGCAAAACTGGCCGACCCACACCTCTTGCAGTACCCTGCTGCCATAATTCTACGACAGTTATCGAATTATAAATTAACGTGAATTCAACACCTTTTCGCTAAGCGTTAATCGTTAATTTTCGGGAAAAAACCGCGTTAACCTGTTAATGCGCTAACACGTTAACGTTATAACGCACAGCCCTGGTGCGGTGGTCCCACAGTGGTCCGAAGGCTCCACCGGACCACCGTGACCAAAAACGGAGGGCGAAGATTTTTACGGTTTCTGAAGTGCTTTTCAGCTTCTCATTTGGCTGATGTTTTCCAATATTGACAGCGCATAAAACGCTATTAATTCCCTTTGGAATGGTGAGACCCCGAAAATTCAAAAAACCTCTAAAATGAAAATAGTCAGTAACGTCTACCAATTTTTTCACTTTTCCTAGAGAGTCGTTTTTAGCTCTCTCAAGGGGGTGGGGTCGGTGTTCAGGACGGCCTGGAACACCGCTGTGCCTGACCCTGGTCGAGCGGTGGTCATTCCAAGTCAGCAAGGAGTCTATATCTCTAATGGACAGACCCGCCCCCGACCAATCACTTGCGACCAAACACCTAGCAGCAGTGCTCCCTTGATCGGCCTTGAGACTGCATCTGTGCAAATGGGGTGGAGATTGGGATTTTGCTAGCCCCTTGCTAATATCAGTTTGTCTGCGATTATAGAGTGTTGAAACGAATACCGTTTTTCCTGCAATTAACCACCCTGGTGTACAATTTTTCAACGTCTTCCAAAAGGAGGGGTTCAATTAGAGGGAGGGGTTCAAAAAGAGGGGGAGGCTTTAATTTTCAACCGAGACTTCAAGAGTCAATATGGGTAAGCAAAGTTTATTAGGCAAGCCAAAGTGCGACAATAATGAATTACTGGGTGAACACTAAATGATCATCATTAATAAAGTCACTGTTTCAGTCCTCCTGAAGATTAATCTCCCCGAAAAAATCAAGAAGGTTTTGGGTGTTGAGATCTCGAGCAGCGCGTAGCAGTTCACGTCCGGTAGGAATGGGTCTCCATTGTCTCCTAGAGGGCTCTAATGCAGGGGGGGTGGGGTTGTATTTTTCAACCTCCACCGAAAGGGAGGTTTAACTAGAGGGAGGGCTTCAAAAAGAGGGGAGTGTCCAATAACAGGAAATACGGTAATTTTTTGAATATTAGAATAAACGAATAACTCGAATAATCCTCTTCTTTGAAAATTCTATTATTTGAATAAACGAATATTTCACTTCTTTGAATGATCGATTACTCGAATAAACGAATATTCCACCTCTTTGAATATTCAATTATTTGAACAACCTGGATAGTCCCATTCATTAAATATTCGAATTATTCGAATATTTGAATAATATTCGCATATTTATCCGAATAGTCAGCGGAAGAAACACGAAAACTGATGAAAGATCGTAGAATTGCGCGAATGGTTGTGCGATTCGTTGCGCTGTATGCCGCAGAGTGCTGGCCCGCAACTAAGAATGCAGAACGTAATCTTGGTGTGACCAGGACGAAAGTGTTGCGATGGGCTGCTGGTGTCACAGGCTATCAACCACGTCACAGAGGACGGCATCCGGCAGCGTTTCGGCGTCGCTTCAATTGCTGAAAAGCTCCGTGAAGCTTGACTGTGATGGTATGGCTACGTCCTGCGTGCTGGAAACTATACCGTTTGCAAAGCTGGCCTGAACCTAGCTGTGCCTTACAAACGCTCCAAAGAACAACCAAGACACGCTGGCTTGGCACGCTTCATGCCAATTTGAAGGCTGCCGGTGTACACCCTGACCAGGCTCGAGACAGGGAAAAATGGCGCCAGTGTATCAAAAGAGCGGGTCCCGCTTTGAAGCGAGACAAACGCTAAAGAAGAAGACCGCGTGCTTGTGCGCGCGTATGCAGCACCTCATTCTCTTCCACACTTTCTCGCTGTCTTCTCTCTCGCTCCATTTGGAGAGCTAAACACAAATATGAAGTCCGTTTATCGAACTTCGACGGCTAACAGGAGACTACGGTTGGTATACGATAGTTCAGTCAAAGTTCCAGAAATGACTCAAAATTTCTATGCGGGGTTTTTTCGAGTGCAAATAAATAAATTTGATTTCAATTTCCATTTGTCGAGGTGGGTTTTGCCCCCTCTCAGGCAATAGCAGGCCCTGAGCCCACCCCGAATGCACCCGGAGCCGCGTCCATGTTGCGCTCAGGGTGAAAAATTTGACAATTTCCGGGCCACATATGTTGCGATCCAGGCCGCATACGTTGCGCTCCGGGTGCTACCGCCAATATTGATTCACGCAGCGCCCTGAGCGCAACTGTCGGCTGATGACGTCACAGTACATCATGCGGCGTATATGGTTGCGCCCCGGGCGCTCACTATAAACCGATTTAAGCAACACAATTGAAAAATTGATACCTCAAAGTGGTTCAGACCAGGGTTGAGCAGAATAAAAATATGAAGGGTGGTGGCCATCGTGTATCAACACCCATGAGGACGCGGGAGAAACGGGAGAGGAGCGAGGTTCTTGATTGGACGCAGTACGGGCTAGCCCCGGTCCCCGACTGTTGCGTCCAATCAGGAACCTCGCTCCTCCCCCGTTTCTCCCGCCTCCTCAGGGGCGTTGATACACGATGGCCACCACCCAAATATGAAAATTCGGAGATCGGTTTTCGGGTTTCGGAACAAAAAATTTTTTCTCGGGTTTCGGAAATCGGGCGCGAAACGCCTTAAAATGCGCGGAAATGCCGTTTTCGGAACGCGTAACGCAGAAAAATTCAGAAATCATCTAGTGTTTTCTCACGTCCCAGATGACCCAATATTTTCGCATTCCGCGGCGTTTTCTGCGGTTTTCGGAATGCGGAACGCGGAATGCCAAAATTGCGCGAAACTGCGGGTTTCGGAACGCGAAACGCGGAACTCCGCTCAGCCCTGGTTCAGACGCTTCGCTGATCGATTATCGCACCCATTTGAGCTAATCGATTTTTCAAGGAAGAATGCAACGATTTCCACACATTCACCGAATTCCCTCACCCTACTGGATTTCCTTGGATTTATGTGACCCTTAATTGTCCCTTTTTTAAGCTAGTGCTGATTATGAAATACCTTCCAGCTTTATAAACTTTCCCCTGCTTAGAATTCTGATTCCGTCACAACTTCCCCCACAACTTCACCCATTAATCTTCTCATTTCACCTGATTTTCTCTAACTATTAGCTATATTTCCCTTAAAACTATTAGGTATTCATAACAACCGCCCTTTCTCAGAGCCCTTCTAATGATCTCGTTGAACGATTCAAAGCTAACAATGGAAAGTATGCATGGGACATATTTTTTCCAAACACTAAAATTGAAATATAAAATTAAATATACATTGAAATAAATTTAAATATCCGAGCGATTAGTTTTTCTAATTTTTTCGAAATGATTAAATAAATCTGAAATATTCCCTCCATGAATATTTGCAAAGTGCGTTCGGAAAGCCATGTTAACGTTTCACTTTTTCAATACAGTCTAAATATTGCACAAATATGAAGAATATAGTGAATTCTAGGATGGTCGAATATGTATTTAGCGCAAATGGAGTAGAGGAAATCAATTACAAGCCCTACAAGAGAAACTGTGAGAATTCCGCTCAAAAATCGCAGGAAGCCCAGATGCTCTTCCTTGTTTCAATCGATTCATCTAATTTCGAAATGCGCGCGTTAGTGAACGCATGTGGCCCGGAGAGCAATCTGAACGCACTGCACGTTGCAATCACAACCGAAACACACCACAGGTTTGAATATCAACTGCTCTGCGTTTCGGTCGCAGTGGGCGGGGAGGGGCGGGATCGGTTGCGCTCCGGGCCTGCTACTGTCTGAGCTACCACTAAAAACACTTCCCTTGTCAGTTTTCTCCGGGACACTAAAGAATGCACCCCGAGGACTTTGTTCCTGAATGGCTATCTAGAGTTGCGAATGTAACCGAAGCATCTATATCCTCAGGTGAAAAAAGTTGTCAAGAATCCGGCGAGAAGTTGTCCAGAATTCGTACGAATTCAGGGCAACTTCTCGCCTAATTCTCGACAACTTCTCGGCTGATTCTCGACAACTTTTCGCCGCATTTTCGACAACTCGTCGACTGATTCTCGCCAATTTTTCCACGGATTCTCGACAAGTTTTTGTTTTATTATTCTCCACAGCAGCTTTTCGCCTTATTTCTCCTCTCGAGAATCCGTCTTATTTTCGCAAAGGAATTAATTCAAAACAGAATAAGTAAATAAGAAATATATATATATATATATATATATATATATATATATATATATATATATATAGATATAGATAGATATATATATATATATATATATATATATATATATATATAGATATATATATATATATATATATATATATATATATATATATATATATATATATATATATTCGAAAGCATCAGTTTTCCAATAAATTTGTTAACTCTAATTTCAGCAGCAGTAATTATTTTCTTATTTTTAAACCTCGAAATTTGTGGATCGATTTTTTTCCAAATTTCGTTCGTTCGATATTTCGTCAAAAGAATTTTTCTCGACTTTCAGTCGTTGAAAACCCTCTTTTTTCGTTTCGAAAATTCGTTCGATTTTGAAAACGCTTCTCGAACCCTAGGTTACGCTTTTTTGTCATTCCTCAGGCCGAGTTGTCGTGAGCGTGAGCGAACGCGACTTGAGTAGAAATCGAATACGTCTGGAATATTCATTTCCTGACCGAGCGTTGTAAATGAAGCGTTGAGACCGGTTTTGGAGACCGGTTTTGAAAAAAAAGGATCCGAAATTTCAAATGAGTATCGAAAAAATTCTTAACTTCGAACGAAACTCGAAAAAATCCAAAATTTCGAACGACTTCCTAAAAAAATCAAAATTTCGATAAGTTTCTAAATTCGTTCGTTCGACCTACGAAATTTCGAAAGATTTTCGGAATTTGTTCGTTTAAATTTTTGCCCGCGGTGGGGAAGGCTTCTTCATTGCGGACCATGCTGGGATGGTATCCTTGTTGCGGCCTGTGGCAGGATTAACCTCCTGACCCGCAGGCTGTAACAGGTACCTTATCCTCTTAACAGTCTTAATCCTCTCCAGAAGAGGCGGAAATAAAGAAAAAATAGCAATTAGGAAATTTTTGAAAATCGCCCGAACAGAGACCGCAGTGCCAGTTGGGACCGAAGATCGCTCCGAGCGATACTGCTGTGGCCCGGAGAGCGGCTGCTGTGGCCCGAGTAGATGGCTAATTTTCGCTCGGAGCGGAGAGGCAGCGCCGCGCGAGTAGCTCTTAGGTACCGCTCGGAGCGATTGTTTTCCTGAGGAAAGATCGATGACGTCTGCACGGGGTGTGAACAATCTTGCCCTCGTTAAGGCAGCAATTTATAACCACTCGGATCACTGAGAAGATGTAATAAACGTTTTTTTTCTTGTTTTGTGTGGAGTGTTGACATTTTCTAATGTATGGCATATAAAAACAGTATTAAAATTTAATGTGACTTTGAGAGAAGTATAAAGTATTGTTGTAATAACTGTGATTCGAATGACTAAGTTTGATCATCGTGAAGAACGCCGACGTCGAAGATTCTGGCTTTGCAGGTAGCGGATCGGATGCGCCTCTCCTCTATAGATTTCGTCCTACGATGGTGCCTCTCGTCATGAACAATCATCTCTCTCTACGTGGAGAGATACCAGAGCCTTACCATCACCTGAAATGAGGGTGATATGTACATTATATAGGGAAGCGGTAGCAGAATAGGAAACACTCACGTCTTTCATCGGCCTTCTTTGCACGCTTCAGTAAACTCTGTGATCTGGAGGTGGCTGAGTCCCTGCCTTGATGGACATTTGAAAGGTCCTTCCGAGGGTGAAGCCAAGTGCCAACTCCATAGGATCTACTGTAAGGATACTGGGCCCATTCCTTTCAACACTGAATAAATGTTGTTAAGCGCAAGAATTCTTCCGCTTCTGATCGATTCTGATAGAGCGAGAACGTGAACAGCTCGACTTCCAATCCATTCTTCATCTTCTATGGTCACCTTCGGTGTCCCAACATAGTGCTGGTGTCGGTTCGCGTCTGTCTGCACAAACGCGAACCTTTGCGCGAACACCAAAGAATCTGCCTCGTCTTTAAGATGCAGTAAAACGAAGAGAAATTGAGAAGCTTCTTGTGGTTCCGGTAGAGCAGAGGATGACCCATGGTCCAGTATTAGAGAATTTCCCATAGGAGGCCGTTTAAACCTGCATCCCCTCCAACTGAATAAAGAGGAGCACACTGGATTTTTTTCCTCTGCGAAATTCACGTGAAACTGGTGTTCGATAGACTCGTCGCTGCTGCTGCCAATAAGGAATAAATTATCTTTCGGTCATTTCAGTTGACCGAATTGCAAAAACGTTAGCTTGGTGAATGCGTTTTCGTCCTGAAAGAAAATTCTCAAAAATCGGAATAGTGCACAAAATTAGAATTACCTTAAACGGCCTGGAGTCCAGTATCAGAAGGCCGTACTCGTTTATCCTGATTTCATCGGGAGAAGCACAGTTTGGTGGCGGTGCGAGCTCAATGTACTGCGAGCGAGTTGTAGTGCGAAAAAATTGCGTGTTCACCTCGTTAATCAACGGGTGACAGGACGGCTCGTTGAGAGAAAAAGTCACCAGGGTGAGTAGAAACATACATCCCAGCATGCTGAAATCGACATAAGAATAGGGCACTGCTTGAAGAAACGGATTTTTTTTATCAAGTATGGAGGAACAAGTTGATAGAGCTTGCGTTAAAAACTGGAGTTAAAAATTAAAAATGGAGTCAGAAATGAGTTCGAAATCAAAAGTGGACACGGGAGAATGCAGCTGTAACATGAGTGGATGCAGGCGTAAGATGACAGAAGGCAACTGCACTGACAAGGGACACCTTCGAACATAAAATGTAGTTTTTAAAAACGGTCTTTCGAGAGTTGTAGAGGGCGTAAAAATAAACAATTTAAGATTTTAAAATTGCACTCAGTCCTCACGGGTAGATCAAAAACCACTAAAACAATGGGTTGCGGTAGGTAAAATGCCATTCAATGCACCCTAACCTGACCAAATCCGCTAAAAAACAGGTAACGGACCCTTTATTCTTGTTCTGCGTCCCAAATTACCTCTCGGGGCCGAGTTTAGGCGAAAAAAAAATTTCGACTTCTGAATCCCGAAAATGGCCTTGAGCTTCTTACCTCACGGGACTCCAAAGGTCGAGAAAAAAATTTAGGACTCAAACTTCGCTTTCGGAGGTTTTTTAAAGTGCTTATAATGAATCTGAGGTCAGTTTATCGATTTTCGACAGATTACGGTAGATTACGGTGGGTATACGGCAGTTGGGTGAAAGTCTCAGAATTGACTCAAAATTTCTGAACAAGGGTTATTCGGGGTGCTGAATACGAATTTGATGTTCACTTGTCAATTTTCAAATTATTAAGGTAGGTTTAGGCCCTCTATGTCATGACAACTACTAACTACAGTAAACCTCAGAATTTCGGAAAACGATCTCTAGATTCGTGTTCAGCACCCTAGATTACCCCTACATACAAGTTTTGAGCCGAATCCGAAAATTTTCTCCAAACCACCCTGAAAATTCCTTGATGGGTACCCTTGCCTTGTCGCGAGGCTTGGAAAAACGACTATAACTTCTTTTCATAAAAGCTTCTCAATTTTTCAGAGAAGCTGCGAAGAGCATACTCGGATCTACGTCCAAATGGCACCAGAAAACTATATTTAAACCAGAATGGCCAGGCTGAATAAAAGTAGTTGTCTTGTAAGTTGCGTTTTCAAAAGAGTGGTTCTGTTCTACTCCAAATTTTGGAATTGATAACGAAACACTTCTCTTGAGTCTTCGAACCATGCGCTAAAGTATTGGGTTGCTTCAATGGATTTTGTAGTTTAGGTAAACCCACTTCTGTTTACAACAATTATTTCTAAAAAGATTGATCATTGATCAAGGAACAAGTCCACGAAGTTTCATTTTGTCCGAATTTTTTTCCAGTGTTATATATCAAAATAGGTCCCCTAAAGTGTTTCTCCGAATTAAGGACGGTTTTTCTGTAACATATGTGGGGGAGAAGGGTAAGAGTATTCTTGATATTCTAGCAATTGTTGAAATCTCGGAATTTCCATAGTTTTTAACATTGATGTGAACCGTTCTCCGTTTATATCACGCTACCTCTGCGGTATAACAGAAGAGGTATAAAAAACAAGAGACACTGTTACAACTCAAAACAAGTAAAGTGAACACATAGAAATGTCATTACTATCAGCCATAATGCAGTAATGATCCCACAGTATTCGAACCTTCTTTCAATTGCTTCGTAATCCAACACCTAACCGACTGAGCCACGGTGTGCCGCTAGCTCAACCCGACTATCACATTGCAGTGATCGGTGGTTTGAATGCAACGAGAATTGTTCAGGGGATCAATGAATGAGTCATAACTCGAGAACCTAGCTAGATTTCATCTTCAAACTTTTAGGAGACCCTTTTCAGATGATTTCAAGGCCACTGTATAGCTCACATTTGTGCTACGTCCTCCCAATCCAACGTTCTGGTTTCTTTCCTTTTTTGATCGTTTTTGATCTACCCGTAAGGACTGAGTGAAATTTTGAAATCTCAAATTGTTTCTTTTTAACTCCTCTACAACCCTCAAAAGACCGTTTTTCAAAACTCCATTTTATGTTCCAAGTGGTCCCTTGTGAGAGACATGACAAATGGCAGCTGCTGCTGCCTGCAGCTGCTGCAATTAGAGTAATTTAGGCAATTAGATGCAATGTGCACACAACAAAATGAAGTATTAGCATACAAAAATGTACAAAAAAGCATACAAAAACAAACAAAAAAGTATATAATTTACTAGTAGCATCTTACCTGAATTCAGCGTCTAAGGTAACCTCTCAACTAAGTTACAATCCAGGTTTGAAGGACTAATCACAATTTTTCGTAGATAAAAATATTTCCACAACGCTTACGTATGTTTTTTTTGCGATTTTTCTAATTTCAAAAAAAAGAGATTCGAAACTCTAATCAAATTTCGCACAAATTGATGGTAAACACACTTATGAGTTGAATGAGTTCAAAAAACTAGAGTTAGGGGAGCCCTTTTCACGATGTGGTAACCGTTATGGAAATCGGCGATTTTCACTGTTTTTCCACAACGCACCGATCTATTTTTAAGGCAGAATTCGAAAAACCTGAAAGAGTGTTCTAGCATAACTTTAGCTCTACTATCAACTGCACGCAACGTTTTTGCTCTCAAGTCTGTTGTTAAGTTTTAACCAGGGTGACTTTCTTAACCTTTGTGTGATGTTGTCGCGCTCCAATGCAACAAGTCCTTCGCATACTCGAAAGACTTTCAGTCTTCCGCATTGGACACAGAGTGAAACTGAAAGAGTTCCGCGTATGCGAAGCGCTTGTTGGGTTGGAGCGCGACGACTTCAGCATTCGACACAAGTCTTGTGATCTCTTTCAAGAGGCAAAACTAGGGGGGGCATTCATTTCTATTTACCCATAGAAATGAAACGATTCGTCCATGAAAATGAAAACTTCTTCCGTTATTGGATATGTGATAACGTTATCACTCATATTTCCTAGAAGTTCCATGAAATTAAGTTCATTTCTGAAGGCAAAATCATTCAGTTCTCACTTGACTTCTGGGTGGCCGACCAAACTAGTTTTTGGTCATGGTCTTGTGATCTCTTTCATAAGTCTCGTGATCGCCATGGCCTTGTGATCGCTTTCATAAGTCTCGTGATCGTCATGGTCTTGTGATCTCTTTCATAAGTCACGTGATCGTCATGGTCTCGGGATCTCTTTCATAAGTCACGTGATCGTCATGGTCTCGGGATCTCTTTCATAAGTCACGTGATCGTCATGGTCTGTCGGTGGGCGGTCTTGTGATCTGTCCAGTTGGTCGTGTGATCTGTCCCATTAGTCTTGTTATCTGTCCAGTTGGTCGTGTGATCTCTCACGTTTGTCCAGAAATTTCATTTCCTCTCTTCTTTTTCACTTGTTTTCTTTTTAAGAGCTCTTAATCGTAGTCCTTGATCATCACCAAGTTTATCTCAGCCAGCTGAACATTGTTGTGCTCCTCTTACTTCTCAATTTCCAGTGCTGTTCTACCTTCTTTGGGCGCGTTCTTGGTGCAAAACTAGTTGGGGGGGGCACTCAGAATTCAAGTGAGAAATGAATGATTCTGGTTTTAGAAATCGATCAAATTTTATGAAATTCTTAGGAATTTACGAGGGATAACGTTATCACATACCTGATAACGAAAGAAATTTTCATTTCCACGGATGAGTTTTCCATTTCTATGAGCAAATCTTGGGTGCTTCCCCCAACTAGTTTTGCACCGCTTTCTTTAGGGTTTTTCCTCAGCACTGCATTCACGTCCCATAGACACACCGAACCTCACGCGCAACTTCGATATTCCCATATGATTAGATTTTTGTGCAACTTCCGCGCGATGTTCGGTGTCTATAGGACATGAATGCAGACATATCGTCCATCACTGGATGAGGGATCGCCGCGACGCTGCTTGGCGGGAAAAATTGCGCGCGGGAAAACGGAGAGAGAGTGGCTATTGATCGCCCAATTTTTCCCTCCTAGCAGCGTCGCGGCGATCCCTCATCCAGTGATGGACGATATTCAATTCTTGGTGCCAAATCAGTCCCGGAGGGTTATTTGTGAGACTTGAATGATGCCGCTGTTTAAATATGCTGAAATGATTTGATTCAACATTTTTTTATTTTTAGAAGAATACTTGATTATTTCTAGGCTGTTAGGGCTCCCACGAACGACATCTAGAGTGTCTTCAGAAAATTTTAGGCTTAAGGTGTGTTTTATTCATTTTTGTTGAGCAGCTGTTTGATTAGACCGATATGGCTAATTGGTTCTCTTATATATTCCCATATATTCCCATCATCGTTCGACATCTGGTGTTTTGGTCATCATACGATCTCAGGTGTTTTTTTCCTTCTGTCCCTGTTTAACTTTTACCAGTTTACCTGTTTTTACCTCATGCTTGCTCCGGGGAATTAAATTTTCAAACTTTCAGATATGAAGCTGACTGCATACGGATGGGTGGAAGACGATCGTCAGGATGGTGTGATGGACAAAATTCAATTCCTCGCTGCTCTATGCTGGGAGTTTCAAGCTAGTATTCCAGTTCGGCGTCGTAAATCTGGCGATTATTGCGCTGGTTTTTGTCATCGTTATGTCAGGAGTAGCAGTGTATGCAGTGTGCCTCTTCATTTCCAAGCTCAGGAGTGGAGAGAAGTCTTATAGGGAGTTCGTGGAACATACCCGGACTGTTTTCTCAGATACTATGAATACATTCTCTTCTTTCAGTAGGTCTTTCAACAGGTTGCAGCCTAGCGAGTCTAGTGAGGTGATGGTCTAAAGACAGTCACGCTCCGGGCGGGTGGGTGAGACTTCTCGCACCCCGGGTTGAGGCCTTTTTCGGCCTGCGATCGCCATGCTTTGGGTGCTTGTTGCACGGCTATCGCAGGGCGATAAAGGCTTCAACCCGGGGTCATTATTATTGTTTTTGATGCCTCATTATCGAAGGAGAGGGGTCGGCGGGCAGGTGGTTGGGCTGCACCTGATCTTTATTTATTGCATTTTATTCCATGCGTTGTTCTTCTCATTTATGTTCATACTATACTATCGTCCATCACTGGATGAGGGATCGCCGCGACGCTGCTTGGCGGGAAAAATTGCGCGCCGGAAAACGGAGAGAGAGTGGCTATTGATCGCCCAATTTTTCCCGCCTAGCAGCGTCGCGGCGATCCCTCATCCAGTGGTGGACGATATTCAATTCTTGGTGCGAAATCAGTCCCGGAGGGTTATTTGTGAGACTTGAATGATGCCGCTGTTTAAAATTGCTGAAATGATTCGATTCAATATTTTTTTATTTTTAGAAGAATAATTGATTATTTTCAGACTGTTAGGGCTCCCACGAACGACATCTAGAGTGTGGTAGGAACTTCAGGAAATTGTAGCCTTAAGGTGTGTTTTATTCTTTTTTGTTGAGCAGCTGTTTAATTAGACCGATATGGCTAGTTGGTTCTCTTATGTATTCCCATAGATTCCCATCATCGTTCGACATCTGCTGTTTTGGTCATCATACGATCTCAGGTGTGTTTTTTTTCCTTCTGTCCCTGTTTAACTTTTACCTGTTTACCTGTTTTTACCTCATGCTTGCTCCGGGGAATTAAATTTTCAAACTTTCAGGGGCCGGATTCATCAACGAAATTTGGGGTAATTTATACCCCGAGTTTAATTAACTCCACTCCATACCCTAAAATAAACCCCAAATGTATGTATCGGATACTCCCATATATACCCCAAAATATGGGGTTTATTTTTTGATGAATCGCAAAAATTTACCCCACGGAGCAAATTATACCCTAAAACCACGGTTTTATCGTTGATGAATCCGGCCCGAGATATGAAGCTGACTGCATACGGTTGGGTGGAAGACGATCGTCAGGATGGTGTGATGGACAAAATTCAATTCCTCGCTGCTCTATGCTGGGGGTCTATCAAGCTAGTATTCCAGTTCAGCGTCGTAGTTCTGGCGATTCTTGCGCTGGTTTTTGTCATCGTTATGTCGGGAGTAGCAGTGTATGCAGTGTGCCTCTTCATTTCCAAGCTCAGGAGTGGAGAGAAGTCTTATAGGGAGTTCGTAGAACATACCCAGACTGTTTTCTCAGATACTATGAATACATTCTCTTCTTTCAGTAGGTCTTTCAACAGGTTGCAGCCTAACGAGTCTAGTGAGGTGATGGTCTAAAGACAGTCACGCTCCGGGCGGGTGGGTGGGATTTCTCGCACCCCGGGTTGAGGCCTTTATCGCCCTGCGATCGCCATGCTTTGGGTGCTTGTTGCACGGCGATCGCAGGGCGACAAAGGCTTCAACCCGGGGTTATTAATGTTGTTTTTGATGCCTTATTATCGAAGGAGATGGGGTCGGCGGGCAGGTGGTTGGGCTGCACCTGATCTTCATTTATTGCATTTTATTCCATGCGTTGTTCTTCTCATTTATGTTCATACTATACTATCGTCCATCACTGGATGAGGGATCGCCGCGACGCAGGCTATTAATCGCCCGATTTTTTCCTGCCAAGCAGCGTCGCGGCATTCCCTCATCCAGTGACTGATGATATATTGATCTCCATAATTAGAATGTTATTGTATGAATTGTGGCTCCATGACATCGCTCACCTGCGTGCGCAAGCGTCACCGTCCGGTGAGCGTCGCGCGCGCGGCGAACGCGGAAAAGCCGCCATCGTATGGAAGAGTTATCTGCACCATATACGGCAAAAAGGTCATCGTTAGTGGCATAAAATGAACACAGCTATTCAAATAATGCTTTGAAACATGCTAATTTACTTGATTTCACTTGAATGCTGAGATGTCGCGTCGCCGCCCTTCCCGCCGCGCGCGACACACACCGGCCGCGACGCAGAACGCAAGGGTGAGCAATGACCGCTACCCATGAATTGTTCTGTTATTAAGTGCTGTTAACCAATGAAAATGTTATACTATATTATGGAATGAAGAATTTTTTCATTCTATTTCTCAATGACTAAAATGGGAGTTCTCCCTCGGTCATCGTCCATCACTGGATGAGGGATCGCTGCGACGCTGCTTGGCGGGAAAAATTGCGCGATCAATAGCCACTCTCCCTTCGTTTTCCCGCGCGCAATTTTTCCCGCGAAGCAGCGTCGCGGCGATCCCTCATCCAGTGATGAACGATACTTCTTCTTCATGCGTTCGATATCCATGCCAGTAGGTAGATCACCAAAGCAGGCTGCAAGACACAAAAAAAGGTGGAATTCCACATCAACACAAAAAAGACCGTTTTTTTCCAGAAAAAAATGCTTATAAATCGTGCCTTGGGGGGGGGTTCGCAAAAATATCGGAATTAAAAAAAATTCTTTGACGGCGGGGGGGGGGGTCGCTCAGTTTTCGAAAACTTACACAACGCCCCGCTTGACCCTGGGTTCTGGTCGATTCTTGGAACATTATTGTGATCAAGTCCAATTCTCTCCGAATAGAGCCAAAAAAACGTAAAGCGATTCTGAGGTTGGATTGTGCTTTTAGGAACGCTATAGGCAATCACCGGAAAACAGCTTTTTCTTGTGAGCTTCAGTTCCGCGTTGGCGCAGTGTCATCTTAGAGTAGTCGCAAAAAATATGCACCATTGAAATGAGAGGCCGATACATGAATGAAGCATGTTTAATAAGTAGAATTCGCGCAATCATTTTAGTCTGATGAATGGACGGGGCTGCGACGGTAGATCACCCCGCGCGAATCGAAACACCCTTTCTCCAGTGAGGCCGCAACCTCGCACGGCCAGCCGCCTGGTCCATGCGTCAGACTGAAATGAAAGCGAAAACCATATGTAATCTCCAATAATTTGGAATCATACACTTTTCAATTCGATACCTTCCTGCTGTTTATGATAGTAAAATTACATTTCGCTTGTTGTCTCGTTTCTCTGTTTTTCATAACTATTCCTGGCTTCATTTCCTAACCTATTATATATGTACCAACTTTAGAACCGCGTTTGATGAATGATCGACCCATGCCTTCCAGACCCTCAGACCTGTTTTCACGAGGCTAGAGTGTTACGGTTACGCAACATTGAGGCCTCAAGCTTTGCCAATTATCTCGATTCGGTTCAAACGTGGGATTGAGAAGAAGAAAACCAGATGTGGTTTTTCGCGCGGGCGCTGCCTTCATTTTCCCAAAAATACATGCAGCCACACTCTATTGTTTACGACGATATACCAAAAACGATTTACCGTAAGTGCACTCATACGTCGGAGTATCCCTTAGCATTCATTTCAAGACATCCATAGCTTACGGTAAAGTTCCTATGATACAGAAAGATGCCATCGTAAAGCTGGTACCGAAAAGAACAATCGCTTATTCCCATACCCTACTCTCAATTCATTGGATGACTCATCAGTATACCGTATCAAACTCACACATTTCGTAATCATCACGTCTGCCCTTGGGCTTCATTCAAATCAAGTTCTCAAAACTTGGCAAAGGATTCTTATGCATCTTTATTGATGGAAGAATACTAAAACAGGATTTCTGGATCATTTACGCCTCCATAAGCGCAAAGGGGCCTCTATTAGATGCAGCATACACCCCGAAAAAGTTGTTGAAATATCGAAGTTGATTAAGCTCCAAGTAGAACGCTAACGCCGTTGCTAGCGTCAAAACCAGTCAAAATGATCGTGTTCGGGCTATATAGGAGCATCATGACATTCAGCCTCCGCCCATTTTTTTTCACAGTTCCGACTTGTTAATACAAACTCGTCAACATGATTGGTCGAACGCGGCCACTTCAGCTATTTTTTATGCTTCCAACGACGTACTCAAGCAAAACTAGTTGTCCAGAATGCGTCGAGACGTTTTTGAGAATCGGTCGACAATTAAGAAGTTGTTAAGAAAGTGGAGATAAGTTGTTGAGAATTCTGGTAGAGGAAGTTGTCGAGACTTCTGGAGAAGTTATGCAGAATTCTGGGAAAGTTGTCCAAAAATCAGAAAGGAATAGTTTTCGAGGGTTCTGGACAACTTTACCCGGAGTGATAATGCGTCGAAAAATCGTCGAAAATTCAGGACACATCGAACTATCGATTATAATTTATTTTATCAAATTCTCCAGTGTCTGAAATGTATACGAACTTTCATGTTATCGAATTTCGAAATAACGGCTTTCCCGGAACGTAGTGCTAAAATGAGTTGTTCTAGCTCTAGATTTGTTTGCTAGAGTTAATCCTAATAACGCGGTAGAACTAAAGCAACAACAAAATTACCTCAAACAGGAAAAATGGCTCACTGGCTAGGATTAAACATGTCAGCTGTTGAACCACTTCCAGACACAATAGATGCATCTGCTCCCAGTGTTCCTTTCGAACCTTTCAAACAGGGAGGGAAACCATCCGGCGTTTCTCCACACTGTAGGTGCCTCTTCACTGCCTTAAGGCACATACGCATATCGAGAATTCATTGAGCTGGTCTGTCACACGCCCTGTAGATGACGAACTTCACAGAAAATTCTGGCTCCAGTTCTGTTTTAGCTCTCTCGAAGCGGCAATGCGACAACGGTCGAGTTCGTCGGCATGTCAGCGCTGTAGAAGTCAGCGATTTGCTCTCATTGAGTCATAGCCTTGGCGTAGTAGGCTGCAACGTCGTAGCCTGGCCAGTAACTGAAGATGGCTGATAGCGACAGGTGAACTCATTCGCTATCCTTGACTGCTCGTGCGAAGTGACAAAACTGACGCCGCGCCGAGATTGCACAGCCCAGACCAATGACAGTCGAGTGAGTTGACTGCTTCTTCGGCAGTTCCTCTCCCTTTCTGTACTCCAGGCTGGCTCCTGTGCGGTAGAAGCGAAATTGGCCAACTCGAAGAGTTCCGGACTTTCTTCTATAGAGCCAGATTACATTGGAGTCCAGAAAGTTCAGCATGCGCTCCTTTGTTGAAGATTCCACACGTGCACGGATAGTACAAGTGCAGCAGATCCACTTGCGGAGCACCAATCTCGACTCTAAAACAAGAAATTTTTATACTTTTGCGACTAAAGTTTTTATTAATAACACGATAACTGAAGCATCAACAAGATTACCTTAAAGGCAGTGTTCACGATAATCTTCGATTTTGAGATTAATCGCTAAATCGATTGTTTGGCCCCCGAGTAGAACTGAAATGACGAAGAAACCGAGAAAAACGCACCAGAAGGGCACGAAATCCTCAAGTATCAGCCCGCCTCTTAAGTATCAATGGGACTGTTCGTTGTGACAATGAAATGTTTTGTGGACCCGTCTTTTGCAATTATCCATTCTGTGTAGCTCCGTTCTTTCCTTCGGGCCCTAACTAATACTGTTTTGCCCAAAATATTCTTCCATTTTCGAAAAGTCCCATTTTTTACCGGTGACAACCACCGTGAACATGTTCATCCGACCAGACTACTAGTCCAGGCCATAGAATAATGTCACTGAAATAAGACGAATTAGTGCGTTTTTCGCCGTTTCTTCGTGATTTTGGTAACACTTGGTTGCCAACACATTGTTTTGAGTGGAAAACTCGGAAACGAGAATCATCGTGAACACTGCCTTTAAGCAGGAAGTTGGTTCACTGGCTAGGACTAAATCATGCAGGAAGGACCGAATACAGAGGCGAGTAGTAGAAGTGAGGGTGTGGATACAATCGCACAGTCACCCTACCCAAAGGCGAGGTGTGGAGCGATTTCAGTACACCCTTTCGGAGGAAGAGTTAGAGATACAAGCACGAAGAATGAGCAGACAAAGTACAGGCGCGGCTGCGCTCACGAGTCAACTGAAAGGAAAAGGGCATGTGCACTTTTGCAGGTGCAAGTGCGTGAGTGCGATACGGTATACATATTGATGAGTCATCGAATGAATTGAGAGTATGGTACGAGAATTAGTGACGTTGTACGATGACACTGTATGATTGCATTAACAATTATCTACAGGAAGATTGTACTTTCAAGTAACTAAGTTTCTGAAGTTTTCGCGATTCGTAGTGCTGAACTTTCTCTTCCATCAACCGTAACTGAAACAACGGGATTTTAAATATCATTATTCAAAACGTTGTTCTAGAAATGTTGCAACCACGTTGAGAATAAAGAATTTTCATTCGAAAAATCCTGAGTGATTCAGTTTTGAATTAAATATGAACTTCTTAACCTTGCAATAATTCTTCGGCATTCTATTAATGTACAGTATCCTATCCCAATTGAGTTGCTTCTTCATTGGTTGGATAGTTGTGAACAAAGCCTTGTGTTGGCTCATGAGCGAGGCCAGTCCTCACATCTAAGAGTATTAACTGCACCACCGCAGCTAGTACCCGCTAGAGCTCTGCTGACCCGTTACCGTTGACGAGGCGTTCGCTACCTGTATAGAATCCGCCCACGGGATGTTGATCGCATCCACAGCGCGGGAGCAGTTCGGGTGGCACACGTGACGAAAAAAAAAAGAGAAAACCGCTGCGCGGGCGTCGTCGTTGAAGCGCTTTAACCGAGCGCCAACTATATTTCTTTTCACAGTCCCGACGGTTAACGCGCCTCAACGATGACGTGCACGCAGTGGTTTTCACGTGTGCCAGCCGCACCGCTCCCGCTCTGTGGGTATGGATCAATATCCCTCCGCCCACAATTGGCTGCTCGAACCTCGGATTCCCTACTATGCCGGCTTTTGTAACTATCGCTTATTCGTTCTTTTTGTATCGTACACTCATTTAGGAATTTCGATTTTGGTTTTTTTTAAGCATCGGAATCATTCGAGCAATTCAATTACACGTTTTACAATATATTCCATTCATTCTAGAGTCTAATCAATCGTTTTCCAGAACATTGCATTAGAGAAGTATCATTTTTTTGTTTTTCTTTTTCGAGCATTATGTATAACAGGGAAACATAGAAATTGCTTTTCTGGATTTTAGGTAAATGTTGGATCACTACGTTTGATTATCCAGCCTGAAAAAGTTCACAAATATTTATGATGTAGTAGAATATTCGGATAATTTTTCCGTATTTTCATTCCAACCGAATTAATAGCGGGTATACAAATTTATTCATATTTGATAATAAAAACTGTGAGGTCTTACGCGGATTTAGTCATTCATTCGGGAACCTGAGAAGAGCATGATCCGAAAAATTCACCCAATCGGGAATTTCAAAAACGCATTAATGCTTATATGTATACTGTGCTTATCTGGGTCCAATTCCGGTCCGCAATTGCGTCTCGACACGCTTTGCGGCCGCGCGCTTTCAAGTCGGAAAAGTTTCCAGCGCCGCAGCTGCCGATCTGTTGACTCTAGGTGGGTTTTATAAACTGGAAACTAAACAAAATTGAAGAAAACTATAAAAAAGCCATATCGAATCGGCTTTGGAGCTAGAAACCCGATCGACTCGAGCGCGTGTGGCCGCAAAGCGTGTCGAGACGCAATTGCGGACCGGAATTTGACCCAGATAAGCACAGTACGTAGCGTAGGCCTGAACGAGGAAAGCCGGATACTGTGTGAAAATGAATATGCCTTGAATGGTCGCATGTGCATCCCGAACTGGGTCCTTGATCCCAACAAGTTTTAAGCCCGAAACTTGAGGTGAAAGTAGGTAAAATGTCAGTTACCTGCCTTAACCCATCGAGAAATTCCGAAAAAACAAGAAATTGATTTTATATTCGTGTTTAGCGGCCTGAATACCCCTCCTGGTCGAAATTTGGACGAGGATTTTGAAAAAATGGACCTCGACGTTGTTAAAGGCAGTGTTCACGATAAATCTCGTTCTCGAGGTCTCGGTGTGAAACACTAAGTTGGCAGGTGCTATAGAGGACAGGGTCGAAGAAAGCGAAGAAAACTGGCCAGCAATCAATAAAAACGGCTTTGAAAGCTATCTCGGTGCGCCTCCCAATCGGACGAGCTTGTGGCGCCGCATACGTTCCGATGGCAAATCGCCAAGCAACTCTGCCGCATTTAGCATGATCGATTCGCGCAGATTTCGCGATTAGCGTACGCTTGCCGAAATCAGCCGGGTCTATGATTCTCGTCCACGCCCTGAATTTAGAAACCGTTGTTTTGACTTATTCTGCACGACTTTCTTAACAGTTTCGTCACTATTAGTTACCTCACGACCAAACAATCCCATTTTTGTGTCGAACTTGAGCGCGATAGTCATCGTGAACACTGCCTTTAAGGAAGGTACCACGTTTCACATGGTTCGAGACGTCAGACACAAAAATCACCTAACCTTTCTCCAGAAGGTGTATTTGAAACTAATAACCACTCGAAAATGGAATCAGGGAACAAAAAACTTTACCTAGAGCTTTTAAAGGGGTTATGGAACATAACTGTCCACATATGTGCGTGATCCCTTGCAAAGGTGATAAAACCCTTGCTGGGGATCAAAACCTTGAATCACGCCCACACAAGTCTATTTTTGTATCGACATGGCTACATCGCGCTGCAAATTGATAGAGTGACCTTTGAAATATTATTCCTGATCAAAATGTGAGAGTTTCGTGATTCTGCAAAAAAAACTTTGGTGGATTCAAACCCTCACCGCCAGGCCAACACTGCCCCTTCCTACCGACTGCGCCACCGATGCTATTAAATTTCTTACTTGAATCTTTGTAAACTATAGTGAGCGTGAGGAGAACTTGCGATAATCTGCAAGCTTTCCGAGCTCATAACTAATTCAGACGAATGACTAGCGGCTGGACACCTATACTACTTTACAACGCCAGGCATGCACACTTCTATTATTAGATTTCCTCAGGACAGACCTACCCTTTATATACTTCTCTTGTTAGCCCTATCATTTTCTCAGTCAATGATTTTTATCCGGAAACAACTTTTTCTAGAGGCCTGAAAACAAGAAAATGATTACTGCTCCTGAAATTAGAGTTTATAAATTTATTTGAAAACTGACGCTTTCAATTCATTTTAGTCCTACAAATGCAGTGAAATAGTTCCTTTCGGAAACATAACGTTTTTTCGAATACCCATGTACGTTTTTATCTTATCTACTTATTTTATTTTAAACTATTTCCTAGAGAAAATTAGACGGATTTCTAAGAGGAGACATTGGGCGAAAAGCTATCTCGTAGGAATTCTGGACAACTTCTCGCCGGATGATCGAAAACTTTTTCTACCAGAGTACGCGAGTACAGGCCGCAGAAGTCTAGTGGCATCGCCATCTCAACCATTTTCTCGTTAGCTACGCTATTTTATTTGAGCGGACATGCTGGGGTGTATTTGAGTTTCCACTACTTCTCTAGATCGAAAACAACACGGTATTTGTCTTATCGCATCGAGGTCATTCAGAAACCCGGCGGCACCGCTATGGTGGTGCGAGGTGAAGTTGAACGTCGACTATGCCATGCACAAGTCTACGATGGAGTGGACTCAAACTGAGACTCGAGTAATGATACAAATGGTATGGGCGGCGCCGCAATGACGGCGCTGAATGGGCAGTACGCGCGTCCGTCTCGTGCCTCGCGGTGAACAGTTCCATAGACAACCGCTCGTCCCGCTCGCTACACTTGTGCCACGCTTGCGTTGTAGACTATGAAAGATGCCTCATACTCGAACGGCACGTCATTGCAGACACAGTTGACCTGGGGATTTTCTTCGACTGATTCAATGTGTAATCGTTTTAGAGCACTGTAGCAGGAAGGAAGGTACAATATCCGCGCTAAGTTTTGTAAAATCGGGAGCATCTGGCAAACTTGGCAAAAAGCGTCCGATGCATGTAACTTTTTTGAATGAAGACTTTTCTGAAATCTGAAAACGCTATCACATTAACAGATCAAATTGCTACCTAATTATGTGACTTGTAGGCCGATGTTCTCTTAAATCGCTTTGTTTTTTGAGGAAATAGTTTTTGCAATCGTTTTTCAAAAACGTCGCGCGCGGCGAAGTGCGGCGAAACTTTGAGCAGTATTTGTACAAGTAATGGAAGAGCAATCTGTATGCTTTCTTCATGAGCTAGGTGCAGGTGAGAAAATCTCAGGGTTTATGTAGGTTGAATTCTCGATATCCTTCATTTAAGAGCTCAGGGTTTCCGCATCAAAACCTTTACTTTTCAGGTTGTTCTCAAGTGTGTTTAATGAAGGATTTCGAAAAAGCAACCAACACAAACCTTGAGATTCCCTCACCTGCAACTTATTTGTGAAGAAAGCATACAGATTGCTCTTCCATTACTTGTACCAATACTGCTTAGAGTGTCGCCGCACTTCGCCGCGCGCGACGTTTTTGAAAACGATTGCGAAAGCTATTTTGTTCAAAAACAAAGCGATTTTAGAGAATTTCGGTCTACAAGTCACACAGTTAGGTAGCAATTTGATCCTTGAATATGATAGCGTTTTCAGATTTCAGAAAAGTCTTCATTCAAAAAAGTTACATGCATCGAACGCTTCTTTGCCATGTTTGCCAGATGCTCCCCGTTTTTACAAAACTTAGCGCGGGTATTATAACAATTAGCTTTTGTACTGCTGATGGACTCGCTCAGGCAGCGTAGCACAGCTTTTGAACCAGTATTTATCCCAAAATTATCGCCGGTAGGGGGTGGGGTCCACTCAGAGTGTCTGTTTGTTTGCACATATTTAGCTCCCGATCGTGTAATCGTGTACGTAATAGCCTAGCGAAAATCAGGGCTGAAACTTCTTTTCTTCTTTTCTTTTCTTCTTCTTTTCTTTTCTACATCTGAACTGACTGCTATGACTAAAGTGGTTTCGAGAAATGTGGAAAAACAGGATTCATCACTTTAAGGTGTTCAAAAAGTTTAAACCAGAGGGAGGTCTCACAAAAACTAAAATTGTGCTTTACCATTATATGCTTTAACTAGCTAGTATAAAATTTATTTTAAATTAACTTCTCTAACGATTGTATAAAAGGCAGGGTTCGCGATAAAAACATTTTTCAAGCTCTCTTCATGAAAATGTAGATTTGATCGTCACAAAAGTGAGAATAAGGAAAAAACTCGGAAGTTTGGGCAGAAAACGCTTGAAAACAAGAAATACCGGCTAATTACTCTTGTCGGCGGGCCCCCTAACTAACGAGATTTTCTTTAAAGGCACAGTTCAAGCTCAGGGACGAAATCCGAGATTTCCACATAATTACCCACACCATACAAGACCTGCCAAGTGCGAGCTCCCGATTGCTCCGAATAGGCGAGATATAGGGGGAAGCCACCCTGGGGCGCCCACCTCGAGAAACCACTTTGGTACGCTCCTTTTACGATCTTTCAAGTTTAACAGTTGAGAGATGAGCGATGATTTCCTACCAATAGCCCAGCTCTTCCCTTCATTTTTATCCTCTCTTTATTCAGGTCCGCTCGCACATATCGGTTGCAAATGACGGAAGTTACAAGCCTCGGACAAATCGTCCACCACGCTTCCGCAGCTAAAATTTTGAGGGGTCTTAACCCCGTTCCCAGGGGCCCCTGTACGATTCCATAGACATCCTTGGAATCAGCGTAATCTGAGGTTGGGCTGCGCCTTTAACTCTTGTTCGCCCGCCTTTTAATTTGCTGTTGAAGTAGTCAGTAGTTTACGCAAATGCTCAGAAATCACTTTAGAAGCAAAACAAAAGTGGGCAAGGCAGGCATTTAAAGAAATCTTGATAAATCGGAGGCGGGCGGGCACCAAGAAATAACTTGTTCCGGAGCGTTTTTTCTGCAACTTTTCTCTTATTTTCGCATTTGTGATGGCCAAATCTACATTCTCATGAGGACAGCACAACAACCGCTTTTATCGCGAAACCTGCCTTTAAAAATCGTACAGAAATAAAATGAAAAATAAATAAAAATAAAGTACACTAAATGCTATTCATTGAGTTAATTGAAACATTTTCTGTTTTCTGCTTACTTCCTAGTTTTTCTGTTCACTGTGTTCTGTCAAACTCCGTTTACAACAATTCCGCACATACCAGATGTCACCCCGTGGTACACTGGACACTCCCCGTTCGTTAGAGGGAATTATTGTGCTTGATATGATTCACAGTTACATCAAATCTTGCTCATTGATGTTCCACTGTTTTTCCTTTCTTCCACGCGTGACTAAATTACCCCGTTCATCGAATGAATCAAATGTATCTTGTTTTCCTGGTAGTTTTTGCCATGAAGCGACGTGGAAGCGTTCTACAAAAAAGGGTATTATGCATGACGCTGTCAGTTGAGAAAAATCTTTCGATTGACTAATCTCTTGCCACACAAAGACAGCAGAAATCAACTTTTTCGCCAAAACGAAGTAACACTGCAGGTTTCCTCATAAGAAGGGCCCTAAATCCTGCCACGCTTGTCACCCGAATTAATGATCAAATAAGTGGGATCATCAAATGACTTACCCAAACTGTTCTTCTGAACAAACAAATAATTGAAAACTACCCTTACTTCGTGAATCTGGTTTGAAATATCTATAAAATCAAGAAACGCCTTTCAGCGCAGTATACCAAGTGCAAAAAACATTTCTATACAGAAGAAAGGCGATTCTAAGAAAAAAATGATTAGATGTCCTAGAGAATTCTTCAAACAAAAGGAAACAAGGCGAATGTAGGGTGAGCGAGACTACAAACAAAGAACGAAATTTTCCCGAAATCAGCATCCCAGGTTGATGACGAAAGCATACTGCTATGTTACAGTAGCCCGGCTAAGTTTTGTAAAAATGAGGAACATTTGCCAAGGTTTGCAATAAAAGTCGGATGCTTGTAACTTCTTACAAGGGAAGTGTTTAGAGTGGTAAACGCATCCGCCAAAACGACTAGTATCGTTAGTATCTCTAGTGGCTCAATAGTAAAACTGCGCAGTATCCAGCCCCGAGCTGCAGGTACCAAGAAGTTACAAGCTTGAAAAGGTCGTTTTTGTGCTTTTTGTACCTTCCAAAAAGGGCATTAATCTTTCGAAAATTCGGAAAAGGACCTCAGAAATGTTGTTCAGCGCCCAAAACTACCCCCCTGAGCAAAATTCGGGTGAAGGCGCATTTTCCGTACTTTGTCCAGACTGACAGCGTTTTGGACTTGCACCGATTTTCGGTTTGGCGAATATTTATACCGATTAGAGGGCTGTGAAAGTGTTTTAGAAAAATGTTCCCGGTTTGACTTAAAATTCTCCCAAGAGGGTTTTTTGGGGCGCTGATCACGAATCTGTGGTTTATAAGTCGATTTTCTAAAGTTTCCGCCCAATTTCGTGTGAAGCTTCCCAACCGGGCGAAATTTCGAGGGAAAAACGCCACTTTCGAGATTTACGGAGTGCTACGGTAGATATTGCTCAAATTGTTATTCTGGGGTTTATTTGGAGTGATGAACACGAATCTTGAGTGCTTTAATCGATTTTTTGCAAATTACGGTAGATTATGGTGGGTATACGGTAGTTTGGTCAAAATCTCAGATTTTACTCACAATTTGTAGGCAGGGGTTATTCGGGGTGGAGAATACGAATTTAACGTCCGTTTGTCGATTTTTAAAATACTAAGATGGCTTTTGCCCTCTAAATGACATGTTACCTACCGTAACCTGCAGTAAACCTCGAAACTTTGACAAATGGACTCCAGATTCGTGTTCACCACCCTAGATTACCCCTGCATACAAGTTTTAGGCTAAATTCGAGGAAACTTTTTGAAACTCGCAAAAAAATGCTTGATGGGTGCTCATAGCTGCAGCTCGGGGCGGGATACTGCGCATTTTTACTATTGAGCCAGAAGAGATAATAACGATACTGGTCGTTTTTGCAGATGCGTTTACCACGCTAAACACTTCCCTTGTTAGTGCGAAGACTTTTTTGGATTCTGAGATTGCCATCATATTCACAGCTTTCCTATAATCGCTTTGTTTCCGATGGGAATTGCTCTAGTGATTGTTACTCGGAAACGTCGCCTGCGGCAAAGTGCGGTAAAACTCAAGTTGTAAAAAACTAAACCTCTCTAGCCGCTTTGCGACTAAAGCGATTGTACAAGTAACAGAGCAAAAAAACCTATGATTGATTCACGTATTGAGAGAAGATGAGACAATCTCGAGATTCGTGCAAGTTGATTTTTCGAAGTTCTCCATTTAACGGTCTGGGCCTTTAGCAATACTTCAGCGTGTCCAATAGAGGATTTCAAAAAGTAAACCTGTACGATTTTAAGGAAGCCTCCAGCGTGTTCAATACAGGATTCCAAAAAGTAAACCTGAAAAATTTTCAGGAAGCCTTCAGCGTGTCCAATAGAGGATTTCAAAAAGTAAACCTGTACAATATTTCAGGAGGCCTTCAGCGCGTCTAATAGAGGATTTCAAAAAGTAAATCTGTACAAGTTCCGAGATTATCCCATCTGCATCAGATTCATTAAAAAAGTATAAAAAGTATTTTCTATTTCTTGTACAATCACTACGCAGAGTTGGCCGCTTTTTGTCGAGCGCGGAGGGACAATCGCAAAAACATTTTCTGTCCAAAAACAAAGTTTCTTCAAAGAATTTTATTCCACGAAGCATACCAGTAGTTAGGCTAGTAGATAGCCACTCCAACTCCAGAAATTATAGCGGTTTGAGAGTCCCGGGAATTGCTCATACAAAAAAAATTAGGAGCATCGGAGTTTTTTGAACAAGTTTGGCAAATACTACCCGTTTTTACGAAACTTGGTGCGGGCATTCTATTTCACACCCTCCGGCAGTAACACCGGTCGGCACATGACAACACCCACGATCCGACCGCCATCGTCCCAGGATGAACCTGTTATGGAGACAGTTCTCTAGTATTGCCCTCGACGAACCGCGCTTGGGACCGCGAACCGACCAAAACCTCAATGACTGTCGTCGCTCCGACCCGCGCCTGATCATACGCCCATGATCAGCCTTTCATGCTCCCGCCATCTGCCCGGAGAAACATTTTTGTGCCGTCGGTCCGACCGATGCTACTGCCTGAACTATTAAGAAGTATTATGAGCCACGTTTTCTTTGAAGGCGTTTGAACGAGATATTTTGGTGTCGCTTCATAATTTCATGGTGTGGAATGGTTTTCTTTCATATCAACGTATAACATCTTCTCGAGAAGTATTGTATTTGCTCCCCTTCATGTTGCCTTGTTGAAGTTGTACAAGTTCACACCCCCCCCCAAAAAAAAAAAACATCCTTTTATTGCCAAATGCTTCAGAGGTATTTTGGCTGTTGAGGTCGCCTGTCCGACAATTTTGTCCTGAAAGCTAACATCCAAAGACCAACGAGACTCTGACGGGTCACCTCTCCTTTTCTCATCCCTTGAAGCAAAGACAGATGTGCTGAGAAATCATAATCTCTTTTAATGGGGCAGTTCACTGCTCGTGCATGTAGGCTTAGCTGTAACTATTCATCTCTTGGAGTGATAAGCGAAAGGGCTCCATAGTTATCTCTACAAGGTCTTTGATCACCGAAAACACACGATCGTTTTGTTCCTAAATCGCCTTAAATAGAAAGTAGTCTGTTGAACATCATCAGTCGCACAGCTGCTGATGCTGGTAAGTTACCTATCCTTTATTTGTTCCTTTCACAATGGAGCATTTTGGCCTGCCATAAACAGGTTACAGTGACATAGCCGCACAGCAAACTTGAACATTTCCAGAGCTACGAACTTGGAATTTTACCTAGGTCACGGAGCTCAAACATGATTTAGAGTGGTCGCCCGTAACTGGAATTGGACTGATGCAAAACAATGAGGGTAAAAGTTTAGGCCAAGTTAAATGTCCGTTTCAACCCCAATAGCCCCTCTAGTCTTCTTGTTCATTTAAGGCGTACATACAGTAGCGGGCAAATGTATTGAAACACCTCATTTCGTGGAAAAAATCATTCGCTTGAATCATTCCGCATCGTGAACAGAAACGTACAAAACTAATATATCTCTATCAGCAGCATACTATCAGGTTAGCGTATTGTTGAAGTTGGCTTTGGTGCTGCCCACTTTACAAGAAGGTAATGTACCCAGCATTGCAGGCGTTCCGTCAGTAATCATTATTTCTTCGGAGCGGCTCTAGTTTATGCTTAAACTCATAGCACTGATTGACCATCGTAAAGAATAATGAGTTATTAGACTTCATCGGCTAGCTTCCGCCTGACTCGGACAGTCCGCAGCTTCGCAGAGGTGTGCCGTCCTTGTAGTCAGCCGCGTCCATTTTTCACGATCCTCAGCCACACTTCGAGCACAATCCATTCATTGATCGTTATCAGGGATGTGCGGAAAATTCTTTTCGGTAAATTTTTTACCGAAACTTTTTCCCAAATTTTTTTCTCGGTAACTACGGTAAAAACGGGAAATTCGGTGAAAATTCTGACTCCGACTTTGGTACATATTTCATACGATAGCACGAATGACCAATAATATTTATATATCTATTTCAACAGTGCATGAGGATAGTGCAAATAATGAGTGAATTTTACATATTCAGCTGAGCTCAACGGTTGAAACCAATCAGCGGGACGTTGATTTCAAGAAAAAGTAACATTTCAAAATTTTCTTCCGTCAAGGTCTTTCTGTAGTAACTCAAAATCAGGGGGGCAGCTGAGGAAAACATCCTTTCCGCCTCAGTTGTGCCACAAGGCGCGCATAAGTACGTAGTGGGCCATTGTTATACGTCAAGACTGCGACCGCGAAAGGTTCGCTCATCTGTTACGAATCGTGTCGGGACCCACACTCTCACCATGAAAAAAGCTGTCGCAGAAACACTTTGCATGCGCCGCTCGCGTCTCAGGATCGCAGATGGGGTTAAACATTCAAATGTTAAAACCGTGTGGCAATCGGTCGATGTCGCGGGCATCTGTCGCAGTGTGGCGCACTGCGACCGATGCCCGCGTCAGCGACGGAGTAATTGGTTAAGTGCGGGTTTCCCCGTTTTCTTCTTTTTTGTAGTTCCTTCATTCTTTTCTCTCCCGGAATCTTCACCCTATCCTAAATGTAGGAATCCTAAAGCCTGCCTTTTTACAGAGCTGAAACTAAACTGATTTGCTGTTGATTGCGGTTTATTGATTTTTCTGCAATTGCGCGGGCTATAGCGCTTGTCAGACGTAAGTTGGCGTGATGTATGGCATAGCACAACTGCGACGTCGCTCTAGTCTGCGACCGCGACAGGGCAGAATGAGAGTATATCAATGGCCTTGGTCAGTGAGGAAAGGTGCATGATTTGACTACAGGCCATAAAATGGCCAGTCTCACCGTCGACTGCGTACGACGCGCTGCGCGACCGCACGCGCGTCGGAAGCAGACGAGTTTTGGCCGCCGCGCGACGAGTTTCGGCGGCCGCGCGGAAGCTGAAACGTCGCGCGGCGGCCGGAACTCGTCGCGCGGCGGCCAAAACTCGTCTGCTTCCGACGCGCGTGCGGTCGCGCAGCGCGTGGTACGCAGTCGACGGTGAGACTTTGGCCGTTTTATGGCCTGTATAGAGTCGTTCCAGAACTTCGGTAGATTCAATGTTGTGTCCGGGGCTCCTGAAAAACTCCAGTTCCAAAATATTTGCTTCAGGACTGCTATTATGTATTTCTTGGAGTAGTACCTCGATAAGAGGAAGCACGTGACACAAAAGGTGAAGATATCGTCAAATTATCCAGAAAGTAAGCCAAAGGGTTAAAAAGAGTAACAAAAAGAAGGACGAATAAGGATATGGAGCCAGAGGCCTGCCATAACGGTAGGAAACCCGTGAGAACGAGTAGAAAGTAGGCCGATTGAGCTAAAAACACCCAACATCTCTTTTCGGTAAAAATTTCGGTAAATTACGAGAAAAATTCGATAAATCGGTAAATCAAAATTTACCGAAAAACACCGGTAAATCCGGTAAATCGGCAAACGGAAAATGCACACCCCTGGTCGCTATTGCACTTCACTTCCGTTGCGAAGTGAAGCATCTCGCCTGAGTTGCCTATCAATACCGAATGATTTCAAATCCTCCTTCTACACAGCAGTTCAAAACTTTCAAAACGTCCAGCCGTCCGTTTCCAACCAGAACTTGGAAGCATTCTTAGAACGTATTGAACAAGTCGATCTGACAGTCGACAATATGCCCAAACTTCCTTTTTCGCTCGAGATGGCCTTGAAATTTGTTAGTACCTCATTCGTGTCGAGCGTTGCTGTAAGATGTCGATTTCATTGTAAAGACCTTCGTTACGGCACAAACGCGGCCAGAAATATTTGAAACTATTGAAAAATATTATACTCCGTTAAAATACTTCTCTTTCACTGCCAGTCAGAGGGCACCGTGTCTAGCAAGTGATTCAAGTTTTCGGACATTTCTGGTTGTTCTACGCGAACCATTCGATTTCGAAAGTTATTTCGAAGTATTAGAAACACTTTTGTTGACCCAATGCTCTTGTATCTTGCAAAAGTGATGGGGTAAACTCTGGCTCTTTTTCTGACATCCATCTGACTCCAAGGCTAAGTATTTTGATCTCAACTTGACTAGTTCTTGCCGAGATCGACTGAATGAAGGGTTCATCACCGGTCTCAGCCAAAAGCGTTTTATGCACTCTGAGTTGGCCAATATTTTGGGACCATAAGACTACCTATGGACAACTCCCCTTTTGCAGAGAAATGTCTAGCCTCATCGATGCACAACACCAACAGACGGCAAATGGCAGTATAAAAGCGTGGTGAACGAAGTTTCAAAATCTGATTGCTCCAGAAAAGGGTTTCCATGCGCGTAGTGGCTTGCTCATTACGAACAGCGTTCATGCAAAGTTTAATGCGACAGTCAGCTATAGGAAGAACCATGGTTTCCTGTCGACGAGGAGCTACAGTTTACCGCAATGTTAAAAGGACATAGTGCGGCTGCGGTCACACACTAAAACTACGGTGGACGACGCCAGATTTCATTATCGATCGACAGCAGAGCTGATTTTCTGGGTGACTTCGGTTTTTCCTTTTTTGTTGTTTGCTTCGGAATCATTTTTGTTTCTGACTCTTATATTATTACGAATGGGGCTATTCTTAGTGTGCGAGAAGAATTTGCCGTTTTTTTTCGATTTCAAGACAGAATTAAGAAAAAAGAAACACTTCAAAGCCCGAACCAATGGCTAATTCCCCTCACGCACTAAGAACATCCTTTGTTCGCAATATTTAAACAGTCAGAAACAAAAACAATTTCGGAACAAACAAGAAAAAAAAGAAAACCGTATTTTACTCAGAAAATCAGCTGTGCTGTCGATCGATAATGAAATCCGGCGTTTCCATGAAACCCCTCGGCTCGCTCCAAAATTACCTCGGCTGGCTCCGCAATGGCACCGAAGCGTGAACCGAGGCAAATTTGGCGCCGCCCGAGTATGTACTCTCGGCTGACCCTGTATTCGCTGGTCGGTTCGCCCTCTACGAATGCCTGAGCGTGATTTTAGTGTGTGACCGCAACCGTACCATGTCCTTCTAACATTGCGGTAAACTGTTGACTTTTTTCTCTCTGAAGAGTTGCACTAAAGAATTTCTAACCACACATAGCGATTGCGTGAAGCTCTGACTGCAGGTCACGGTAGCGCTCTCCTAAAAAAACTGAGTTCCATTTAATGAGAAATGATACATTTATAGGTGAAAGGTGAGCTTAGAGTTGTGTTGTTTACATTGAGTGAAGACGCTGAAGAGCACTAGACTTAGATAAACATTTTGAAAAGACGAAATATTCTCGTTTCAAACTTAGCAGGTCGTTACTGTGTAAAAGTGCAGCTCCTTATGCATGATGAAAATTTCAGTTGTTGTACGCCTTCCCGTTGTTCTTTGTTTCCAGCGCGTTTCGGCGCTTCCCAACAATCGGTAAGTAGTCAAATTTAAAAAAAAATTCTCTAGCTAACTTACATGGAGAGTATTCAAAGATGATTCAGAAGGCTACGTTACAAAGCGTTCAAGGCACATTTTCAGAAGAGTTTGCTGCAGCACCAAAATCGAAGGAGGTTCAAGAGCTGACAGGTGATGCGTTGGTCAACTATGTGAACAAGCGACAGCCGTTCTTCAAGGTTATTAGTTGTCACCAGGACTGTTTGCACCCTCCCTGAACGAATTTTTTACTCTTCATTTGGCATTATATTCTACACTGGTGAACTTTTTTCTGCATAAGTGAAACAAGATGATGCCGAACACGCACAGAAAATAACTTTATACGTTCAGCAAAGCGCAACTAATTATACAATTTTCACTTCAGGTGGAAAGCTCAGCAAAAGCAGAGGAAATTCTGAAGCATCGTCTGATGAAACCGCATATCATGAAGGAATTGAAAGAGCTAAGAAAAAGCGTGGCGGAGAAACCAGAACCAGTAATCGCTGATAACCGAGCTATCCCCGAAAGGTTGATATCATCATTTGATCGAGTCTGTCTTGCAAAAGCCATAAACACAATTCAGTTTTGACGCCAGGCAGAAGTGGCCAGAATGCCCAATCGGCTACATTCGAGATCAATCAGCTTGCGGTGAGCCTTCAAGCCTTCTACGCTTTCCTCAAATCCAGAAACTGATAGTGTTTAGGCTCTGTATCAGATAACTTCCATTTTGAGCTCACTCTAAGGATTCCCCAAAGGTTTGTGAAATCCTACAAGAGCGGCTCTGGAACAATGCGTTGATGTAGAATTTGACTTCGTTGGCAGAATAAAAGGAACACACCATGAGATAACCGATTCCGGCCATAATGTTTACTGATGTTCATTCCTTGAATCGGTTAACAGAGAAGGCTGTGATAATGGGAATGCGATTAAAGAAGGGAGATTTCCGGAGCAGTTGAGATACCAGAGCAGCTTGTGCGATATTGTGCTGAAAATCTCCATACAAGCAGGCAGGACAAAAGGTCACTGCTACGAATTAAAGGCACAGTCCAAGCTCAGGGGCGAAATCCAAGATTTCCACATAACTGTGAAGAAGACCAACCCGGTTCAGCACTTGCAAAGTGCGAGCTCTCAATTTATCCGAATAAGCGAGATATAGGAGGAAGCCACCCTGGGGCGCCCACATCAGGAAGCCCCTTTGGCACGCCCCTTTTACGATCTTTCGAGCTCAACAGTGGCGGGATGAGCGATGGTTTCCGATCAACAGCCCCGTTCTTTCTTTTATTCTCAACCTTTCTCTTTGTTCATGTCGGCTTGCGCACATCGGTTGCAAATGATGGAAGTTACAATCCTCGGAGAACTCGTCCACCATGATACAGCAGCTCAAGCGCGCAACGGTACCATTAAGCCATTTTTGATAGCTGTAATAAGGGAATCCGCAAGGTCAAGCTAGGCGAACTCCACTCCATATCGTGCTTGATTTCGTTTTGATAAGTTGAACGGAGACGCCAAATCATTTTTTAAGATATTTCAAGGTATTTTTGAAGCCTTTTTCACCATTACCAAGTCGTTACTTTTGCCAGGAAGCTAAATTTTCAGAAATCATAGTCTGAATCAATCACGTGCGCTTTGCTCGCCAACTCTCCAACTGAGGGCTGGCTGTTTGTTTCCCGTGTGCAGTATGACTGCGCGCTTGATTGTCTGGACGATAATGCGCCACGGACGAAAAGGCAAATTATCGAATATCTATAAAGTAACCTCTTTCTGAGGTCCGAATTTGAATGGACCCTCTTCTGAGATCCGACTTTCAAAAAATTCAATTCAAATTATTCGAATAATTTTGAATCGACAACCTGAAAACAACCCACTCACGGTCATCGCGTGAAAGACACAAACGCTATTACTCACTTCAAAGTTCGATAAGTGTGCTTTCATCCAAACTTTGTCTTGAGTGCTGAAAACAACTGAAAGATTACTGGTCGCCTCGGAAGGCACAGTAGGTACACAAAAAGACCGTGGAACTTTTCTGAACCAGCAGCTCGGAGCGGTACACCAGTTTCCCTACGGATGCTCAAGAGAAACTAGATACATATTGTTTTTTTCAGATGCGTTTAGAGCTCTGAACACTTCTGTTCTGACATATCAAAATGGATCTGTCCCGAAGCCTCATGGAGTTACAAAAATTTATTACAAAGGCATTCAAGATGGGATTCCGAAATTTGAAACGAGTACAAAAGTTGTTGGTTACCTTTCGGTGCTAAACACCTTCGTCAGACCTGAGAACAAGCATGACAATTTCACATTGTTGAAGCCTACAGAGCGCAGTGTAACAAACCAAAGTCTGTTTTTTTTGAGTGTCAGTAGAATTCCAACACTGAACAAAACGATCAGATGTCGGGGAGGAACTGTCGTTCCGAATTTTGGAGTCTCATTTTGAATGGTTTTGTAATAAATTTTTGTAACTTCTCTTCTGGTGAGAAAAGTATTACATGGCTATCGACCGGAACGGCAACGAACGGCACAGGTGTGCTCTGACCGGCCACAAAGGAGAGGGATTTCTTTGCATCCTATTCGCATGATGTGTATAACTGCTTATCCACCGAGCTGGCTACAGCCGGTCGGCCGACTTCGTTGTCTAAGGGAATTAGCGGTAATAGGAAGAAACTTAGCGCACGCAGCCGAATCAGTTGCAGAAAATTTTTGAGCTTCGCTGCATGCGACGAGGCATTTCGAATTCGAGTGATTTTAAATTCATCAGGACGAGGTAAAGCGTGCCAAATATATTTTCAAAATTTAGTGATGTGGTTAGGCTAGCCAAACGCAACACACGGTCACCTACCGCACACCATTACTAGCAGCGATGTGGCAGATGTATTCGAAACTATTCGAATTCGGATGTTTTCGGAGGTTTCGGACGAACATCGAATGATTTTATTCAACTATTGGGTTGGGGAAGAAGTTCGTTCGGTTTTTTTCCCCAGCCTCATTTGAACGATTTTTCTGTTCGTTTAGCAAAGCGTCTGTATTCATTAGAAAGTGCTTTTTCTGCTATAAAAGACTGGGTTGATTGTTCTTTCGAATATTTTGGTTCTCTCCAATCGTTTAGACTCGAGAATGAAATACTCTTAAAATCACTGCTGAACATCTAGCGCGCCATCGAGCGACACGCGATCATGGGCAGCGCTTTTGGACCGAGTGCTTACGGGAAATGAGAAATGGTGTCTGTACTCCAAAGTAAAGCAAAGAAAAAATGAGCGGCTCTAGGAGACAAGCCGAAGCCGGGGATCAAGCAAGATCTATACCCGAAAAAGACCATGATCTGCGTCTAGTGGGACTGAGAAGGCGCGATACACTGGGAAATGCTTCCAAGGAAAGTAGCGATGAACATGGGGCTCTATATCGCCTAACTACTCCGTCTAAATGAGGTTATGTGACCGAGAAGGCTTGATCCTTCTGAATAGGAGGTTTTTCAGCCACCGTAATCTCCGGACCTTTGGCCAACCGAATATCACCTTTCCTTGTCGGATCAAATGAGGGGTGTTACATTCGACAGCGAAGTAGACCTGAGAAACTCGCTCAACAACTTATTCTTCACCTGACTGGGCGATTTTTGGCGAAGCGGCATCAAGAAATTAGACGAGAGGTTGGAGGTAATCGTAAAATATAGCAGCAAACACATAATCGATTAATTCATTCCTATAATTATTGTTTTCGTTCAAATAAAGCTATTTGAAAAAAACCGGACGAACTTATTCCGCACCCTATATAACTAATATTATTTTCACTATACTATTACTATTACTACACTGTTAGAATGGCACCCCCTTCGAGTGTCGAATATCGGATATTATTTGAATGGTGCGATTTTAGAAATTCCGAATTCGAATAGGTACTCGAATGGTAAATATTAAAATAATTCGATTCGAAACTAATTGAACGGCACGACTATAGTTGGCAGCCTCGTTGAAGGAGGGAGAAGGTCAACATTTGGTCGTGCGACATCGCCGTCCGAGTAAGGTTTACTTACACTAGCTGTCCTACTTTTTGTTGCTTTCTGTTGTGACATGGAGCAATTGCATAGGAAAGTAAGACCTATTATTACGAGCCACGCGTTTTGATTTCAGAAACCAAGTTCTGATAGCCACACTGTGTGCAAATAGTCGAATAAAAAACTTGTGGTCTCGTTTGGTAAGGCCCGCGTCGGACCTGTTCGATCCACTAAGTCCCACCTGATCTATATGCACCGGGAGTAATGACAGAGGGATGCTGAAAATCCACCCAATGAGTCCGTCTGCGACCGTCTGCTTGCGTACGCAAGCCACTCAGTCGATACCGGTGTTCCACAATAGAGAGCGATCGAGTTGATAAGTGCTTTTTGCAGGCTCGTGCTGGGCAGTATCGGCCGCATCAACAATCTCAGACCGTGCTTGCATCCAATCTAAAGGAAAAAAGAAGGTATTCCTGTTGCGTCCATGACTCTCATACTGCGCTGTTTGACACCCTGGGTGAAAATAGTCCAATTATGATGAGCGAGCTACTGTCTGCAGTGAGCGAGCTACTAACCAAGGTTGGACGAAGTGATGAGCGGAGAATGTAGGTAAACATCTGCTGGGACAGCTTGAGGCTCTTTGTCCATTTAATAACGTTCTATGCTTAAGAGCTGAAGTTCTCCGCTAAAATCTCAATGGCAGTTTCAATGAAGGAAAATTTTCAAGAAACCACCGCAAATATCTTCGGTACAAAATTAGCTGAAAAACTGGTTGCGGTAAAAGAAAGCACGTTAGTAATAGAATCATTATGCCAAGCTCAAAGATATCAATTCGTGCAGAGGTGCACAAAACTTCCCTTGCATGAAATGCATATTTCATTCTGCTCTCTGTCAAAGATCTTTGGCCCAAAGTCAATCAATAATAAATTAGAGATGAAACACAAACATTTTTGTGGAAAACAAACATAGGAATGGTAAGATCAACTCAAAACAAACAAAGAACTAGAAAAAGGCCAGGTCGTAGACTAACGTTCGTTGATTGAAGACCGCTTTCGAGCCAGCTGATGACCCAGATACTGTTAATTAAAGGCACAGTCCAAGCTCACTGACAAAATCTGAGATATCGACATAATTGTAAACTAGACCAACCCTTTAACACCTGCCAAATGCGAGCTCTCGATTTCTCCGAATACGCGAGACATAGGAGGAAGTCACCCTGGCAAGCCCACATCAGAAAGCCACTTTGGCACGCCCCTTTTGCGATTTTTCAAGCTCAACATTGACGAGCAGAGCGATTAGTTCCGATCAATAGCACCGTTCTTCCCTTCACTGTCGACATCTTTATTTGTTCAGGTCGGCTCGCATACACTGGTGGCATATGACGGAAATCACAAGCCTCTGACAACTCGTCCACCATGTTTCCGTAGCTCAATTCTTGAAAGGCCATAACTCCGTTCCTGGGAGATCGTGTACGATTCCAGAGACATCATTAGAATCAGCGTGGGACTGTTTTTAAGATAGGCAGAAAAATAGTAATATGATTCTGAGGTTGGACTGTGCCTCTCGACTTTTTAAAACATCTAGAAAAAAACCGGATTTGATTCTCGTGGGGCGAAAACACCTTTCTAAGGCACATGTCGTACGCCAAACTGACTTGTGATGAAGACCGCAAAAACGCTCTTGTAAAGAGAAATGTGGAAAGATGCCGCATTCTTCCGCCTTAAAGGCACAGTCCAAGCTCATGGACCAAATCTGATATTTCTACATAATTGTTAAGTGGACCCACCCTATATATCACCTGCCAAGTGCGAGCTCTCAATTCCTCCGAATAAGCGAGATATATTAGAAAGCCACCTCAGGGCGCCCACATCCCGGAAGCACTTTGGCACGCCCCTTTTACGATTTTTCAAGCTCAACATTGACGAAATGAGCGATGGTCCCCGATCAGAGGCCCGGTTCTTCTCTTCAATTCCAATATCTTTCTTTGTCGATGTCGGCTCGCACACATCGGTTGCAAATGACGGAAGTTATAAGCCTAGGAAAACTCGTCCACAATGGTTCCTTAGCTCAATTTTTGAGGGACCATAACTCCGTTCCCAGAAGGTCTTGTACGATTTCAGAGACATCATTGGAATCAGCATGGGGCCGTTTTCAAGATAGGTGTGGAAACAGGAACACGATTCTTATCGTGAACCCTGCCTTTAAATGACCTGCAAGATGTTTAGCAAAGTGTTTGTATTCATAAGAAAGTGATTTTTCTGCTCTACAAAACGGTTTTATCTGTTGTTTCATATAATTTTATTTCTCCCTATTTTTCAGGCTTGGAAATAGAATCCCTAGGAGACCAAAATCAGCCTTTTCGGCACCTACATTTCTTCGCTTTTCATCGCATTCAAAAAGATCTGGGGTTTGCGAAGTTTGTGAACAAAGAAAAAAACAAAAATGGTCTGCGACGTTCAAAAACGGCGGCTCTGACCTCGAAGGCGCATTTCGCAGCGGACGACCTGCAGAATTCGATGAGGAGCTTCTCAAGGCACTTTTGAAGGAAGATTGTCTCCCAAGAAGTCGTGGATTGACCGAGAAAAGTGAACTGACCCAAAGCTTGCGTTTTAGCCAAAAAACGTGCAACTTTTTTCGTGACCACTGCTTCTAAGGCAAACGTCATATACACATAAATATACATACAAACACAAAAACGACTAAAAAGAGTACAATAAGGGCCACACGAATACGTGCAATGATAGATGATGGTTTCCGAGACATGAGTAGGGAAGAAGAAAACGTATACAGCATACCACGACTTCAATAACTTGGCGTATTTGCGTTTAGTCTCTTACATAGTCTTATGCCAGGCACAAACCTATGGTAGAGCAATCGACAATATTGATTACCTCAACATCAACAGAGGAATTTAGCACCGACGTTGAACACCGCAAAGCGACGTCGGCTATCCGACGTCGCAGTGCGACACTCAGAACTGAGCAGCCCGACCCCGTAATGTATGGGACTACGCCCTCCGCAAACTGTGAGGGGCTTTGGTCATCGAAATCGGCAGCTGATTTCCCACAATGAAATTTTTCATACTGGTCGTAGAATTTTCGATGCGATAAAGGCTTTAGTTTGGAAAGTTAGACCGCAAACACTGCTTTTAGCCTCCAGAGGCGGTTTTAAGTATCGAGGTGGCGCGCGCCACAACCCGCGCAAACGCACGCGCTGCGCAAAGGAGGAACTGTGCGAAGGATGAGACGCCGACGTGCAGAGTAGTCTGAAAACGGTGATAGCGCGCTACCCCGATTTTTAATACCGCCTCAGCTTGCCCACAATAGATAGTAGCTTGCTTGAAAAAACTCACTGATTTACCGTATTATTTCCTGCTATGAGGGAAAGAACCTTTTCGATTTGAACAAGGAACGCGGAATCGCACGATCATTTCTGTGTGTAACATTCTCGCAAGTCTCATTCTTTCAGGCACACCTTTCTGACACAGATATCCTTGCTTGTTGTGGAGAATTCTGCGGTAAAGGGTAAGTTCTTTTTCATCATAAACACATACAGTAGAACCCAAAAGCCTCCTAAACATGATTTCTGAAGCTACTGATTTTATATGTATCTCTAGAGCCACATTCCGCATACCCGTCGTGGACAGCCGCTGTTGCAGCACAATGCACGACGATATTCACGCTAGGACCACCGCATCCTGGCTCGACTACCCATTGTCCTAGCACGATTATCATGGTACTGCATGCTGCGCAGCGGTAGTCGTCAACTGCCAAGCGGAGGGTGATGACCATTGTGTATCAACACCCCCGAGGAGGAGGGAGAAACGGGGGAGGAGCGAGCTTCCTGACTGGACGCAACGCGGGGCTGGGAAGTGTCGTGTCAATCAGGAAGCTCGCTCCTCCTTCGTTTCTCCCGCCTCCTCAGGACGTCGACCGCGCTCTTCTGGCAACCGTCGAAGAGGGCGAGGGCCTGACAACACGAATGCTGCCTGAAGACTTCAATGTCAATCAATCCGCGGTCGTTCGCCTCAAAAAGCTCGGAAGAATGTGGAACATCACTGAATGGGTCCCCTATGAGCTCTCCGATAACAACAGTTATGTTAAATAAAACTTGTTGAAAAAATAACACCGGATAATTATGCATCAACCCAATAATAACGTTTTCGAAGTACTACGCCAGATTCAGCCTACTCTCTCAGAACATGATCTAAACATCCAGATCTGTAAAGAGTACTGGAAGTCATTGTCGGCCGATAAATTTCACTTCACTTCATTGCAAGGGAGGGAATGGTCTTCAAAAATATCATGCTGAGATCAGGCAGAAAATAAAAATTTTCTAACAACCCGTCTCTTCCGGATCAAGTGCAGCATAGCCTTCTCAAGGCGTACATTGTAAGTTGCGTCCAAATGAGAATGGCGGCACATGCGGCCGGCGTGCTTGGCAGGCGGCCGTCGCGTTCGCCGCTCTCGGACGAGCATGCAAAAAGTCCCCGCCGCCATCGACTACGAACGGGGCCGGCACCGGCTGGCAGCAAGCAATGCGCCGATCAATCAACTCTGCAGACGTGGGGAGAGGGGATGGCCGTCGTTGAAATCCAACACTCGTCCGAGGGCGGCACATGCGACGGCCGCCAGTTAAGCACGCCGGCCGCGTGGGCCGACATTCTCATTCGGGCACACTTTATAAGCATTGGTTTTGCTCAATCGTTCTATGGATTTCGTATCTCATCGTTCATGTCGAGGCGATAAGCATAACAGTTGTAAAATCTCGTAAATGCAGTCGAAATTCATTTACAAAAGATTCCCGAGAAGAACTCGTTTTCGGGTAATGATATCAAGTGAATTTTGAAGGCTTTCCAATTTGAATATTCATGATTATGTTTCGAGGAATTAGGCTACATCTACCATAATACCATGAAATTGTTATTGTTTTCCATATTGAACCATTTTAAACTCAAATTCCCATTTTAAGTGTGCTTCAGATATAATTTGTAATGCCCTATAACATTTGGAAGTTTCATCAAAATTCGATAAGCCTGAGCCAAGATACGTATGAAAACCTTTCTGAGTGCTCATCTATGGGGTGCTCCTCTAGGCAGTGGTTTACTGAAGCGCTTGAAATAAGGATACTACGAAATTTAGAATTCAGAAGAAAGCATGCGTACATACTGAAGTGATAGCTACTTACATAGGAGGATACGGGCAAAACAAGACTCGTTATTTCAATCGGTCCACAAGTTGTCCCGGGAATTGTTCCAGATAATTCATAGTGACTGAGAACTTTTGTTTAAAAACCTGAGCCTTTGAACCGGCCATAGAATGGAAGAAGGTTTGCTACCAAAACATTACTCAAAGAAATGTTAAAACATAAACCGGTAAGCAAAACTTTTGAATCGCGAAGGGAATGATTTGAATTGCTAATTTTCCGTGGGCAACCCTTCATATTTCATTGTAGATGTCACGGAGGCTATCCAATAAAAGCATGGAAGTATATAATAAAAAATGGAGTATGCTCTGGAGGAAACTACAAGACAAAGGTACGCTGGAACTTAATCGATTTGGCCTCAGGATGTTCGATCTCTTATGGAGACCCCCCCCTATGGGGTCTCCTGCAAAATGTTTTCTTTCAAGGGCAACTGCAAGCCATACCCATTTTTCCCGTGCGATCCGGCACCTGGTCAGCCTTCTTATGGCCAGTGTCCCGAGGAGGGTTTCCCTACTCCCAAGTGTGAACGCCACTGCCAAAGTGGATACGGAACAAGCTATCAAAACGACAAGGTTTACGGTACTCAAACTGTTTCTCAAAACAAATCAAATGTAACATATTTGTATGTTTTCAATCGAAATCTTGTGACAGAACAGAACTCGAAAGTTATTCCTAAAAAACGAATGGAGATAAAAAAGCAAAGACACTGTTGACCGCGCTCTATGCGAGCAAAATTTTAAGGTAAATCGGCTTACTACGTAAAAAACCTCGAATCAGCTATTCAAAGAGAGATAATGACAAATGGACCCGTCCAGGCTGGATTTGAAATTGTACACGGATTTTGTGTATTACGATGGAGGAATATACGTGGTAAGTTAATTTCGTCATGGGGAGGCGAGGAGAAGGGCAACCGTTGAACTGTTTGCTACAAGGGCATTCCTGGGAAAGCAACTGAGGTGCTTTTTGCAGTACACTGCTGGCAAACTGGAGGGCGGACATGCTGTGAAAATCGTTGGGTGGGGAGTCGAGAACGGCACAAAGTACTGGCTTGTTCACAACTCCTACAACACTAACTGGGGAGAGGATGGTGCGTTGTTGATGTATTCAAATATGACTTATTGACGAGGAATTATGCAACGTTCTCACTCATTTCTTTGAGACAGCTGCACGATCTTCTTATTTTATTCCTCATCGGCGAAACTGGAGACTTTCTACAGAAAGTTACCATCATGAATATTGGCTTCTCTGAAAGCAGTAATTAAGACTCCTATAGTCATCATGAAGATTACTAATTTAGGCTACTTCCGCATGGTGCGTGGTATTAACAATTGCGGCATTGAAGAAGAAATCGTTGGTGGAATGATGATGTTCTGAACTTTGCAAATATGAAACTATACGATCATCACAGTTATGAAAATACTCCCTCCGATTAAGTTCACAAACAACTTGAATAAACTAAATGAGACAAGTGTATTTTGTTCACCTACTATTCTTACTGCTTAAGTCCCCTTCAACGCGGACGATAGCATGATACACCCAGCCTTCTGCGTAAAGGGTTGGATAGCCCTACAACCTGTTCTTTATCCGAACATCCGATTAAACGTAGGTGTTCAAGCACGCTGTAAACAGTCGCAAAAAAAGTGTTCCATTGAAATGACTGGCAAACACATTTATTAATTTATTCAATTACGTCACACTTTTTTTGCAGTTAATTACGATGCGTAGTAGAATATAAGACATGAAACGATATCGGGAAACAAGCACATAATATCTAAAAACACAAAAATTCCTTCGCTGCTATGTGTTTAAAGGCAAGAGGACCGAGAGGGTGAGGACCCCATCAAAGAAATGAAAATGACACCCGCTCTAAAAATGAAGCTAGCCGAACGAACAGTTGTTTTGGGAGTACCATAAGATATTTTAAGGGTTCATCTTTAATATCAGGTTGGGGAATAAGCTCGTTCGTTTTTTTTCAAAGAAATTTATCTAAATGATTTGTTCCTTGTTTAGCTTTCTCATCACCCGTGACGATTCGGTACAAAAAGCGCTGTTTATGACCGCGTGTTGCTCGACGACGCGCGAACTGTTGAGCAGCGACTTTAAGACGGTTTCCTTTGTTGATCCCGTTAAGCTCGTGATGCACCCAGGCTCCCAGTTTTGCGGCAAATCTCATTGAGTGAAGATGATTGAGGATCGTCTTATGATCGCGGTTCACTTTTTTCGGTCAATCGACGACTTGTTGGGCGACAATCTTCCTTCAAAAGTCCCTTGAGAAGCTCCTCATCGAATTCTGCAGGTCGTCCGCTGCGGAATGCGTTTTCGAAGTCAGAGCCGCCGTTTTTGAACGTCGCAGACCATTTTTATTTTCTTTGTAAACAAACTTCGACAACCCCAGATCTTTTCGAACGCGATGAAAAGCGAAGAATTGTGGGTGTCGAAAAGGCTGATTTTGGCCTCCTAGGGATTCCATTTCCAAGCCTGAGAAATAAAGAAGAAAAACTATATGAAACAACAAATAACACCGTTTTGTAGAGCAGAAAAATCACTTTCTGATGAATACAAACACTTTGCTAAACATCAAACAGGTCATCTAAAGGCAGTGTTCACGACAAAAATCGTTTTTACTGTTTCCCCGCCTATCATGAAAACGGTCCCACGCTGATTCGAATAATGTCTCTGGAATCGTACAAGACCTTCTTGGAACGTAGTTATTGTCTCTCAAAAACTGAGACAGTGGAGCATTGTGGACGAGTTGTCCGAGGCATGTAACTTCCGTCTTTTGCAGCCGATGTATGCGAGCTGACCTGAGTAATGAACGGAAAAACGGGGCTAATGATTGGGAATCATCGCTCATCTCACGATCTCGAGCATTTATTTGTTCACGTCGGTAGGCGTGTGTTACGCTTTTCGGGTTTGCCTTTTTCGGGTTTTTCAGGTTTCGGACTCTTTTGGAACTTTTCCTGGCTCGTTTTTTTTATGCGTTCTTTCGACTTCAACGTTACAGTGTGCTCTTCCACTACCCATTCCTTAATGAAACTGAAACACCTTTTTTATCGTGAACACTGCCTTTAAATAAAGCTCTTTGAAAAAAACCTAACAAACTCATTCCCCAACCCAATATGTAGTCTCCAATTAATCCCTTTTTATAAAGACCTTCCAGCTGTTTACGGCCGCAGGTTCACATTTTCTCGTTTTCCGTTTTGCCTGTTTTTTTCATAACTACTCTTAGCTTCATTTCTTTAACTCATATATTCTTTCTCAATTTTGGAGTGATTATTACCAGGCCGTTCAATAATTCCTGTCCGAAAGTTTTCAAAATTCTATAATTTTCCTTAGAAGTGTTATAATATCAGGCAAGTGTAAGAACCTTCTAGAAGGTTCTCCAAAGTTCTACGCTAGGGGTATATAAGGCGCAGTCGCCGCGTCTAGCTACCAGTACAAGCTAAAATGGACCAAGGTCGAATTCGTACGTTCGTGTACAACGAGTGGCTGTTGGGCAACAACACGGGCACCGCGGTCGCCAACATCTGCAGAGCGTGCAAGGAGGATGCAGTGTCCCAACGCACAGTCAGCCGCTGGTTCAATCGTTTCGAGAGCGGCGACACGAGCCTCGAGGACAGGGAGCACAGCGGGAGGCCTTCTACGGTGGATTATGACGAAGTCCGTCGCTGTATCAAGGAGAAGCCGGAACCTACCACCCGTGAACTGGCGACGACGCTCGGCTGAAGCAAGTACACCATCCACAATCGACTCAACTTACTCGGCTACCACAAAGTTCTGGCCCGTTTGATCCCCCACCGTCTGACGGACGCCAACAAAAAGAGCCGCGTGGCCGTCTGCCAGTCCCTCCTCCTTCGTCCGCATCGCAAGGAGTTTCTCGAGGATCTGGTCACTGGGGATGAGAGCTGGGTCCTCTACGACAACGTCGCCCGCCGTGCCGTCTGGATCCCGCGCGGAGAAGAGCCGCCGACGACGCCGAAAGCTGACCTGCACCCGCTGAAGATCATGCTCTGCTGCTGGTGGGACACCAAGGGCATGCTGTACTTCGAGCTGCTCTCGCAAGGCAGGACGGTCACCACCTCCATCTACACCGATCAGCTCGAGAAACTAGCCGCCGCCATCCGAGAAAAGCGTCCCCGACGGGCCTTGGTCCACCTGCTGCACGACAACGCGCGCCCCCACGTCGCGAAGGAGACCCAGCAGAAGTTGGCGACGCTCGGCTGGAAGACGGTTGCCCTTCCGCCGTATCCCCCGGACCTCCCCCCCTCCGACTACCACTTATTCCAAATTCACTAACTACGACAACCTCAAATCCGACATCGCGGGCTTCTTCGAGTCGCAGCCCCCGGAGTTCTAGGCGAAGGGCATCGGCGACCTGCCCAATCGATGGGCCACTCTTGTGGATAACTGTGGTGATTATATTGTTGATTAGACTTGTTTTCCATCAAAGTTGAGAAAATTCAAAATGGTCAAAAAAAACAGCCAATAATTTCACTGATTGATTGAATATCTTCGATCATCCGTGAGGCTATGCACTATGAACAGAATCGCTGCCGCTGCTACATCGCTGCAGCAGCGGGTGTGAAATTGCTGCGATGAAAAACAGCAGCGATGCAGTCAAAACTAGGCTTAAGGTAGGCTGTGCATGTTTGCAGAAGGTGTTCAGCATGGGCCCTCAGTTGCTGGAGATATTTGAATTAGGTTACACTTATACTAGATGTGATTTACTTGAGTATAAATAATTCACATGTAACCTACATTGACGGAGATGTATTACAAGTATATTGTAATCGTCTCTAGTGTTACAAGAATTATGTTTTCACCATCGAAAACATGCTACGTGAGACATTTGGCCTACGAGCGAGGGGCCGATATATTACATGTAACATGCATCGGTCGAGATAAGTTGCAAGTAATATACATTGGCCAATTTATATTACTGGTATATTAATTCAGGCCTTTTATATAACATGTGAAATGTTTTCATATTCGTGAAGAGGGCCGATATATTACATGTAACATACAACGATCGGGATAATTTGCAAGTAATATACATTGGCCAATTTATAGTACATGTATATTAATTCAGGCCTTTTATATTACATGCAATATGTTTTCATTTTTGTGAGCGTTGCATGGTGCGGTTAATTTGAGAATAGCAAAGGCAACGGTTGCGGCTTTGGAATCTTTTAGAAAGAATAAAATCGGATCTGATTCTCGTCGGCCAAGGATACCTTTCGAAAATTCATGTCGAACCCTAGGCTAGCTAGTGGTGGACACTGCAAATATGCTATTCTACATGGGAATGAAAATAGAGCTCGCATTCTTCTGACGTAATTTGTAGCAGCGACTCTATCGTTGCTGTTTATCGGGAGGTTTCCATTATTGATGTGAAAATGAGAATCTGAGGGCCTGGGAAATAGTTGCTCATGTACTTGACTCTAATTTCCCCCGTTTTTGGAGAGTTCTGATCTCATCAATTCTTACTTGAGGGATTTGTTGGGGAATGTTCAAAAAATGCCCAATTTTGAAAATCTATGTCTTTTTTGAGAATAGTTTTCTGAGAATTTAATTCCAACCTGAGTTTTTTGAGGTGGTTTAGCTATGTGAATTGAAAACAAAACGGCTAAAAGTCTTTTTGTGTTCCGATCCATCTCGATTCTTACGTGGACTGCCTCATATACAATTCGTTGACAAAATTCAGGACAACTACACTCGCAAATTGATCATCAGACTCAGGTAAAACTAGTTGTCCAGAATATGTCGAGAAGTTGTCCAGAATCGGTCGAGAATCGAGAAGTTGTTCAGAAAGTGAAGAGAAGTTCCGAGAATTCTGGTGGATGGGGAAGTTGTCGAGAATTTTGGTGGATGGGGAAGTTGTCGAGAATTCTGGAGAAGTTGTCCAGAATTCTTGAAAAGTTTTCGAGAAATCAGGAGAAGGACATAGTTGTTGAGAACTCCGTGAGAATTCTGGACAACTTTTCCCCGAAACGAGAATGTGTCGAAAAGATGTCGAGAATTCAGGACACATCGAACTTGAGCAAACTGGTTATCGTTTATATTTTATTCCACCGAACTCTTGAATATCACATTTCTATGGGAATTTTCATATTTTCGAGTTTTGAAATAACGGTCTTACCGAAAGATTGTAAATTGAAGTAACTGAATTTCAGAGTTTCCGCGATCCCAAGTACTGAACTTTCGTTTTATGTTTCGTAACTGGAAAAATGAGATTTCAAATATAATTATTCAAAAAGTTGTTCTAGAATTTTTAAAATGACATTGAGAATTAAGAGTTCATTCGAAAAAAATCTTGAGTGATTCAGTTCTGGCTTAAATATGAACCTCTTAACCTTGCAAAAATTCTTTGCAATTCTTTCCGGTTTACAGTGTCCTATCCCAGATTGGGTTGCTTCTTCACTGCATGGTGTGACCCGAGCCTTGTGTTGGCACATGGAGCTAGGCCAGTCATCACATCTTAGGTGCTAACAGACACCACCTTAGGTAATTCCTATTGGAGTACCGCTGACCCGTTACTGTTGACGAGGCGTCCACTACCTGGATAGAATCCGCCCACAATTGGCTACTCGAACCTCACATGTCCAACTATGCCAGCTTTCGTAAATATCGCTTATTCGCTTTTTTTCAAATATAAGATTCATTTAAGAATTTCGATTTTAGTTTTCGAGCGATTCAATTGCTCGTTTTCTAATATATTCCATTCGTTCGAGAGACTAAATCAATCGTATTTAATTTTTTTGCTTTTTTCGAGTATTGTGTTCAACAGGAAAATCGAAATATTTGATTTTCGAATTTTAAACATTCTCGGGTCACTGCACTTTATTATTCAGCCTGAAAAAGTTCAAAAATATTCATGATGTGTCAGATAGACTTTCCGAATCTTCATCCCAACCGAATTCATAACGGGTATACAAATTTATTTTTTCATTCGAGAAAAAACTTGTGGATTCTTACTCGTAATTAGTCATTCATTCGGAAATTAAACACGAGCATCATTCGAAAAATTCACCCATTCGGGAATTCCAAAAACACATTCTTGCTTACATAAGTAGCGTAGACCTCGACGAGGAAAGTCGAATACTGTGTGAGAATTGCCATGCCTTGAATGGTTGAATAGCACGTACATTATAGTTGTACGATTTCATGAAAAAAAAAATGCCGGACAAACGACAACTGAAAAAAAAACGTTCGAAAGAAGTTCGAAGCAACGAAAAATGAAAAAAATTAGTTCGAAAAAATTCGAAACTAATCGAAATTCGAGATTTTTTCGACGCTTGTTCGGAAAAAAATTTAAACGAACAAATTCCGAAAATCTTTCGAAATTTCGTAGGTCGAAGGAACGAATTTCGAAACTTATCGAAATTTTGATTTTTTTAGGAAGTCGTTCGAAATTTTGGATTTTTTCGAGTTTCGTTCGAAGTTAAGAATTTTTTCGATACTCATTTGAAATTTCGGATCCTTTTTTTTCAAAACCGGTCTCCAAAACCGGTCTCAACTCTTCATTTACAACGCTCGGTCAGGAAATGAATATTCCAGACGTATTCGATTTCTACTCAAGTCGCGTTCGCTCACGCTCACGACAACTCGGCCTGAGGAATGACAAAACAGCGTAACCTAGGGTTCGAGAAGCGTTTTCAAAATCGAGAGAATTTTCGAAACGAAAAAAGAGGGTTTTCAACGACTGAAAGTCGAGAAAAAATTCTTTTGACGAATATTCGAACGAACGAAATTTGGAAAAAAATCGTTCGACAATATTTCGAGGTCTAAAAATAAGAAAATAATTACTGCTGCTGAAATTAGAGTTAACAAATTTATTGGAAAACTGATGCTTTTGATTCATTTAAGTCCTACAGATGTAGTGAGATATTTCCATTCTAAAACGTACAGTTCCTTTAGATGTACATGTGCTTATGTGTATATATATATACAGTGCGTTTCATAATTATAGAGACACCCTCAAAGTTCACTCTAACACTTCTCCAGTTATCGATGGTGCTTTTTTGTAAAAACTATAGTGATCGGCTTGAGAAATCACCTTTATAGTCATATTTCCGGATCACACGCGCATCTCATCTTTTTTTAGAACACAGCTTTTCGTTTTTGGATTGTTTCATAATTATAGGACACCTTAGGTAATCCGCATTTTTCTTGTTCCTACGAGCGAACTAACGACAGTTTCATAGCGAATATGTTCTCTGCCTCTGTTTTACACCTCATTCAGGTGACCGAAGACACTTCATGGAGGTTTTTAGAGGACTGTCGTGTTGATTTGTTCGCAGTCCTCTAACACATCACGTTTTCGCCCTTGCATGGCCTCCATTTGCTAATGGCTCGACGTGCCAGGGTAAAACAGACACAGGTAGCAACCAGGATGTCTGTCGAAACCCATGAGTCATGATTTGAAGCGAATTCTCCATGAAGCGTACGCGGGCCAGGACCAGACTCACGCGGAATTCGGGGTCGAGCATCCTTGCACAACCATTAGACGCTAACTTTGTGCAGCACAACATCGGATAAACAGCAATAAGGAAGGTATCTTTCTCCAGAGATATTCACGGGATGACTCGGTTCAATTTGGCTCAGATAAACAGGACAACCGACTCGGGGAAGTTGAGCTACATGACCGGTGTTGCATGGCGGATGTTTTCGGGAACGAAAGGCGGCTGACTCCTTTCTAAATGATGCGTTCGAGCCAGAATAAGTTCAACTTGCGTGAATGGTGTAGAAAAAATATGCTACTGGCATGATACCGCCAAGCGACAAGGATAAGTGCTCTGAATGGAACTTCGTTAGTTGCGCTGATGTTCATCGAAGCGTTCTGTGAGACTTGAGAGCGTGAGCTAGCCCTCGATTCTACTCGAATAGTTTGTATTAAGTGCCATAAAGTGCTGGTGCAGTGTATTTTACCAATTTCGAGTGGAAGGCTACGGCCAATTTTCGTAGGCAAGCCAGACAAAGCGAGGGTTTAAGCGCATCAGTCCTGAAAAACGTTCATGGGCAGACAAGGCGTGGCGGTATTTCAAGAGCCAGCATCTAATCCTAACCGAAACTTTAGGAATACCTTAAAGGTACACTGAGACAGTCGAATTTACGCTGGCCACAGCCGGGTTTAGTGTGTGGAAATGAACAGGCGTGTTAAGCTATAGGAGTACGACCAAACCAACTTAATCAGTCGCTTCAAAACTCCCAAGAAAGACCCAATAGCATCATGATAAGATAATAGAGCATGGCGATGGCTCTACTTGCTATTAATGTATTGCTATTCCGTTGGTATGAACAAGAAACCTGCGGATTATATAGGGTGTCCTATAATTATGAAACAGTCCAAAAAATGAAAAGTAGTGTTCTAAAAAGGTGAAGATCTCATGGAATCTGGGAAGATGACTATAATGGTTATTTCTCAAGCTGATTACCATGGATTTGGCAGAAAAGCCCCATCGATAACGGTAGAAGTGTTAGGGGAATTTTGAGGGTGTCCTATAATTATGAAACACACTGTATATATATATATATATATATATATATATATATATATATATATATATATATATATATATATATATATTTCTTATTTACTTATTCTGTTTTGAATTATTTCCTTGCAGAAAATAAGACGGATTCTCGAGAGGAGAAATAAGGCGAAAAGCTGCTGTGGAGAATAATAAAACGAAAACTTGTCGAGAATCCGGGGAAAAATTGGCGAGAATCAGTCGACGAGTTGTCGAAAATGCGGCGAAAAGTTGTCGAGAATCAGCCGAGAAGTTGTCGAGAATTAGGCCAGAAGTTGCCCTGAATTCGTACGAATTCTGGACAACTTCTAGCCGGATTCTTGACAACTTTTTTCACCTGAGGATATAGATGCTTCGAATACATTCGCAACTCTAGATAGCCATTCAGGAACAAAGTCCTCGGGGTGTATTCTTTAGTGTCCCGGAGAAAACTGACAAGGGAAGTGTTTTTAGTGGTAGCTCAGACAGTAGCAGGCCCGGAGCGCAACCGATCCTGCCCTCCCGCCCACTGCGACCGAAACGCGGAGCAGTTGATATTCAAACCTGCGGTGTGTTTCGGTTGTGATTGCAACGTGCAGTGCGTTCAGGTTGCTCTCCGGGCCACATGCGTTGACTGATGCGCGCATTTCGAAATTAGATGAATCGATTGAAACAAGGAAGAGCATCTGGGCTTCCTGCGATTTTTGAGCGGGATTCTCACAGTTTCTCTTGTAGGGCTTGTAATTGATTTCCTCTACTCCAATTGCGCTAAATACATATTCGACTATCCTAGAATTCACTATATTCTTCATATTTGTGCAATATTTAGACTGTATTGAAAAAGTGAAACGTTAACATGGCTTTCCGAACGCACTTTGCAAATATTCATGGAGGGAATATTTCAGATTTATTTAATCATTTCGAAAAAATTAGAAAAACTAATCGCTCGGATATTTAAATTTATTTTAATGTATATTTAATTTTATATTTCAATTTTAATGTTTGGAAAAAATATGTCCCATGCATACTTTCCGTTGTTAGCTTTGAATCGTTCAACGAGATCATTAGAAAGGCTCTGAGAAAGGGCGGTTGTTATGAATACCTAATAATTTTAAGGGAAATATACCTAATAGTTAGAGAAAATCAGGTGAAATCAGAAGATTAATGGGTGAAGTTGTGGGGGAAGTTGTGACGGAATCAAAATTCTAAGCAGGGGAAAGTTTATAAAGCTGAAAGGTATTTCATAATCAGCACTAGCTTAAAAAGGGACAATTGAGGGTTACATAAATCCAAGAAATCCAGTAGGGTGAGGGAATTCGGTGAATGTGTGGAAATCGTTGCATTCTTCCTTGAAAAATCGATTAACTCAAATGGGTGCGATAATCGATCAGCGAAGCGTCTGAACCACGTCGATGTATTGATTTTCGCAACTATGTTGTTAAAATCGGTTTATAGAAAGCGCCCGGGGCGCAACCATGTATGCTGTATGATGTACTGTGACGTCATCAGCCGACAGTTGCGCTCAGGGCGCTGCGTGAATTAATCTCGTCGGTAGCACCCGGAGCGCAACGCATGCGGCCTGGACCGCAACATAGAGTTCGCGTAACAATTTTAGTCAAATGAGTGGACGAGGCTGCGGCGGTAGATCACCCCGCGCGAATCGAAACCCCATTCTCCAGTGAGGTCGCCAACCCCGCACGGCCAGCCGCCTGGTCCATGCGTCGGACTAAAATGAAAACGGGAACCATATGTGGCCCGGAAATTGCCAAATTTGTCACCCTGAGCGCAACTTGGACGCGGCTCCGGGTGCATTCGGGGTGGGCTCAGGGTCTGCTTTCGTCTGAGAAACTCATCTGCGACAATGACTAGTATTGTTAGTATTTCTTGTGCCTAAATTGTAAAACTGCGCAGAATCCCGCACCAAGCTGCAGGTTCCAAGAATAATTAAGCGTTTTTCAAATTTGCTAGAAGGCTGTGGTCTCGGATTTCGCTCAAAACTCAAATGTAGTGTTTGATTAGGGTGCTAAAAACTAATTTGGGGTTCGGTTTCCGAATTTCCTAGATTAACTGAAGGCTACGGTAGGCACAGTGTCATTTAGCTCAGACAATAGCAGGCCCCGGGCGCAACCGGCTCCGCCTCTCCCCGCCCACTGCAACCGAAACGCAGAGCAGATGATATTCGAACTTGCGGCGCGTTCCGGTTGTGATTGCAACGTTCAGTGCGTTCAGGTTGCTCTCCGGGCCACATGCGTTCACTCACGCGCGCATTTCGAAATTAGATGAATCGATTGAGACAAGGAAGAGCATCTGGGCTTCCTGCGATTTTTGAGTGGGATTCTGTTTCTCGTGTGGGGCTTGTAATTGATTTCCTCTGCTTCATTTGTGCTCAATATTCTGACCATCCTATAATTCACTATATTCTTCCTATTTGTGCTATATTAGGACTGTATTCAAAAAATGAAACGTTAGCATGACTTTCCGAACGCATTTTGCAAATATTCATGAAGGGAATATTTCGGATTTATTCAACAATTTGGAAAAAATGAGAAAAACGAATCGCTCGCATATTTAAATTTAATCATTTACTCCGAAAAATTAAAAAGTCCGAAATCGGAAAAGCAATTGATTCGGAAGGGTTAATTGGATTCAATACGCATTTTGAGTATTCTAAAATACGATAGTCAGCTTATCATCTGTTTCCAAGTAAAATTTATTGCCATTCGTCGCGTGCATATGCTGCCGTAAGCTGCGTCTCCTTCTTAACACACTTTCTCGCTGACTCTACCCTCGCTTCGCACAAGCGAGCGAGGGAACAGAATAAAGTAGGCTTGGTACCAGATGATACCTATCCTGTCGCCCTAATTTAGGCAACGATTCTTCAAGGAAATTCAGTAGAGTTCGGTAATTCGGTGAATGTGTGGAACACGTTGGATTCCTCCTTGGAAAATCGATTAGCTAAAATGGGTGCGATAATCGATCAGCGAAGCGTCTGAACCAGGGATGAGCGGAGTTCCGCGTTTCGCGTTCCGAAACCCGCAGTTTCGCGCAATTTTGGCATTCCGCGTTCCGCATTCCGAAAACGGCAGAAAACGCCGCGGAATGCGAAAATATTGGGTCATCTGGGACGTGAGAAAACACTAGATGATTTCTAAATTTTTCTGCGTTTCGCGTTCCGAAAACGGCATTTCCGCGCATTTTAAGGCGTTTCGCGGCCGATTTCCGAAACCCGAGAAAAAATTTTCTGTTCCGAAACCCGAAAACCGATCTCCGAATTTTCATTTTTGGGTGGTTGCCATCGTGTATCAACGCCCCTGAGGAGGCGGGAGAAACGGGGAGGAGCGAGGTTCATGATTGGACGCAACAGTCGGGGGCCGGGGGCTGCCCGTATTGCGTCAATCAGGAACCTCGCTCCCTAACCGTTTCTCCCGCCTCTTCGTGGGTGTTGATACACGATGGCCATCACCCTTCATATTTTTATTCTGCTCATCCCTGGTCTGAACCACTTTGAGGTATCAATTTTTCAATTGTGTTGCTTAAATCGGTTTATAGTAAGCGCCCGGGGCGCAACCATATACGCCGCATGATGTACTGTGACGTCATCAGCCGACAGTTGCGCTCAGGGCGCTGCGTGAATCAATATTGGCGGTAGCATCCGGAGCGCAACGTATGCGGCCTGGATCGCAACATATGTGGCCCGGAAATTGTCAAATTTGTCACCCTGAGCGCAACATGGACGCGGCTCCGGGTGCATTCGGGGTGGGCTCAGGGCCTGCTATTGCCTGAGAGGGGGCAAAACCCACCTCGACAAATGGAAATTGAAATCAAATTTATTTATTTGCACTCGAAAAAACCCCGCATAGAAATTTTGAGTCATTTCTGGAACTTTGACTGAACTATCGTATACCAACCGTAGTCTCCTGTTAGCCGTCGAAGTTCGATAAACGGACTTCAGATTTGTGTTTAGCTCTCCAAATGGAGCGAGAGAAGACAGCGAGAAAGTGTGGAAGAGAATGAGGTGCTGCATACGCGCGCACAAGCACGCGGTCTTCTTCTTTAGCGTTTGTCTCGCTTCAAAGCGGGACCCGCTCTTTTGATACACTGGCGCCATTTTTCCCTGTCTCGAGCCTGGTCAGGGTGTACACCGGCAGCCTTCAAATTGGCATGAAGCGTGTCAAGCCAGCGTGTCTTGGTTGTTATTTAGAGCGTTTGTAAGGCACAGCTAGGTTCAGAGCCAGCTTTGCAAACGGTATAGTTTCCAGCACGCAGGACGTGGCCATACCATCACAGTCAAGCTTCACGGAGCTTTCAGCAATTGAAGCGACGCCGAAACGCTGCCGGATGCCGTCCTCTGTGACGTGGTTGATAGCCTGTGACACCAGCAGCCCATCGCAACACTTTCGTCCTGGTCACACCAAGATTACGTTCTGCATTCTTAGTTGCGGGCCAGCACTCTGCGGCATACAGCGCAACGAATCGCACAACCATTCGCGCAATTCTACGATCTTTCATCAGTTTTCGTGTTTCTTCCGCTGAATATTCGGATAAATACGCGAATATTATTCAAATATTCGGATAAATATGCGAATATTATTCAAATATTCGAATAATTCGAATATTTAATGAATGGGACTATCCAGGTTGTTCAAATAATTGAATATTCAAAGAGGTGGAATATTCGTTTATTCGAGTAATCGATCATTCAAAGAAGTGAAATATTCGTTTATTCAAATAATAGAATTTTCAAAGATGAGGATTATTCGAGTTATTCGTTTATTCTAATATTCAAAAAATTACCGTATTTCCTGTTATTGGACACTCCCCTCTTTTTGAAGCCCTCCCTCTAGTTAAACCTCCCTTTCGGTGGAGGTTGAAAAATAGAACATCCCCCCCCCCCTGCATTAGAGCCCTCTGCGGCCAAGGAGACAATGGAGACCCATTCCTACCGGACGTGAACTGCTACGCGCTGCTCGAGATCTCAACACCCAAAACCTTCTTGATTTTTTCGGGGAGATTAATCTTGAGGAGGACTGAAACAGTGACTTTATTAATGATGATCACTTAGTGTTCACCCAGTAATTCATTATTGTCGCACTTTGGCTTGCCTAATAAACTTTGCTTACCCGTATTGACTCTTGAAGTCTCGGTTGAAAATTAATGCCCCCCCCCCTCTTTTTGAACCCCTTCCTCTAATTGAACCCCTCCTTTTGGAAGACGTTGAAAAAATGTACACCAGGGTGGTTAATTGCAGGAAAAACGGTATTCGTTTCAACACTCTATAATCGCAGACAAACTGATATTAGCAAGGGGCTAGCAAAATCCCAATCTCCACCCCATTTGCACAGATGCAGTCTCAAGGCCGATCAAGGGAGCACTGCTGCTAGGTGTTTGGTCGCAAGTGATTGGTCGGGGGCGGGTCTGTCCATTAGAGATGTAGACTCCTTGCTGACTTGGAATGACCACCGCTCGACCAGGGTCAGGCACAGCGGTGTTCCAGGCCGTCCTGAACAACGACTCCACCCCCTTGAGAGAGCTAAAAAACGACTCTCTAGGAAAAGTGAAAAAATGGTAGACGTTACTGACTATTTTCATTTTAGAGGTTTTTTGAATTTTTGGGGTCTCACCATTCCAAAGGGAATTAATAGCGTTTTATGCGCTGCCAATATTGGAAAACATCAGCCAGATGAGAAGCTGAAAAGCACTTCAGAAACCGTAAAAATCTTCGCCCTCCGTTTTTGGTCACGGTGGTCCGATGGAGCTTTCGGACCACTGTGGGACCACCGCACCAGGGCTGTGCGTTATAACGTTAACGTGTTAACGCATTAACGGGTTAACGCGGTTTTTTCCCGAAAATTAACGATTAACGCTTAACGAAGAAGTGTTGAATTCACGTTAATTTATAATTCGTTAACTGTCGTAGAATTATGGCAGCAGGGTACTGCAAGAGGTGTGGGTCGGCCAGTTTTGCTCAGACCCCCTCCAATGCCAATTTCTGCCTCAGAACCCCCCAGGAGCGTGAGTAAGTCAAGTTTTGACAGTGTCCTATCCCCCCTTCTCCCACCTAGAGCTGACGCGTTCAAACAGTGTGTTCGAGTACTGCACGAGTGTAGGGTACAGAAAGTAGTTTCCTGAAGCTGCGTTTTTTCCATGTACCTCATTTAAAACTTAAGTTACTGCAGTTTTAAAACCCTACTAGATCCGTGAACTTGGATACTTTTTGTCTTCTTCCACTATCAGTGTAGCGGTCTTCGGCGTTCAATTTAGACGTTGAAACCCAGCATAGAATAAATCGGCCACGCTGGACTCAAATATTCTACTTCGGCTACTCTTAGTTTTCAAAATTGCTGACGTTCAAGGGGACCACACCTGAGAGACGTGTTAGCTCTCATATTTTAGCGATGCTCGGCCTCAATCCTAAACGAGGAATTTTTTTGTACAGGGTAAATCGACCACGCTCATTTCAAATATCAACTCTACGGACTCATAGAAATCTTTAGCAAAAATCAATCAGCATTTAGTAGGCAAATTGCTTTAGGCACTTCACATTGGTGACTCATATGTATGGTCTGCCATTTTGAGAACACCCTCACGATGACTTCACCCTAAACTTCCTAATTGAACACCGACACTCACAACCCAGTTCATTGACCATTGGGTCTTCCTCCGAAGGTCAGATATCTCCGGAGCCCTTCATCCCTTACAGAGCTCAGAACCCCCTGTGGGGCCCTATCCCGCGCCGAACTCTGTACGGCTCTGATTGATATGGGAGATCTGATAATTTATTGACTCTTGACGTGGTAATGTTTTTCCCTTTAACGGTTTAACGAAATTCAGAATTAACGTGTTAACTTATTAACGGGTTAACGCGTTTTTTTTTCCAAAAATTAACGATTAGCGCTTAACGAAAAAAATAATTTTCATTAACGCACACCCCTGCACCGCACTTTTGAACGGCCATAACTCGGCTCAAAATCGATTTAATGAGCTCATCTCCGAAATTTAACATTTTCTAACATCTGTATACAGTTTCCATTCATGCACTAGGTTATGCATATAAACGACTCCTTTTCGATTTTTTGGCCGATTTCTTGTCCGGAGGGGTGACAGGCGAAGCTTAGTTTTTGGAAAAAGTTATTTTTTCACCTATCTAGAAATGATCTGTAGAACATTTCCAGTCGATTGGTACCCTCGCTCCGGGTACTTTTTTTTGAAACTGACATTCGGTCATTTCCGGACTCTTAATTACAGGAAATACGGTATTCGTTTCAACACTCTATTATCGCAGACAAACTGATATTAGCAAGGGGCTAGCAAAATCCCAGTCTCCACCCCATTTGCATAGATGCAGGCTCAAAGCCGATCAAGGGAGCACTGCTGCTACGTGTTTGGTCGCAAGTGATTGGTCGGGGGCGTGTCTGTCCATTAGAGATATAGACTTCTTGCTGACTTGGAATGACCACCGCTCGACCAGGGTCAGGCACAGCGGTGGTCCAGGCCATCCTGAAGAACGACCCCCTTGAGAGAGCTATCGTTCATCACTGGATGAGGGATCTCCGCGACGCTGCTCGGCGGGAAAAATTGCGCGCGGAAAAACGAAACGAGAGTGGCTATTGATCGCGCAATTTTCCCCGCCAAGCAGCGTCGCGGCGATCCCTCATCCAGTGTTGGACGATAAAAAACGACTCTCTAGGAAACAGGGTCAAGCGGGGCGTTGTGTAAATTCTCGAAATCTGAGCGACTTCCCCGCCGCCAAAGAATTTTCTTCAAAATCCTTGCGAACCCCCACAAGGCACGATTTCTAAGCATTTCTTTCTAAAAAAAAACGCTTTTTTTGTCTCGAAGCGTGATTCCTCCTTTTTTTGGGTCCTGCAGCCTACTTTGCTGATCTACCTACAGCCATGGATATCCAACGCATGAAGAAGAAGTATCGTCCATCACTGGATGAGGGATCGCCGCGACGCTGCTTGGCGGGAAAAATTGCGCGCGGGAAAACGAAGGGAGAGTGGCTATTGATCGCGCAATTTTTCCCGCCAAACAGCGTCGCAGCGATCCCTCATCCAGTGATGGACGATGACCGAGGGAGAACTCCCATTTTAGTCATTGAGAAATAGAATGAAAAAATTCTTCATTCCATAATATAGCATAACATTTTCATTGGTTAACAGCACTGAATAACCGAACAATTCATGGGTAGCGGTCATTGCTCACCCTTGCGTTCTGCGTCGCGGCCGGTGAGTGTCGCGCGCGGCGGGAAGGGCGGCGACGCGGCATCCCAGCATTCAAGTGAAATCAAGTAAATTAGCATGTTTTAGAGCATTATTTGAATTGCTGTGTTCATTTTATGCCACAAACGATGACCGTTTTGCCGTATATGGTGCAGATGCCTCTCCCATACGATGGCGGCTTTTCCGCGCTCGCCGCGCGCGCGACGCTCACCGCACGGTGACGCTTACGCACGCAGGTGAGCGATGTCATGGAGCCACAATTCATACAATAACATTCTAATTATGGAGATCAATATAGTATAGTATGAACAGAAATGAGCAGAAGAACGCATGGACTAAAATGCAATAAATGAAGATCAGGTGCAGTCCCACCACCTGCCCGCCGACCCCCCTCTCCTTCGATAATAAGGCATCAAAAACAACATTAATGACCCCGGGTTGAAGCCTTTATCGCCCTGCGATCGCCGTGCAATAAGCACCGAAAGCATGGCAATCGCAGGGCGATAAAGGCCTCAACCCTGGGTGCGAGAAATCCCAACCACCCGCCCGGAGCGTGACTGTCTTTAGACCATCACCTCACTAGACTCGCTAGGCTGCAACCTGTTGAAAGACCTACTGAAAGAAGAGAATGTATTCATAGTATCTGAGAAACAGTCTGGGTATGTTCCACGAACTCCCTATAAGACTTCTCTCCACTCCTGAGCTTGGGAATGAAGAGGCACCCTGCATACACTGCTACTCCTGACATAACGATGACAAGAACCAGCGCAAGAATCGCCAGAACTACGACGCCGAACTGGAATACTAGCTTGAAACTCCCAGCATAGAGCAGCGAGGAATTGAATTTTGTCCATCACACCTGACGATCGTCTTCCACCCATCCGTATGCAGTCAGCTTCATATCGGAAAGTTTGAGAATTCATTTCCCCGGAGCAAGCATGAGGTAAAAACAGGTAAACAGGTAAAAGTTAAACAGGGACAGAAGGAAAAAACACCTGAGATCGTATGATGACCAAGACACCAGATGACGGACGATGCTGGGAATATATGGGAATATATAAGAGAACCAACTAGCCATATCGGTGTAATTAAACAGCTACTCAACAAAAAAGAACAAAACACACCTTAAGGCTACAATTTTCTGAAGTTTCTACCACACTCTAGATGTCGTTCGTGGAGCCCTAATAGTCTGAAAATAATCAATTATTCTTCTAAAAAAATAAAAAATATTGAATAGAATCATTTCAGAAATTTTAAACAGCAGCATCATTCAAGTCTCACAAATAACCCTCCGGGACTGATTTGGCACCCAGAATTGAATATCGTCCATCACTGGATGAGGGATCGCACCGACGCTGCTAGGCGGGAAAAATTCGGGCGATCAATAGCCACTCTCTCTCTCCGTTTTCCCGCGCGCAATTTTTCCCGCCAAGCAGCGTCGCGGCGACCCCTTATCCAGTGATGGACGATATGTCTGCATTCATGTCCTATAGACACCGAACATCGCGCGGAAGTTGCACAAAAATCTAATCATATGGGAATATCGAAGTTGCGCGTGAGATTCGGTGTGTCTATGGGACGTGAATGCAGTGCTGAGGAAAAAACCCTAAAGAAAGCGGTGCAAAACCAGTTGGGGGAAGCACCCAAGATTTGCTCATAGAAATGGAAAACTCATCCGTGGAAATGAAAATTTCTTTCGTTATCAGATATGTGATAACGTTATCCCTCGTAAATTTCTAAGAATTTCATAAAATTTGATCGATTTCTAAAACCAGAATCATTCATTTCTCACTTGAATTCTGAGTGCCCCCCCCCCAACTAGTTTGGCACCAAGAACGCGCCCAAAGAAGGTAGAAGAGCACTGGAAATTGAGAAGTAAGAGGAGCACAACAATGTTCCGCTGGCTGAGATAAACTTGGTGATGATCAAGGACTACGATTAAGAGCTTTTAAAAAGAAAGCAAGTGAAAAAGAAGAGGAAATGAAATTTCTGGACAAACGTGAGAGATCACACGACCAACTGGACAGATAACAAGACTAATGGGACAGATCACATGACCAACTGGACGATCACAAGACTAATGGGACAGATCACACGACCAACTGGACAGATCACAAGACCGCCCATCGACAGACCATGACAATCACGTGACTTATGAAAGAGATCCCGAGACCATGACGTTCACGTGACTTATGAAAGAGATCACTAGACCATGACGATCACGAGACTTATGAAAGCGATCACAAGGCCATGACGATCACGAGACTTATGAAAGAGATCACAAGACCATGACCAAAAACTAGTTTGGTCGGCCACCCAGAAGTCAAGTGAGAACTGAATGATTTTGCCTTCAGAAATGAACTTAATTTCATGGAACTTCTAGGAAATATGAATGATAACGTTATCACATATCCAATAACGAAAGAAGTTTTCATTTTCATGGACGAATCGTTTCCTTTCTATGGGTAAATAGAAATGAATGCCCCCCCCCTAGTTTTGCCTCATGAAAGAGATCACAAGACTTGTGTCGAATGCTGAAGTCGTCGCGCTCCGACCCAACAAGCGCTTCGCATACGCGGAACTCTTTCAGTTTCACTCTGTGTCCAATGGGGAAGACTGAAAGTCTTTCGAGTATGCGAAGGACTTGTTGCATTGGAGCGCGACAACATCACACAAAGGTTAAGAAAGTCATCCTGGGTAAAACTTAACAACAGACTTGAGAGCAAAAACGTTGCGTGCAGTTGATAGTGGAGCTAAAGTTATGCTAGAACACTCTTTCAGGTTTTTCGAATTCTGCCTTAAAAATAGATCGGTGCGTTGTGGAAAAACAGTGAAAATCGCCGATTTCCATAACGGTTGCCACAACGTGAAAAGGGCTCCCTAACTCTAGTTTTGAACTCATTCAACTCATAAGTGTGTTTTACCATCAATGTGTGCGAAATTTGATAAGAATTTCGAATCTTTTTGAAATTAGAAAAATCGCAAAAAAAAAAACATACGTAAGCGTTGTGGAAATATTTTTATCTACGAAAAATTGTGATTAGTCCTTCAAACCTGGATTGTAACTTAGTTGAGAGGTTACCTTAGACGCTGAATTCAGGTAAGATGCTACTAGTAAATTATATACTTTTTTGTATGTTTTTGTATGCTTTTTTGTACATTTTTGTATGCTAATACTTTATTTTGTTGTGTGCACATTGCATCTAATTGCCTGAATTACTCTAATTGCAGCAGCTGCAGGCAGCAGCAGCTGCCATTTGTCATGTCTCTCACAAGGGACCACTTCGAACATAAAATGGAGTTTTGAAAAACGGTCTTTTGAGGGTTGTAGAGGAGTTAAAAAGAAACAATTTGAGATTTTAAAATTTCACTCAGTCCTTACGGGTAGATCAAAAACGATCAAAAAAGGAAAGAAACCAGAACGTTGGATTGGGAGGACGTAGCACAAATGTGAGCTATACAGTGGCCTTGAAATCATCTGAAAAGGTTCTCCTAAAAGTTTAAAGATTTGTGTTCACTTTACTTGTTTTGAGTTTTAACAGTGTCTCTTGTTTTTTATACCTCTTTTCTTATATCGCTTTCTCAATCGTACCACTATAGCTCGAATGAAAAGAAGCATTGCTGCGACTACTCGCTTTGCTTGTACAAATGTTCTTCCCTCCAAATGTTGAAATAACGTTGGCGATGCATACAGACTCCGTGGAACTTGTGTCGGGTGAGAAGTTGACTGGTCGGGATGGGTTTGAGCTGCCACCAGTGTATCTGTCCCATTGTCTTCGACCTTGTTCTTGAAATCGTACAATTTCACGTTGTTCCCAAGGGGTGTTACACCATTCCGCGAAATGTCGTCAACGACGGTCCTACAGTATGCGCGAAGGCTCGTTTCCCATGAGGATGTTTCCATGATCCCGCTGTGTTTCTCATGTTCACAGCTTTTGTTTATTTCTCATGCTCACAGTGTTTTGTAATTTCTCATCGGCGAAAGAAATTCTTTTCACTCCGTTGCTATAAAAGCTATGTGAATGTAGTATGAACAAGATTTCTGCTTTCTCATTATTCCTCGATTCCTCCACCTTTTTGTGCTAGATAATATTCTCTAATGTCCGATTTGTATTTGTTCGTATTTAAGGGTTTAATTACCCAAGTTTGAGGTAACACACGGTGAAGTAAAGGAGATTTGGTTTCTGTTCGTGTTCGAAAGTGCTCGACTGGTACGGTTACGATTCTACACAAAATACCACTGAACCAAACTACATAGCCGCGAAATGGTGCATCGGCACGACGACGAATTCAGGTCGGTTTGATACACGTCACCAAGTTTTCTTTTTTTTCACTGATTCAAGTTACCAAGTATACCTTGTTTTTTCTGTGAGGGTTCGAATTTAATCATTATCCAGAATGCCTGCGCAGCTCCCTTCCTACAAGCGTTTGCTGACTCAGTACTCGAATAAGGTTGAGACAGTGATTTCACGGTTTAAAGGGGAACGACTCGAGTTCGTCAAGTTTGATGAAGGTGAATCCTCTACACTTAACGTGCGAGATAGCTGTAGGAGACTAGAGGAGGGACTAGGAGCAATAGAAACCTGTACAACCAAGATAGAACAGGTGCTTCAACAATATGCTGCCGCGTTGGATCAAGTTCAAGGTCTACCACAAAAGGAAACAGATGACTTCGAAGAATATTCCATAAAAGCAGAGGCAGCCCTATGCTCGGCATTAGACTATACAGTGCTATTAGAGGCTCGTCTTCGCTCGTTCAGGAATGATCGAACGCAAAACCGACCGCGATTGGAGACACCGGTAGAACCTACAGCGCAAGTTCTTCAACTTGACCTTCCCACTCTGCCTATACCATGCTTCAGCGGGGATTTATGGAGTTGGGATAATTTTTGGGCGCTGTACGAGGCCAATGTGCACTCAAAGCCTCTGCCGGATTTTGTGAAATTCAACTATCTCATGAATGCCTTGAAAGGAGATGCTTATAACGCGGTGAGAAAGTTCCAAGTCACCGCTGAGAACTATCCAAGAGGTCATCGAGTTCCTCGAATCGAAATATGGAGTGGATCAGAGGAATTAGTCAACAGCCTGATCAGCAAAATGGACTCGTTGACAGCTCGTTCGAACGCCATGAAGGATCAACGTTATCTTTTGGAACACATTCAAGTAATCATCTCACAACTTACGGCAAAGGGTGAGCATATAGATAGTCAATGGGTGTTAAAGCAGCTTCTGGCCAAGTTTAGTGTCTTCATTCAGCGTCGCGTGCTAGAAAGGAAATTAAATCGTTCTGCAACAACAACCTGGAACATGGAAACTATGCTGAAATTTCTGGACGAAGTCATATCAAACGAGGAGACTGTCAGCTTGTATACGCAGAATAACCTTCCGCAAGCGTCAGACGTCAGTCCGGTCAAGAAAAAAGACTATCCTAAGAAGACATCTTCTGGCTGTATGTACTGTGGAAGTGATCACAAGGCGTTTGCGTGCACCAAATACAAAACACCTCATGAAAGGTCACAGTATTTGAGAGATCACAAACTGTGCTTCATTTGTGCTTCGTCCAAACACTCTACGAAGGAGTGTCAAAAGCGCAAGTGTTTTACATGCAATGGACCACATCATACTTCCTGCTGCTTCAAATCTTCTACCGTAGGAAACGAAGAAGTACACAAACAGGGTAGCATGATTCCAAAAAGCAAACGTGGAGCTCTGATCAAGCAGTCACAAAAAATCAACCATATAGCGGACACTGAAAACGTCACGGCAGGGACTACTATCTGCGAACTTCAGACAAGTAAAACACACCCTCGTAGCAAAGTCTGTTTACCAATGGGAACTTTGACAGTCATGAATCCTACAACAAAGGAACTCAGGAAAGTTTGCGTTCTGTTGGATACGGGAGCAGAAATGTCGTTCGTGGAAACTGCTCTTGTAGATGAACTCAATCTACCATCAGGAACACAAAGCAGGTTACGAATCCGCACATTTGGATCAGAAGATGTCCAGGAAAAAACCTGTCGTCAAGTGAAACTAGACGTTTGGGATGACGAAGGACATCCACTCACATTAGATCTGATGACTAGCGACGTCCTCACCAAATCTTTCTTACCACTACCATTGTTGGACGAAGATGTGGAATTTATTAAGTCACTGAACTTTCCTGTTAACATCAGCCAAGGCACTTCGGAGAGTAAAACCTCAGCTGCTACTACTAGGTTGTGACCAGCTCTGGACGCTCCTTCGCGAAGGACAACCACATATACGGCTTCCGTCGGGACTCGCTTTATTGCCAACAAGAATGGGTCATCTGATAGCAGGACAAGTCCAGAAACGTCTAAAAGTGGAACAGATTACACATGAGGTCGAGGAAGGAGACAAGTGGGAAACATACTGGTCGGCAGCGGACCAGAACAGCATGTTGAATATTCAAGTATCCACGCTGTCAGAATATACTGGATTTCTAGAGGATCAAGAGAAACCCCTTGATGAACGTGAGCTATGGGAAAGATTCTGGTCATTAGAATCCGCCGGCACGGAACAGTTCTCCAATTCGGAAAAACAAATCAAGTCACTTATCGACGAGAGCAGGTTTGGGAAAATTTTCGAAAACGGTGGAGAAGAGGTTCCTGATGGGTACTATGTTCGTCTTCCGTGGAAGGATACAATCGAAGTATTGCCGGATAACAAAGCTATTGCCCTCCGAAGGCTGGACAGCCTTTGGAACACACTCTCGAAAAGAGGCGAACAGCTGGAACAATACAATCAAGTATTTCGAGATCAACTCGAAACGAACATAATAGAGGAAGTAGATGAAACAGGAGCCCGGCCGCTGGAAAGCGTATACATTACCTCGCACACCAGGCAGTTCTAACTCCTCATAAAACAACTACTAAACTTCGGATTGTTTTCGATGCATCGGCTCATCATACGGGTTGCCCCTCGCTGAATGACGTGCTCCACAGAGGACCCGTTATACTTCCGAAGCTATTTGGAATCCTACTTCGATTTCGAATAGGAGCAAGCGCTTTGATTTCAGATGTGGAAAAGGCATTTTTGCAAATTCGCCTACACGAATACGATCGGGACGCAACGCGCTGTTTATGGTTGAGGGACCATAAGAAACCACCATCTTGGCAAAACATTCAAGTGTTTAGATTCACACGCGTGACTTTCGGACTTCTATGTTCGCCGTTTTATTAGCGGCAACAACCCATTATCATCTGGATCAGTATTGCAAGGACATGGCCCAAGTTTCCGAGGTGAAGGACAACCTTTACGTGGACAATCTTCTCTTGACTACCGATACGACGCAAGAAGCGATTGAAGCTTATAAAAACGCGAAGGCTCTATTCGGGATCTCAAGATGAATCTTCGGGAATTTGTGTCCAATAATCAAAAGCTGATGAACAGAATCAATGAGGTTGACAAGTCTACGCAAACTACACCGAAAGTGCTGGGGATCAGGTGGAACTCACAAAACGATAATTTCGAGATTTCATGTGATATACCTGTAATGGAGAAGATAACTAAAAGAACTGTGGCAAGTGCTATTTCATCAATCTATGATCCACTTGGATGGATGCTGCCGTTGCTACACAAAGCCAAAAGATTTTGCAATCTCTTTGGAAGCACGAATATGAATGGGATCAACAATTACCCCAAGTGCAAATAGAAAGAGTGGAAGAAGATTAGCGAAAATATAAACGGTTTCAGAAAAGCTATTCCACGTTTCATCTCGAAAAATCATTGAAGCCAGCGCTCATTGTGTTCGCCGATGCAAGTGCAGAAGCTATCGCGGCATGCGCTTATCTCGACACGGAAATCAGCTGTGATTTCCTGATGGCGAAGGGCAGGCTTCCATCAATAAAATCAAAAATGACCATACCCAAGATGGAACTGAACGCAATGACTTTAGCAATGCGCCTTACGAATTCGGTATTGGCCGAAATACGGTCGACGTTGACAGTAGGACAAGTGCTGGTACTATCCGACTCCGAAATAGTTCTGAGTTGGATCACGACAACTCTGAGGCATGACGTGGGACCTTTCGTTAAGAATCGCGTTACTGAGATCCGTCAAATCATCAGCCATTTAGAACACCAGGGATTGAAACTTGAGGTTGGTCACATCGCTTCGACAAGCAACCTGGCGGACTGCGCTACTAGGGGACTAACTCAGCATAGGCTACAGAAGCATTTTTGGTGGAATGGTGTAACACCCCTTGGGAACAACGTGAAATTGTACGATTTCAAGAACAAGGTCGAAGACAATGGGACAGATACACTGGTGGCAGCTCAAACCCATCCCGACCAGTCAACTTCTCACCCGACACAAGTTCCACGGAGTCTGTATGCATCGCCAACGTTATTTCAACATTTGGAGGGAAGAACATTTGTACAAGCAAAGCGAGTAGTCGCAGCAATGCTTCTTTTCATTCGAGCTATAGTGGTACGATTGAACAGGAATAGAAGTTCCCCGTTATCATTCTCGACTATATTTATGGAAAGCCTTCAAACGAATCCACTGCAGAATAGGGCCCACGAAATTGCGATGGCAGAACAAATACTTGTCAAGCAGCACCAATTATCCCACGTGACCCGTGATATGGTCCAGGCGTTGAGTCACTTGAACGTGCGTTACGACAACTACGGTATCCTCCGTTGCTATGGAAGACTAGGGAAAAAGTGAATTGGATGATTCATCAAAATTCCCAATGCTCGTCATACAGAAATCGTGGCTAGCAAGGATGATTATTGACGAATGCCATGGAAGATATCATGCAAGTATAAACCACACTATTTCACTGGTTCGGGAGAAATATTGGATACCAAAACTGCGCAGTCAAGTAACCATCACAATTCGTCATTGTGTAGCGTGTCAAAAGTTCAACAACTTACCGTACAAGTACCCAGACCAAGGCGATCTGCCGCAACGGAGAGTTCAAAGGTCCCGCCCTTTCGCACAATTAGGGTTGGATTACTTTGGCCCTCTACAGATACAGCTTGAAAGCGGTAACGTAGGGAAAGCCTATGGATGTATTCTCACGTGTTTGGTCACACGTCTTGTACATTTAGATCTGGTGAGCGACATGTCAACAATAGCATTTCTCAGAATGTTACGACGTTTCTTTTCTCGCAGAGGTACACCCGAGACGATCACTTGTGACAACGCACCCACGTTCGCTCTGGGGAGAGACGGTTCTATATGAGTGTTTTGAACGAATCAAATCAGATCTAGCAATCAGTCGGGAGATCATGAACAAAGCAGATTAGATGGATTTACATAACACCTTATGCACCGTGGCAAGGAGGGGTATACGAACGCTTGATCAAGTCGGTGAAATTAGCGCTCTTCAAGTCCGTCGGCAGAAGTGCTCTACCGTATGAAGAACTGCAAACCGTACTCGCAGAAATAGAGGCGCTGTTAAATACTAGACCACTGCTGTACATGGACTCAGACTCAAGTGTAGGTCAAGTGATAAGACCCATTGATTTTCCTCCAGAACGAGTTTGAACTACGCGTGATATCCAACTTGACGGCGGAGGAGAGGAAGGACCCCACTTATCTGTCACCAGAAGAGCAACTCGCGTTCAAGACGAAAAACGGAGGCCATTCAAGCCCTCCAGAGCTCATGCAAAGTTCACAGAGAAATTTTGGCATAGTTGGCAGACCCAATACCTTACGTCTTTGCGAGAGAAACATCAGCAAGTAGTGATAAAGAAAAAGAGGATCCAGTTATGCTCCAGCCAAAGGTAAACTAGTGCATGTTTGCGACCCATCGCAGCCCAGACATATATGGAAACTAGGAAGGATAGAGAATTGACACAAAATTCAGAGGAATTGTACGAGAGGCGACTGTACAACTACCATCTCGTCGAAGAATCCGACGTCCTCTGAATTTGCTCATCCCGCTAGAACTTGAGGATGACTCATCGAGTCCAGTAAAGATCTGCCTACAACTTCGAATTCGAAAACAATTCCAGAAAGATCCTGAGGTTACAAGAGAAGAGAAAAGGTACAATCTGAGAGCAAGGCAGAGGATCAATCCAGAAGAGAATGTAGTAGGACTGGGACTTTTCGAGGAATTTCCTTTCTCTTCACGTTCCTAGCGATACTGCAAATGGTAGGATCAACAAGTTCAACTTCGGGTAACAAGCTGGCCAGTCCAAGTCAAACAACAAGACGATTCATACGGTGCATACAAGGAGGGGTCTGAACTGATCTCACCAGACCGCAGGCCGTAACGACATATGTGCAGGAAACATCTGCAGAAGTTTGACGTATCCACAGGAAATTGAATTGGTACGTTTCCCAGCTCAAGTACTACTACACGATCACGAAGTACAATGGAAATTCTCAAAAAACTCTTCTATAACAACTATAGAGACAAGTTGCCCACCAGCACCATTCTGCGAAAGCATTGATTGTACGATCTGCACCGAGGTGATTTTCAATCCGGAATGCTGGCCGACGGGTGCGATCGCAGTCACGGCACTCATACTCTATTTCTTCGTGACAGGATGCTATGTTTTCCTGTACGTACCGCTTGTCTTAGGTCGCCCAGTAAGAATCATGTCTAGAGCAACAGCATTTTTTCTACGATTCTGTCTGAAGAGTATTGGAAGAGCATTCAGATATGGTCAAAACCAACGACTTCGCAGACCAACTCATTGACTTGGCAGAACTTCTCGCAGTAGTCGCAATAGTTGCATCAGTTCTAACACTCTCAAGTGCATGTCAACAAGTGGATATATTTAGTTACCAGTCCACAATCTGTACTTCATCAAAAGGTGATCAGGTCTGCAAGGTTCGGCTATCAGAGGTCTTGAAAGTGAACCCGTTCAAACGAGAAGCATGTTTCAAGTTAACGCAGAACTCGACCTTAATTCACGAGATTCATGTGTCATGGGAAAACCTCATTTTGACCTGTGAACCAGAAACGGAGCTTTTTACTCGTGATGCGGAATTTCGAATAGCTGACAGTAAAAGATGTCCACACACAGGATCCTGCGTGGGAGCTAAATGTGGAGACATTAACAGCTCAAGTTTGGTACCAGAATTGGAAGAAGGCAATCATTACCCTGGAGCCACGACTTGTGTAGAATCCTGCGGGGGACCCGGCTGTGATTGTTTTTACTGGAGCTCTGGGTGTCTTTTCTATCGAATTTATATGGTACCGACGTCATCGAAGGTGTATGAAATCTTCCGGTGCAATCGCTGGACGGAAGCAGCCAAGGTGAAACTTAATCACATGGACGCTTCTAGGAAAGGCACAAGATCGTATTTAGCCTATATGCGTCCTAGTAATGTTCCAGTGAGATGGAAGACATTCGTGTCTACGCTCAGGGCGATTACGGTGCCACCTATACCAGTACTACATACACAATTCATTTCGGTTGGGGCCAAACTAGCAGCTTGGACTGCTCAATTAGTGCCACCTGAGAGATGCTCAACCCGGACAGCAGCAGAAGTTTTCAACTGCGAAATCCAGGAAAATTGTCAATGCTTCCCAGCAGAGACAAAGGCGAATTGCAAGTGCAAGAATGTCAACATTTCCGAATGGTTTCATACGTTGCAACACCAACTTCCACTTATCATGCCATCTGCTTCTTTCCGAGAAAGCAAAGGTGCGAAGTTCAGGCGATTGTGTCCACAATGACAACCTCAGAGATCATACTGACAATTGAAGACGAATGGAAAACGGCGATACTAGCGGACGAGGATGTTTGTACGGTGAGAGGAGCAGAAATCATTGGATGCTACAACTGTGCAAAGGGTGCAGCAGCTCAAGTATCGTGTGTGTCATCAAAACAAAGTCAGGCGGAGGTGATTTGCGACCAATCAAGTTTTACCATCCCGTGCGATCGGAGAGGAATCAAATCAGTACTACGCTTCGGTCTGAACAGAGCTAGAATACATATGAAATGCTCGGCTTCTTGTGGAAAGGTAGCATCAAGATTCTGAGCTCAGTGGAATTCTGAAATTCACACACTCAGCACCTTCCATGGTTCGAGCTTGGATCAAGGGCGAGATGACTCAAGGTTCGGAGATCCAGTGGCCAGACCTCGGGCACATTGCGGAGGGTGTTCTCTTGCAGTGGTACAAAACACACTCGTCCCTGGGCAATTTGTATCCTGCTAATTCTGATCGTAATCACCTACACTATACCTGCGTCTCGGCGTGGGGAATGCGATTCCTTTGGTGGGTTACGCGTCTGGTCTTGAGGGCTTATGAGACAGTTTTTCGTGTTATATTGACAGCTTCCCAAGTGGAAATGCGGCAGTGTCCGGGTGGTGCGGACAGTACCATGAAAAGCTTCTATAAAACTCTGCTGCCTGTACATACGCATGCCTATGTAGGAAGAAAGAAGTGTTCAAGTTTTAGTGTAGAAACAAGTACACACATGTC